>CM076968.1:38405797-38818297 GCA_039105355.1 Benthosema pterotum
AACAGCAAACGAGCTCCAACTCTCTAATCTAAGAATAATTGGAAGGGGAGAACCACTTCCTTAGCAGGGAATAGGGCTCTTTATGAAACACTTCACACTGAACCCTCCATGCTCTATAATGTGCGATCATGTCGGCCACCCTCAGTTACAATCCCAGCTCACAGGTCTGGGGTAATATACTGTATATTGTTTCGATCTTTGCACATCTCCATCTGCTTTGTTCTGGCAAGGGACAATCATAACAGATGGATTGCTGTGGATCAACAACACTCAGAGGAGCTCTCTGCATTGACATTTCACACTTCTAGATAAAGACAACAATATTATAGTTGTTGTCAGAACACCACAGGATATCTACAACTACTGCATTTTAGTGGGAAGGAAGAGAAGACTAAGGAGATGCATGTTATTTACACAAGAACTTTTCTCATCATAAAGGAGAAAGGCCTGAGTGGCTGTTGAGTGTATAAACACTCAGCGTACTTGTCCGACATGTTTGACCATGGTACTGTAATAGCACTACTGCTTTCTTGCAAGGATCACAGGACTATATTCCTTGCTAATTACCTTAACTTCTATTTATCTTGCAACCACTGTATAATAGAAGCAGCACAGGCCTGTTTATCCGTCCGCCTTTGTTCCGCTTCTCCTACCTAACCATTGCCCGTTCCTATGAAAATCATATTTTTTGCAAGTCAACCACCCTGACCATGAATGTCTATATGCTCCGGACTATAGTGATGTCAAAATGCTATGGCTCTGGCCAGACTTACGAGTTCTCTGAACTCCTATGTCTGGCCCTTCAACACTGCATGAGCATGCATGAAGGGCCAGGTAGCCAGTGGTGTAACTGTAAATGACGTAACTGTACTTACTCTATGCCTCTGCCAACACGTCTCTACCTCTGCACCCTAACCCAACCCCCTTTTGGCCAGTCCATCCACCACTTACTAACACACGTACTGCTGCCCCAAGGATGCATGCAACAAGTGCAAATACAACGATACCAATACCCCGACATTAGTCTCTAAACGCAAAGCCAAGCAAATGCATCTTACATATGCTGTTACTAACGTAACGCCTACTGACACACGTGTCCCCAACACTATAACACCAACTACCCACGCTAACCAACAAGTTGACAGCAATACCCAACAACACTTCCTACAACAAACAACATACCACACAGGAAACGCATCAGTTTATAGGAGCCATGATGCCAAGCGTAAGTGTCTCACTCACGCTACAGATACAAACGTGCAAACATGCCATTGTACGTTGCCTGCCAAAAAAGTACCACACACCCATGCACATGCACGCACAAGTTGCATGCGCACATTAACATTACTACGTTTACACTGTCCACATTGTTTAATTGCATGCGTAATATAATGTGTGTGTGTGTTTGATGGACAGTTGGTAACCAAATGGACCCTTATAGATCTATAACTCTTAGAGTTAAATTATATTTAATCATTTGAATTACTTAATGTTCAAGAATCTACACGTTCAGAAAATGTAGAAGAATTGTTATTTTTGACCAATGTTTGTCAGTTATCTCCCTTAAATTGTGAACACAAACTTGAAAATTCTTAGTTTTGGGTCAGAGAGATTAAACTCAACATCAAAGGTGGTCTGTGGCTAAAAGGCTGAATAAATAGTGGGCCCTGGTATGAAAAAGTTTGAAAACCCCTGGTCTAGTATAACCTGGCATCAAGTGGAGTTTTGCGGGCTGAGGTGGAGACTGCAGATGGAAATGCGGAGTGAGTCTGCAGTTCTCACTGTAAGGGAAAAGTTTAATCCAAGTTTGGGAGTCAGGGGGGAGAAGAGTGTTTTATCAGAGGTTAGAACAGACGTCCTGTGTTAGCTGTGATCGATAAGGGCTGTGGTGTTGGATCATGTTCTGAAGGAACGGGTGGGGAGGCATGTCTGTGGTCGCCTTGTAGGCCAACATCAGTGTTCTCTACTGTGTGCTGACGGCATGTGGAAGCCACTGAAAGGAACACGAAATGGGGTGAGACGTGGCACTTTGGGGAGGTTGCAAACTAGCCATGCTGCAGCATTATCGATCATATACGGATGGGCTTCGGCGAGCATGACGGGAATCCAGTAAGGAGTTGCAATCGGGCAAGCCGGAATAAAGACTTTGTGATCAAAGCGGCACGGTTTTGTCCTGATCTGCCCTGACACACAGCCACGTTGCATGACGGCCTGCACGGGTGGAGAACTCAGGATGGAAGAGGAGGGATTTATTTCCACACGTAGGCAACCATTAATGAGTGTTTACACACCGTAGGCATCATCAAGCAACCCAACTGTCTCACAAAACAACCTATATTATTCTTCTTTTTGGATAAACAAAAAACAAAACAAACTAGATCAGCACTCAGTAGAGTGCAAATTAGTAGGCCTTGGCCTACTTGTGCATGGGCGGAGCTAAAACTCATGGCTATAGCTATAAAGGTCTTTTACTTACGTCACCATTATGTCATTACCTAAACCGGCCAATCGGTGTACTCCGAGGAACACCGCGCACTGATCATTCATGCAAGTAAAACCATGGACACTCACTTGCATGCACGTGTGCTCGTGCATGCAATGGCTTGACCGTATCGAAGGTTAAGTGGCTTGGACAAACGTGGACTAGACATGCTGATCGCGTCTATTGACCAAACCCTGGAATCAATGAGTTTGATTGCCACAGGTCTTCATCTTTCTACTGGCTCATTTGATTGTCTGCCTGCATTCATTTCACCTATCGAGAATTTAGCTGGGGTTGTGAGGGGTTGTGAGGGGGCAGCAAAAGCGTATTTATTTTACAGATGGATCATTTGTATTCTTACCTGATGTGGAGTAAGCCAGCATGGTGGACAATAAACATGTAAGAGAAAGAGAGAGAGAGAGAGAGAGAGAGAGAGAGAGAGTAAGAGAAAGAGAGAGAGAGAGAGAGAAAGAAAGTGCCTGTTAGGAATATATTATTATATTATGCATGAATTCATAAATAAATACATAGCTATGTGGGTAATGGAGTCAGAACTCAATATCTATTTGCATTCAAATTTTAAACTATTAGTGTGGGAATGGGCATATGAATTTACATTTACAGTCACCTTTTATTTATTTGTTTCTGTGAAATGAGCACAGTGGATTATTCATTCTTACTGAGCCTCATCTCACTATTGTTGCTGCCTTGCTCTCGCACACACGCACACGCACACGCACACACACGCGCACGCACACACACACACACACACACACACACACACACACACACACACACACACACACACACACACACACACACACACACACACACACACACACACACACACACACACACAAAAGAGTGAATCAACTTCTGACAACCAACCAAATACTCCCATACGTCTGCAAGCCACACCCCCGACCATGAATCCAAACACTATCAAACAGAGACAATTTATACATAGTGATTACACTGCCATACAGTGTGCATGGTGATTATTGTGATTTATTAATTTTATTTTATTTCAGTTTTCTCCTGTCCCCCTGTTAGCCAGGAGCCAATAGTGTTCAGATTGTGATTTACACTGTTCAGTCATGCAGCACTATTCTCAAGCCTGGACAGAGGCCTAATGGAGACACGCATACAGCTTTTATTAGCTGTGAAATCTGGTGGCATCAAATATTAAACACTTTATTATGGAGCACTGCTTGTCTTGTTCCCCAGAACAGCCACTTAAACCTACACCAGGCAGGGGGAAAGAAAGAAAGGAAAGGAATTTGCAATGACAGCCATGCAATTACTGGAAATCAACGTAATAAGATGCATTTGGCAATAGTGAATATGTTTTTGTCCAAATCTGCATGTATGAGTTTGTCTTTGAGCATAATGTGTGTGTGTATGTGTATGTGTATGTGTATGTGTATGTGTATGTGTATGTGTGTGTGTGTGTGTGTGTGTGTGTGTGTGTGTGTGTGTGTGTGTGTGTGTGTGTGTGTGTGTGTGTGTGTGTGTGCATGCATGATGGAACAGGTCCCCACTGTGTCATTTCACAATCATTTCCTAAGCAAACAGTGCTTAGGAGTGTGCTTAATGAAATCAAATGTCCTGATTACATATCTGACGTGACTTCCAGCCTCCTACTGAAGTCTCATTTAAGGGATGGATGCAAAAGCAAGACTGTGGATGACAGGGACAGTAGTGACAGTGGTGATGTAAAAATACTTGATTCAGAAATGCATTGCGATGCATCAACTTGGCAAAATCAATATAGATTTGCATAATATATTATATATGCATTATTATATTGTAGCGGTTTTCCTAAAATGCTCAAAAGTAAACCCTACAAAGGTCCCTGTGCTAAACACAGCAACCTACCAAGTTAGCTCAGTCTTTTAGATAATAAATCTGTAGCTGGTAAATCTTAAATGCAAATCTTCAATTATCACATCCAAAACCATTCATTCAATAAATGCAAAACTCACAGAAAGTCTATTTCAAATAATAATTGTATTAAAGAAAAATAAAGGTAATAGAAATGCAGTTAATTCATTTCATTTCAGTTAATTTCAACCACTCATTTGATGACAATAAGGAGTTCAGTTGAGTTCGTTTAGTCCCTTTTTGGACCACAATAAACCTTTCAATTCAGTTCATTTCAATTACTTTTTGACCATCATAAACCCTTCAGTTCAATTCAAAACAAACTCCAATACGGGTTTTGTCCATAAACAAAATGAAAGAAAAGAAAACAAGACAACCAGCGTCCTGGCGTGTGTGTGTGTGTGTATGTGTGTGCGTGCGTGCGAGTCTCTCTGTGTGTACGAGTGTATTAGCTCCGTGGCTAGTCCTCTGTAGCTCACCCTAAGCTCAGCTGTTCATTACAGTGGCTCTGTCTACACTGTCTCGATCCGTCCTGGTTTAACGTCAGGCGATCCCAGTGGTTTTATCCATGAAAACGAGTTGAACCGCGGACTTTATTCGCCGATCGCGCTACTACTACTCCAGGGACAACACTCTCCAGCATTCACTCCTACACCAGCCTGCACACGCCGCCACCACCGTCCACCACACAACACAACTTGACTCTCCCGCGTCTCTCTTCAGACTGTCAGCCCCATTTCTATTAAAGGGCTGGCTTTCGCGGCATGGCCAACCAGAACCATGCAACGGCAAACGTAACTGTCCTGTCATAGACAGCATAGGTGAGGGCTGCTGTCACTGACCGAAATGTTTATTTATTTATTTATTTATTTATTTATTATTGTTATTTTGGCGGATCGCCACACTCTCCCCCCCTTGAAAGAAAGCCGGCCGCAGGAATAGGCGTTCCTGGATCAGATTGGCCGCTAAGGGCCCGGCAGATGCAGAACAGATGTCAGTCCTGAACCCGTTATGAGCCTTCTCCTCAGACCCCTGACCTCTCCGTAGTCTGTCACAAGCCCTTTTCCGTCGCCTTTGAGCTTTCGAGCGGATACTGGACACAGACGTCTGGAGAGCAACCATGTCGGAGGCAACTTGGCTACAGTTTTCTGCAGCTCTCCAGTAAGGTTCCGGCTCCTTGGTCCATACGGATGACACACTTGGCATTTCTGCGCATGATGCTTAATGTCCATGCTCATCTTGGGCCAGTAGAACAGAC
The DNA here is from genome assembly GCA_039105355.1 of Benthosema pterotum. Lineage (NCBI taxonomy): Eukaryota > Metazoa > Chordata > Actinopteri > Myctophiformes > Myctophidae > Benthosema > Benthosema pterotum. The sequence continues at coordinate 38,411,422 of CM076968.1, forward strand.
GTTTCAATTTTCTGAAGGTCTTGTATGGTCCCAGATGGCCAGCTAGAGCATCGTGGTGGAAATGATCCATCAGCTGGGTCCGATGTGCCACGGGGACATACAGTTGGTGAATGATTCTGCCATGCAGCTGAAGTCTCCTGTATGACTCCCACTCCAAGTCTAACAGGGACACCATTTCAAACCACCCTCTGACGTGTATGTGGAAAAGGTGTGTTTGGTGTGTTCACCTCAAAACAATATAACAATCAAAACCAAACACAAAGAAAAAAACTGCTCGTCAACAGGACTCTATTTACATCACAACCATCCTGACAAACATTATACATCGGGCGCCATTTATTTATGTAGCGGTTTTCCTAAAAAGAGTTTCAAGGCTCAAAAGTAAACCCTACAAAGGTCCCTGTGCTAGACACAGCAACCTACCAAAGTTAGCTCAGTCTCTTAATAATAATTCTGTAAGTTATAAATCTTCAATGTAAATCTTAAATAACCACTCCCAAAACCATCAATAATGACAAATGAATGCACAGAAGGTCTATTTCAAATAATAATTGTATTAAGAAAAGGGAAAAATAATAATAGTTCAGTTCATTCACGGATTCAATTCATTTCAGTCACTTCTTTCTGACAAATACAACCATACAGTTCAGTTCGTGTTAGTCACTTTTTGACCACTTCGGTTTTTGTCCATATACAAAAAAGAAAGAAAACAAACAAGACAGCCAGCGTCCTGGCATGTGTGTGTGTGTGTGTGTGTGTGTGTGTGTGTGTGTGTGTGTGTGTATGTGTGTGCGTGCGAGTCTCTCTGTGTGTACGAGTGCATTAGCTCCGTGGCTAGTCCTCTGTAGCTCACCCTAAGCTCAGCTGTTCCTTACAGTGGCTCGGATGCGTCCTCTTCCCAAGACAACGTAGCGCCGGTTTCAACAACACTGTCTCGATCCGTCCTGGTTTAACGTCAGGCGATCCCAGTGGTTTTATCCATGAAAACGAGTTGAACCGCGGACTTTACTCGCCGATCGCGCTACTACTACTCCAGGGACAACACTCTCCAGCATTCACTCCTACACCAGCCTGCACACGCCGCCACCACCGTCCACCACACGACACAACTTGACTCTCCCGCGTCTCTCTTCAGACTGTCAGCCCCATTTCTATTAAAGGGCTGGCTTTCGCGGCATGGCCAACCAGAGCCACGCAACGGCAAACGTAACTGTCCTGTCATAGACAGCGTAGGTGAGGGCTGCTGTCAATGACCGAAATGTTTATTTATTTATTTATTATTATTGTTATTTTGGCGGATCGCCACAATATATATAATACAGTTTTCTATATTCAGTATATCTGATTGGTTGTATAGATGAAAAATTGCCATATTGTACAGTAGTCTAATATTAAAAAGTGCAATGCATCACAATGAATTGTGGAAATGGTTACCTGGTTAATTGGAATCAAATCGCAGAATATTCCCAATAGTGGGGTACAGGGACCCCTAGGGGTCCTTGAGCAAGTTCCAAATATTAAATCACTTATGGGTCTATAACTCTGGGAGTGTACATGGAACCAAACTGGGGGTCCTAGACATAAAAAGGGTTGAAGATTACAGCTAGAGCTGTAATCCATTGGCATGGACTTTCAAACAGGGAGCTACTGGTTAATGAGTATAATTTTGGGGTTTTTAGACCTGGAAAGTGTGGGTATCACTGCTATAAGGGACAGACACATAGCCGCCGTCTGGCTGTGTGACTGACAGCCTCACTACTGACCTCTGAATAATTAATCCCTGGTCTGGACACACGTTGGCGCATCACAGGCCATTACTATCAGAGATTCAAGTAAACTAGGTCCCTATTTTCATCCCTATTCTGGGAGTGAACATTTGGGATAAGTGGCAGATCTACAGCACATGCTCACCAGATCTGCCGTTTTCTGCAAAGATATTACAGGTATACTACTACGGACTCCGACGAGTTTTAATGTATTTGGAAAGTCTGTGTTTTTGTTTGTTTTGTTTTTTATTCATTACCTAATTATCAAACCAATGCACAATATGGCTGTGATTGTTTGACCAGCACCAAAAAAAAAAAAATACGGGCGTTTAACTCGATTACTCAGGCGACTTTAGCTTTCCTCGTTCTTATGTTGAGTGGAAACTGAAATTCATTTACTGCATCTCTTAGTCATTAATGCACTTTTTTACTACTTGTAATTTTATTGAGGAAGTAATAATCATTTTTTGCTAAAGCAAAAGCCGTTCTGACCTTTGGTCCAAGAAAACAGTTGGCCGGCTCTGCTGAGATTGAGATCGCAACCCCAGCAGCTTTTGCACGGACCGCTGGAGACTCGTTATTCTGTAAATGCACCAGTGGAAACAGCCAGAAAGAAAAGCTGAACAGAATGATTGTGAGTGTGCTGACATGTGTTTATGGAGGTCTCTGTTTCCTTTGGGGTGGTGGGGGGGTACGTTTAACAGCCTGGATCAACCAATCAACCAATAGGATAACAACAATTAATCCCTGGGGCAAGACAGAGCGAGTGACATGGAGAGAGAGGGAGAAAGAGAAGAGCGCGGGGAGAGGAGATTCTGAGGTAGAGAGGTAGAGGCCCCACTGTATTAACCAGGCAGGGAGGGAGGAGTGAAAGAGAGGGATGAGCAGGAGGAGAGAGTGTTTAGGATTCAATTAGCCTTGCCTCTCCTCGTTAGACTGGGCAAGGAGCTGACAGCTGGAGGGGAAAGCAGCAAGGCTGACAGACACATACATCCACTGTGTGTTTCTGCTGTGACAGGTGACTCCTCTGTCACTCACACCAGACCGGTATAGGGACACAGCCAGACAAATGGCAAGGGGGCGATATCCATAATGTATTATGTATGGGACCAATTGATACATACAAGGTTAGTATAGAATGTTTTGTATTAGTTCTGCACTCTTATCTGTATTGATGCTCTTTTACTTCTTTGTATCCTGTGTGGAGGGGTGCATGCATAAGTAAACATGTGGCATTATTCTGATAAATAACACACAGTACTTATAATAAACTTTATATATGAGCCCTTCGCTAAGTCCCTCCCCAATCTGGCATGTTAGAAGGGGATAGCTTGACCAGGAAAGCTTGACCTGGCTAGCAACAGTTGCTAAAGTATGCTGACTGGCATTGGACAGTGGGCTTTTGAGAACGGCTCATTCTTTTTTAACCTACATTTTTACCCCACAATTTTTGTATATTATTTATGTACGTAATCCTAGCCAACTGTGCCAACGTGTGCCTGATCATCTTGAATCTTGAATGTGGCTGATTCTGAAATGAATTTAAACACTTGGCCCAAAGAGGCAGTGGATTATGATAGTCTACCTTTCGTTAATAATTTAGACAGTCCCGGTAATGAAGTCCTAAACAGACCAATGTCCTGATCTCAGATCAGTTGGGAGCAGGCATAGATGGAAGCCATTGATTTTCTCCCTGGCTCTGGATGTGGTGAGTCCTGTGTCTGCAGACTGCCAACTACGTGCATCAATACAGACGTGCTCCGCTTAGCCAATGGCAGCCTTCAAAGAGAGAACGAGGAGGAAGGAGTCTCTGTTTGTGTCCAGAGGTGAAAAGAGTCATGTCAGAAGACGCTACTGACTGCCAGTCGATACGAGAAATTCTGTGTGTGTGTGTGTGTGTGTGTGTGTGTGTGTGTGTGTGTGTGTGTGTGTGTGTGTGTGTGTGTGTGTGTGTGTGTGTGTGTGTGTGTGTGTATGTGTAGTCATCACTGAGAGAAAGAAAGAGAGAAAGAAAGAAAGAGAGAGAAAGAGAGAAAGAAAGAGAGAGAAGAAAGAGAGAAAGAAAGAGAGAAGAAAGAGAGAAGAGAGAAGAGAGAGAGAAAGAGAGAAGAGAGAGAAAGAGAAGAAAGAAAGAAAGAGAAAGAGAGAAAGAGAGAAAGAAGAAAGAAAGAAAGAAAGAAAGAAAGAAAGAAAGAAAGAAAGAAAGAAAGAAAGAAAGAAAGAAAGAAAGAAAGAAAGAAAGAAAGAAAGAAAGAAAGAAAGAAAGAGTTGATAAAGATTGGGCAGTGAGATTATTTGATACAAAATGATAATCTGCTTGGCTTGGTGTTTTGTTTTCCTTTGAAAAACAAACACCTCCATTTTCCAAAGCTATAATGAGGCAATAACATGACACAGAGGCCATCCCAATGCAGGAGAGCTAGGTGTAGATGCATTAAATAAAAATAAATAAATAAATAAAGAAAATGTTTGTGGGTGGAATTTGCAACTTCTTTGTTATGGCTAGCAGGAGGTGGCATTTGCTAGCTTCAGAGTTATGAGCTTTTGGAGGTTCTTGTGAGCGTATATAGCCTGCATGGAGTGGAACCATTTCATATAAAGGCTTTTGTTTTGGACCCGACTCCTTTTGTCCTCTCCAAAGACACACCAATCTGCTTATCTCCAACTCCAGAGGGAGCGAAGGCGTTTGCTTTCTGCATATCGAAATGATACGCAGCCTAGCAGAGTAACCTTCTGAACAACCCATTGGCTCTGAGGAGGCGGGGAGCGTGCAAGTGTGTGTGCGTTCCTGTGTGTGTGTGTGTGTGTGTGTGTGTGTGTGTGTGTGTGTGTGTGTGTGTGTGTGTGTGTGTGTGTGTGTGCGTGTATACACGCGCCTGTGTGCGTGTGTGCGTTCGTGCATGCATTATGTAAGGCAAAAGCCTCTGCTGGCCTCAAGGCGGCCCTACAGATGTTTATTAATAGTGACAATAAGGCTTGTTCTGGATGTTTCCTCTTTGTCATGCTGAGCCTGTGTGCATGTGACCACATCCTGCGGTGAGGAGGACACAATCAGCGCCGCCACGGATGTGCACGAGTGGCCAATATGCACAGGTTCACAGAAAGCAGTCCATCAGCTGGCCTCACCCCTACAAAATTAATACAAGCGAAAGGGCGCGTGTGGCAGATAGCGCACGGAATGAAGAACAAGGGTTTATGCCTTGCTGATGCATTATGCATGAGCATGCATGCCCGCCGTATGAGGTAAGCTGTCAAGAATCACACAGACGGCACAGAGAGAGAGAGAGAGGGATGCAAAACCTGCGCGTCGGTAGAGAGAGACTGGGCGGAGGAGAGGAGCGGAGCGGAGGAGAGACTGGAGGCACGCAGACGTGTCGTGAAAAGAGGGGGTGGTCCTTTGGGGAACAAAATGCTCTTTGCTGCTTTAGTGAAAGTAATGACTCACCAAATGGAGCACTTTAAGGAAATTCACACTGAACTCTCCTGGCTCCTCTCCTCTCTCATCCAGCTCTCCTTCCTTCCCTGCATCCATCCATCCACACTATGTTGTCTTTTCTGCCTCCCATGAGGAACGTCACACACAGGACTCACCTCAAACCCCTGATCTCTCTTGACTCGCTGTCGCACCGTACTGTGCACATGGCTGCACACGCACGTACGCACACACGCAGGCATGCGCGCGCACGCACACACGCGCACACACACGCACACACACGCGCGCACACACACACACACACACACACACACACACACACACACACACACACACACACACAGACACACACACACACACACACACACACACACACACACACACACACACACACACACACACACACACACTCGCGCACAGTGTCACACACGTACCTTTCTACCCCTAAAACAGTGGTTTTCAACCAGTGGTCCGGAGACCGCCAGTGGTCCTTGAGAGGGTTCGAGGTGGTCCCCAGCTAAATGATGGAAACTTGGTTAACTTGATGTAACTCTTTGAGAGCATTAAACATGAAACCAAATGGACCGATTTTTACACTCTCAAGAGTAAGTAAATATTCATCATGTGAATTACCCCAAGTCTACACAACAAAAGAAAGTAGAAGATAAATGGTCGTTTTGATCTGTATGTTTGCCTGTTTTGTTTCCCAAATCCAGCCTGGAATTGTGGACAAAAGCAAAAGAAATCTTTAGTTTTGGTTCTGTGTGGTGAAAATGTCATCATGGTGGCCTGTGGCTCAAATGCCGAATAAATAGTGGGCCCTGGTATATATCACAAAGGTTGAGAACCACTGCTAGTAAAAGAACCAGAGCCCTGCAGTGAGTAAGATTGTGGATGTATTGGTCTGACTGAGCTGCTGCACAACAATACAACACTTCTCATGTCACAGCAGAGATATGGGGTTCATCACCATAGAGACCAGCAGAGAGCAGTAGATGTCTTGACCTTTTCACGTCAGAGAACAGAAAAGGTTTCCCATAAATATCTCCCTTTGTGAGCTCACGCTACCGTATGAATGTGTCTGCGGGTCTGTTTTCTATGTGTTCCTCTCTCACTCTGTGTGTGTGTGCGCGTGTGTGTGCGTGTATGCGTGTGTGTGTGTGTGTGCGCTTGCGTGTGTATCTATATTCCTTTGTAGGGTTGACCTTTCCATCTGTGCTTTGCCCCAGATTAGAACAGACACCTCTGTCTGCTATACAGACCAAACTGATGCACATGGACACCAATGCGCACACAGATACACACACACACATGCACACACGCACGCACACAGGCACGTGCACACACGCACACACACACACACACACACCAAAATGGGAGCCTGTTTGCGATCCAAATCAGACTACCCGTGGATGGGGGATTAACTTTCAGTGTGTTGCAGTACGATGTGTTCCTTGGCCAGTGTTTTATGCAGTGATCAGATGTACGAGTATCCTTGGCCAGTGTTCTTATCAACAGAACACACTCATTTAACCTGACTACGAGTGACGCGCATCGCCATGGAGACAGGAGGCTGATGGAGGAGTCAGAACCTCAACGTCAGCCGAGGTTCAGGACATCGCCATCACACGCTGTGTGTGTGTGTGTGTGTGTGTGTGTGTGTGTGTGTGTGTGTGTGTGTGTGTGTGTGTGTGTGTGCGTGCGTGCGTGCGTGCGTGCGTGCGTATGCGTGCATGAGCGTGTGTACATAAAAAAATGATAGTTAAATAGCAATTTGCAAGTTAATTGTGTTCGCACCTGAATTACCACACCTGCGGGTCTCTTAAAAGGAACAATTACAGAGAAAGCAGGCACCGGTGGTAATAACAATGGGAACATATTATACTGTGTGCGTGTGTGCATGAGTGCGTGCGTACGTGTACAGTGTGTGCAGTGTGTCTACAGTGTATTCAGACTGTAGAGACGTGTACAGTATTTCTTTCATTGTGGTCCTGCTCATTATATTGCTATTTTCCAATTTTCATAAGTCTAAACATGAATGATGAATAAGTCCTTGCACACGAGCATGCATGCACACACATGCACGCCCGCCCGCTCGCACACACACACACACACACACACACACACACACACACACACACACACACACACACACACACACACACACACACACACACATGTACACACATCACACATTTTATTTGTTTTTTTGTTCCCCATTTCACTATTTTTTTATGAGGATGCGTCTAAATAATGCCATTGGCTGTATCATAAAGTCATTCCCTGCAGAGGAATGAATGGCAAGAAATGAATAAGACCAGTGAACATGTAATATGTATGAAAATGAGCCAGAACAGAATAGATGGGGAAAGAGATAGAGAGCGCGGTTCACTGAGGAAAGGGAGAGAGAAGAGAGAAAAGGAAAAAGAATGGAAAGAGAATGAGAGACAAGCTTACAGAGGGAGAGAAGAAGAAGAGAGACAGTAGAGCAGAAAAGGAAAAAATAGAAATACAGTCAGGAAGAGAGAAAAGGAGAGGGAGAGAGGGGGGGAAATGAAAGAGAGACAGAGAAAGACAGTGACAGAGAGGGATAGAAAAAAATAGAGAGACTGAAGGAGAGAGAAAGCCGGAAGGGGAGAAGCAGACAGCCTATTCTAACATGGAATGTGTCAGGACTTAACATTTCATGAACTCTTATTGTCACCATGCGAGCAGGTGCTAAGAATAAAGAACAGAATGTGTGAAAACTTCCAGAAGGGAGGAATATTAAACCAGCTGTCTTCTCCTCCTCCGTGTGTCTCAGTACAAACATATATACGGCCCAGAGCCCGAGACAAGAGGTAATGGAGGAGTGAAAGAGAGTTCACGACAAAACTCTATAGGGTAGTACGTTGTATACACCCTGTGTAGGACCAATTAGTGTGTTGAACAGGATGGATGTACACAAAGATTCAACGTCAACAAGCACGCAGTACAACCAGCCGTCTTCAGGTATCGATATGTACAGTTTAACCTACACATACAAGGGTCCTAGCTTTGATCACATATGGAAGAAAAAAATGGTTGTGTGCGACGGCTCTTTTTTTTAAAGAAATAGAAGAAACTTTAGTGTGTACAAACGCTGTGTTTGTAAAGAGATTTGTTTCCAACTCCACCTCACCTCCACTCTATTGGCTCACTATGAAACAGGAGACTGCTGTGCTGTGATTGGCTAAAACGCTGCCTCACCGCACACATGATTTGTTTTCATGATTTGTTGACAACAAAGTTCTGGACCAGCAACATATAGGGAGAAAAGGCAAAAAAAAATAGCTATATATCTATTTTGCACTGTAAATGATGGCTCCGCTATAAACAGACTCGCTATCTATAATAGATACTCTTCTATAATGTGTAGAGATTCATTGCTTATAATCATCCATTTAGAAAATAAATAGTTGGATTTAGTTTGCGCTATTAGACTCAATTATTAATGTATTGTCTAGACCTAAAAGAGTGGAACCACCACTATAAGAATCCTGATCACTCATTATGCTAAATCCACCTGGGTTACAGTTTGATACCAGAACCATAAAGGCAGAAAGAACACAATGAGGGAGTTACTAGTGGAAAAGCTTTTTTAAAAACATGCTGTTTTTCATTTATTTACAGGCACCATGAATCACTTCCTCTGGGATCGGGAGGTCACAACACATTAGCTCCTCTCATTGAGTGAACACACAACGTTTTACCGCAGTTGTCCCTGACTGTCGCTTGTATTGGGGACTCACCGCCTACACTATGTCTGGCCTGATGGATGCATCTGAAACATACAGTATACTACACTAGTGGTTTTCAACCAGTGGTTCCAGGGACCACCAGTGGTCCTTGAGAGGGTTCCTGGTGGCCCCCAGCTAAGTTGGTTAACCAGATGAAAAGACCACAAGGGTCAATTTGGTTTCATGTTTACGCTCTCAAGAGTTCAAATATCCATCATCTGAATTAGCACAACTTAATTAAGAGGTCTATACACAATTAGAGAATGTAGAAGAAATGGTGACTTTGATCTACTGTATGTTGCCAGTTTTGTTCTAACCTTTTGATCTAACCTGGAATTGTGGACAAAACAAAATGATATGCCTTGTCACTATCATCAGGCCAAAAAAAAATGTGGACATATTTTGCATAAAAACTGAACAACTTTTAGTGGTGTGAAAGTATTCTAAAATACTCAAGCAAGGTACAGATATTTAAAGTAAGGTACAGATACTTTGGCCACACTTTGGCCAAGGCACTTAACCTCCAGAGAGACTATAGTGGAACTGCTGGGTAGCCCACAGTGCAGGGCAGCTCCCAGGTGTGAGAGTGTGAAGCAGGCCAGGGCATTGCAGAAATAGAATGTACGTGCACGGCATACATCCCTGGGTAAATTGAAGTTAAAGTTCCTATTGCTCCACTTTACACGAAGAATAACTTTCTCCATACCCTGTCCTGTTGTCTCCCTGGAAGCCACGCACTGACTCAGAGTCAGCTGGTTATTGGAATCAGGAGAAAACCTTTGAGTTAAACCTACACTCCAGCATCACGCCTATACATGTGGAAAATTAGGTCATTGTCATCCTTTCACCACAGAGATACAGCATATGGTACTCAGAAAAATATACGTTTAATTTATAATAGCATTGACTATACATGTGTCCATTAGGGATGTGAATCTCAGCACTGAGGGCGATTCGATACGCATCTCGATGCACTGACAGCGATTCGATACTTTAGCGATTATTTGGAATTACCTGGCGATACGATGCGATGCGATTCACCCCAACACGATACGATACACCCCCTTATACGATACTTAACCGATACTTTAACATTACCATTGAATTTTATTCTGAACAATGCGATATGATGCGATCTGGTGGCAATTTAACATAATAAAAAGGATTTATATTCAAGGTTTATTAATTTTCCAAAAAAATGCCAAAATGCAATACATTTAAATTCAAAACAATGTATTGTTTTACTGTAGGTTAGTAGGCCTACTGTATCTCTAACTTCCCAACTTAAAAAAAAATAAAAATAAAAATAAAATGATAATAAAGGGCCTGCTGTGCTCTGCTCTCTGCTGGTTATTGGGTTATTGTTGGATTAGCGTATACTAATCATGTACTGTATGTATGTACATATAAATAGAAAATAAACCAATATAAAACATGCATTTACAGATCACTGCAGACAGGAGAGCCAGCGAAATCCATTTGAGCCCTCGCCCGCGGGCGCCCGTTTTCAAAACCGGGTGCCCGTTTTCACAAAAACGGGCGCCCGTTTTCACAAAAACGGGCGCCCGTTTCACAAAAACGGGCGCCGGTTTTCAAAAGCGGGCGCCCGTTTTCAAAAGCGGGCGCCCGTTTTCACAAACTAGGCTATGCCTAAACCTAACTCTAACCCTAAACTTAACCTCAGTAAACCTATGCCTAAACCTAACCTAACCCTAACCATAACCTTTTGAAAAGGGCGCCCGTTTGTGAAAACGGGCGCCCGCTTTTGAAAACGGGCGCCCGTTTTTGTGAAACCGGGCGCCCGTTTTTGTGAAAGCGGGCGCCCGCTTTTGAAAACGGGCGCCCGCGGGCGAGGTCGCTTTTGGATTTCGCCCCTGCTGGCAGACAGAGTACTGTCAAACAAGTCTATGTGTATCTTAATCAAGACATAGATAATACTATACTGTATATATGGGGGTCCCTGGTTCTCACTCACTCTCAGCTAAGCCTAAGCGGTCCTTGGCTTAACCTGAAAGACCCTATTATTACAATTATAAAAATATAATCAATCATTATGCAATTATTGGTGTAAAATGAAACCAAAATTACCCTTGTGGGTCCATTTGGTTTCATGTTTACACTCTCAAGAGTAATTCACATGTGAATTAGCCTAAAGTCTACACAACTAGAAAATGTAAAAGATTAATGGTCATTTTGATCTGTATGTTGGACTGTTTCTGAAATCCAGTCTGGTATTGTGGACAAAAACAAAAGAAAACTTTAGTTTTGGGTCTGTGGGGCTAAAATATCATCAAATGGTGGTCCGAGGCTCAAATGCTGAATAAATAGTGGTTCCTGAAATGAAAAAGGCTGAAAACCACTCTTCTACAAGATCACAACACGTTGCATTCACACCACGCTGAGACGGAGTCACTGAGAGCTTGTGGATGTGAGCTGTGGATGTGCACTTTTACTGTCGTTGACTCGGTGTGCAACACCATCGTGTTGCAGAATATACAGTAAATGAGGCTCCAAGGAAAGGCAGCACAGTGGAAAGTTGTAAAACGAAGGGGGTTGAAAACCACTTTTAAAAATGTGTGCAGAAGATTTATTTAACAACACACAATGATCGCGCAGATTGCGTAGATTTGCAACTGCGTTCGAGAATCAGATGAGAAGAATACTGTGTGGATCATTACCTGTCGGTGCTACAGTGAACAACGGACTGAGCGACACAGCTCAACCACGGACACAACAGAGATTTTATGAAGCTAAATATGGTGCTTCGTTCACTAGTTCTCTTGTTTAATCCGTGGGGTTTATAGTCGCGGGTATTAGTCTCCACGCTAGAGTTCTCAAACTCTGCCCGAACCCGACCAGGACCGAACCCGAACAGGCCCGACCCGACATTTAGGGCCGGGTAGGGCCGAAAATCTATCCTAATCAATAGGGCCGGGTAGGGCCTCGGGCCCCATGAAAAAATAATATATATTGAATTATTTTACTATAGTAAGAATAATAGTTATTTTCTGTATTACCTATTATGAAGATGGTGCTGATTGCCATTTCATTTTGAATCTGTGGGGAATTCTCAAATTTTGCCCAAACCCGACAGTTTAGGGCCGGGTAGGGCCTAAAATCTATTCCATTTATTAGGGCCGGGCCGGGCCTAGGGCCTGAACTGTTAGGGCCGGGTAGGGCCGGGCCTTAATTTTCAGGCCCGTTGAGATCTTTACTCCACGCCGGTAGCACGTATTGATCCCAGACTACTACAGCTGACTGGCTGCTGTGCTGCCCCGCTGTTGCAGAGTGTAGGAGGGGGAGGGGGGGGGACTATAGACAGAGCTGCGACATTGACGGGCCTCGTCACGTTGTCCCTATTCAATAGATGTCTATGTAGAAGAGTCTCGATTGGACTGTACAGGAAGTAAGCAGAGTTGTCGTAACTGTCGGTGCCGAATGGCAGAGCCTTTTTCCTTCCCAATAATGGTGCGTTCAACACAGATTAGAAAACATAGAATAGGGCGAAATAAATCGTGAAAACCCCGCTCAACATCGATTTTTACCGATTCAAGCAAATGCATCACGACGCATCTAGATTTCATCCGTCAATTGCATCGATACAGAGTGACGGAACCGATGCACTCGCATCGCGCACGTGGGTACCGATGTATCGATTTATATCGATTAATCTCCACACCCCTAGTGTCCATGCGCCCACGTTCAACTTCTCTTGACGCAGTACATATACTGTACATTGAAGACAAACATTAAATAGATTGTGTGCAGAAAATGCGTATTACAGTTATTTATCCTTACGTTCCCATAGCATGTGAATGACCGTGCACATTGTGTAGGTCAGTGGTTCTCAAAAAATGATAGATACTTAGTATAGAGAAAGAGAGAGAGAGAGAGAAAACCACAGAGAGCCAACTGCAACTTTGCAATTATGTAAGCACCAGTTTATCAAACAGCAGTAGGTCTATGTTTGCATCAGCTAAATCAGCTTTAATTTCAAATATGCAGAGCTGTTTCTAGGGGCTGGGTTGTTTTTTTTTTCTTGAAAACGTCATCGCTGTTTGTTGTGCTTACTGATCAGATATCTAAGGTTTGGATCTGACATTACTGTTTTAATATAAACATTTCTCGAGAAGGCTATCCTAACATTGCTGCTTTAATGCTAACATTAAATGGGGATAAGAAAGGTGTAATAGTTTGCGAGTGGGGAAAAACGGAAATAGGTTATTTACCTTTACCACTTGTCGCTATACTGCCGCAATCCAAGTGTTAAACCTTTAATATCTGTTCCCTTGTAACACTAAACATGCTGTCAGACACCAGGAAGGGTCCAGATGAATTAAAATGTCCAGCACAGTATCTACGAGCTCCTTAAAAAGCTGACAGATCCAGATTAGGTCACGGCACCAAACATGATGTCACTTCCCATTTCCCCAGTAACAGGTCTGTGGGCGATGTTATCACAAGCTCTATGGAGCTCAAATGGAGTAGTATAATCAGTTGGCTCAAATGATTCCGGAAATTGACTCTTTTTTATTAGCAACACTCCATTACACCTTGATATAAATACATACAGAATCTGTGACAGATGCTAATGCACGCCCCATCCCCATGCAGGCTGCTGCCTCTTCCAACCAAAGGTCTCCTCCAAATAGCGAGAAATTTATTGGATGTTTTGACACGCCGTGTCTTGGCCGGGGCGTTGGCTAAATGAAAAGCTATGAAATTAAACAAATTAATTCTGCTCTTAAAATGGCTGACAGCCTCATGCGTGCCTGTCGCTGCAGCTTAAGCGTGACAGTGGGAGTGTGACAGGAGGGTACAGGGTGTGGGGTTGGTGTTGGGAGGAGGAGGAGGAGGAGGACGGGGGAGGATGCTAGAGGCCTTGCTGCGGCGAGGAAGCCCAGCCTGGACGGCGAGTGGCAGGCCATGGACACACAACAACGGCTCCATGGCCTTTGGTGCTGCATGGTGCCGGGGTCAGGTCAGGGCAGAGCCATCTATAGTAGAAGATATTGAGGGTACAGAAAACAGCCTGGTCACGGGCTTCATGCAGCCTGCAGTTGGAAATACATCTTTTCCCCCAACAAGGGCAGGCACAAATAGGAGCTATTTTAAACATGGGTGCAATAACGTGCCAACTATTAGTCAACCGTCATTAGACCAGACCTATGGAAGTGAACAGAGCTTGCGAGAGAGAGAGAGAGAGAGAGAGAGATAGAGAGCGAGAGACAGAGATAGAGAGAAATGAAAGGGACGGTTTGGAGCTGACAGCATGGGTTGGGTGTGGGGTGCGTTCAGAGCATTTCAGTTGAAATGTATGGCAAATAACTGCTGCTGATGCTCTGCCGTTTCAATTTCACACAACAGCGTTCCACAGCTCTGAAGCAAACATGTCCCTGTCGGCAACACTTATAGACCTGCACTTCTCTACTGCCCCCTGCCTTTCCTCTCTAACCCTGTATCATCCACAGCTTCTCTTTTTAATTCTTCGCCTCTGAAGAGGGACAGATACAGTAAATGGGGGAAAGTCTAATGAGTGAGTAAGAAAACAATAGTGCAGATATGGGGGTGGGTTGCTTTTCAGACAGACTGACAGACAGTGCAGTGGGAGAGAGATGGAACTTAGGAGAGATAACTTTTTCTTGTTTTTACTTCATCTCCTCTATGAACAAATAGGCTACATGAATGAAAGAGGGGGGTGTGAGACAGACAGTGACAGTACTTCTTTGATTGGGTTGGGGGCAACGACGTGCACTCTTTTTTTTTTTTTTTTTTTTTTACCAGAGGAAGCCTATTAAGGCTTTGATGATGAAAAGACTGACTGTTCATTAGAGGTGTCCTTTCTTTAAAGTTCTGACTCCCATATACACCCCCCAATCCCAGCGCCACCACCACCACTGTGGGAGACGGGGACGTTTTGAATTATTTATCTGTAAGATGCGGAGTGGTTCTGGGCCCGTAATGAGGTTGTGAAGGCTCTGTCACTTTCATCTTGCGCAGTCTAAATACTTATCGTCACAAACAAATGACACGCGAAAAGTTTGATTTCTCTCTCTCTCTCTCTCTCTCTCTCTCTCTCTCTCTCCCCCACCACTCTAATTTTACCCTGACCCAACACCACCTCTTTCTATCTGACGCACACATACGCGCCATGCACACACACACATGCGTGCATTCATGCAAATCAGACCTTTAGACAGAGTCACTACAGGTCTGTAGGTGTTTTCACAATGTCGGCCAGGGAGCACCCTTCACTGATTAAAAAGGGAACATTCTCTGAATTGACGCCGACATGATTTCTGATTGCTGCAGGAGACCTTTGGCGTTAGGTGAGCTGGTCTCCATGCCACGCCCAGTCGCCCACGATGTGAAGTCACATTCAGCAAACCCTGCTGAGGGAGCGTGGGAGGTGAACCTGAAGAAAGACGGACTGGTTTTACAGCCATGCATACCACGCATAGTATTAGTCAACCCTAATGCGCATCATCATCATCATCATCAGAATACAATCAACAGTAGCTACAGTGCATAGCCCTGAAGACTTCCACAGGAGCATCAATGGTGCAGAGAGAGAGAGAGAGCTGCTCTCTGTCTGCAGTGGTTTGATAAGCTTTACTATTTCATTATCTGTTTCTGGGCCATATTTCTGAGCTGGCACGTACAGTACAGTGTATGCACATCAGAGAGAGAGAGAGAGAGAGAGAGAAACGCAGCCTCATAATAGATAAAGGCCACCACAGGTAGACCTGCCGGCTCCCAAGAGAAGACATGCCTGCATGGAGATTCTGCAGAAGAGCTATAGACTTTTTAACGACCTGCCCACTGTACCGAAACAACACAACGCACAGCCTACACCCAAAGAGTTTGGAAACACAAGGACTTATGAGTCATGACCAGAAAGATAAAATCTGCTTCATTTTGCCATCTGTAACACATCGATAGCTTTGAATTTGAAGTGAGATGGGGGAGAAGAGAGAGAAATCTGCAGATTGGGGATACTTGGGAACGAAGGATAACGATAACTTAGAACATACTGCATATACTGTATATACAGTGTGGTGTGTCTGTGCGCATGCATGCGTCTGCATCTGTTTTCTTCTCAATATAAAATCTAAAAATTCCAACAGATATACTGTACTCTGGTTTGATATTTTTGTGTCTGTGTACCATATACACCTCCAGGACAGATTCTGTCGTCTGACACCAACCCCAGAACCCCAGCCCTTTTAACAGCTACAGACAGTGTCAGAGATGGCGTGCCTGGATTTCCCTGCCTGCCTGTGGAGTGTTTTCTCCCAAACTGATCGCATCGTTGACATCCATGGACCTGACACCTAGAAAATGAACCCTGTGGTAGAAACCATTAAGGAATCCGTATGTTACCAACTCACATTCGGAATGCTGAACAGCATTGTAATGAACACATCAAACGTATTTACCATATAGGAAGGTGAATACATGCAAACTTATTTACCATACAGGAAGATGAATACATGCAAACAAAAGTGTGTGCATGCGTGCATGTCTTTACCCCACATATATCTATAAACTGCCATCTTACATTTATTTCATTTGCACAAAGAAAATGTATACATTATGAATGAGAGACTAGTTCTTTAAATCAGGAAGATCACAGTATAGTTGTTGTGCCGTAGTCTGGCTAAAGCCAGACCAAATCAGCTGTCAGCAGATAGTTCTGGAATAGCTCAATTGTATGTCCATTTCCTATTCCAGAAAATTGGGGTGGCAAATCAGGACATAGTATTCAAACAGTATGTTTGCGTACTGTGTCCTGATTGGCCACCCCATTTTTTCTCAAGTAGGAAATGGGCATACTGTTCCAGACCTGCCGGACCCGCTATCTGCTGGCAGGCAATTTTTTTTTTTGCCAACAGCTGATTTGGTCTGGCTTTAGCCAGGCTAGTTGTGCCGATGGGCCAGGTAACCTCAGCGTTTACATTAAATACAATCATACAGAAGGGCATGCAATTCCAATGGGCATTGTTTCCAACAAGAAACCATCCAATTACTCACTTCACCAATGACAACACAACAGTGGGACTAATGCTAGTAAAATTCAACTCATAACGCGCCTTCCAGCCTCGTGCCCATTACCTCAGTGCACAATGTCACGGTAAGGTGCCACAGCAGTTCCCTCTCATATTTGCACATACTCTTAAACACAGTGTAGGTCCTGTTTCCTTTTTAAGTTAGTGGGGTCAGAGAGAGGACATGTCGGGATAATGCCATTCGCCCATCAGCAACACATCAGCGCCAAGTGAGTGAACATGTTCATAGGGGCATGTCAAAACAACAGAATGACCACACAGTGTAGGCTATGTGCCTTCAGAGGTGCATACTAACATCCATTGCAGTGGAAAGTGCATTTACTCAAATAGGTTACTTTCTTTGGTAAGATGTGGTGGTGTTATTTTTACCCACCCTAAAACATGATCATTAGGTATTATTATTATTATTATTGTTATATAAGGAGGAAGACGAAAAGGTTTGGCCACGCGCGTCAACACCAAGCAGCACCCTTGGGATCGGCACAGGTACACCGGATGTGAATACATGCTACCAGTCAAAAGAACAGACATCCCGATGTGGAGCAGGGCAAAGATGCTTCTGAATTCACAAGACAATTGTGCTTGAGTGACAAGACGAAGTGTGCGTGTGTGCGTGTGCGTGTGTGTGTGTGTGTGTGTGTGTGTGTGTGTGTGTGTGTGTGTGTGTGTGTGTGTGTGCGTACGCATGTGTGGGCTGCAAAAACAACACAAGAGACAGGCAGGTGAAAAAATATGTGCACAGTTGAGAGCCGACTGTGCAAATGATGCAGTAATAACTTTGACATTTTGATGCCGTGTCAGAGCAAAGTTAGCACCAAGAGAGATGGAGACAAAATGGGTAAGATGGCATTTCAAACTTTTCCATTTCCAACCATTTCATAATGTCAAAAGAGTATTCACGAGGCTTTTCTTCTTTCGGTGCCTCCACAAGTCTCTCTCTGCCGTGTTGACCCAGCTTCACCTCTCCTGTTCCACCGTGTCCTGCTTCAGCCCCTCGCGCATCATTAGCATCTCCAATTCCTCTCCTTTTTAGTAACCCATCCTCCTCTCTATTCGACTCCTTTCACATCCCCATTCCACCAGCAGCACGAAGCGTGACAGCTGAGCTTAAGTTGATGAACCATACAGATGCGGCGAGGCACAGCAAGCAGCACAAGACAGCTATAGGTCCCGATGGAGGCAGATTGTCAAAGCCTTATGTCCGTAATCAAAGGATAGAGACGGGACTCGAGCCATAGCCCCCTTGCTATTCACTTCAAAAGAAGTTGCTTAGTGGTGTTTTGAAGCACCGGAAGACTGCTGGAAGTAGGGTCTCCTTCCGCATTTGACCACCAAATTTAGGTTAAGAGTTAAAAGTTAAAATATTCATCATCTGAATTAGCACCACTTAATTAAGAAGCTTACACTGTTTTGTTGGCAAAATACAGACTGGAATTGTGGACAAAATCAAAAGAATTCTTTAATTTTAGGTCTTTGGTGTGAAAATGTAATCAAATGGTGGTCCGTGGCTCAAATGCTGAATAAATGGTGGTCCCTGGAGTCAAAAAGGTTGAAAATCCCTGTTTTATGTGAATGTATATCATCCTTCAAGGCCTGGATGGCAGATAACGTTCTACAGCTTAACAGTGACAAAACAGAGGTTCTTTTTGTAGCCTCTGAAAAAGTTGTACCCAAAGTTGTACCCAAGGTGGTCTGATACCCCAGTATCAGAAATCTTGGCATCAATTTCGACCAATCACTTTGATACTTCCAGAAAATCAGTTACCCAGACATGCCAAACTCAGATCAATAGTTTCACACTCTAGAACTAGAACAAATCATCCACACATTTGTTTCCTTACGCCTGAATTATTGCAACGTTCTTTTCACCCGTCTCAATAAATCCACCATTGATCGCCTTCAAATGATACAAAATGCTGCAGCCAGATTATTAACCCGGTCCAGTAGATCTTGTCACATTACTCCAGGCCTGGCCTCCTTACACTGGCTTCCGATAAACTTCAGGGTACAATTTGAGGTTTTAGTATGCACTTTCAGAGCCATGCATGGTCAGGCCCTGGAATATCTGATTGACCTGTTGCCACGCTATGTGCCCAGTAGGGCTTTTAGGTCTACACCAGTGGTTTTCAACCAGTGGTCTGGGGACCACCAGTAGTACTTGAGAGGGTTCCAGGTGGTCCCCAGCTAAGTTGGTGAACCAGATGTAACTCTTTGAGAGCGTAAACATGAAACCAAATGGACTCGCTATGTTTACACTCTCAAGAGTCTACACAACTAAAAGATTAATGGTCATTTTGATCTGTAGGTTTTCCTGTTTTATTTCCCAAATCCAGCATGGAATTGTGGACAAAATCAAAATAAATCTTTAGTTTCGGGGGTCTGTGAGGCTAAAATGTCCTCAAATGGGCCCTGGTTTACACAATAGGCTCTGCTTGATCCACCCTCACCAGATTAAGAACTATAGGTGACAAATCATTTCAGGCTGTAGCGGCAAAACTCTGGAATGCTCGTCCATCAGATTTGCATTCTCTGTGGACAATTTTAAGAAGAATGTTAAAACATTTTTTTTTCATTTGTGGAAACATAATGTATAAATAATGTTGCAATGTTTGCATCATTATTTTGTTTTTCCACTGACTTGTACAGTATCTGTTTTATTTTCTTGTTTATTATTGTATTGCATGTAAAGTACTTTGTGAGTGCTCTCTGTGAAAGTTGCTATATAAATAAAGTTTGCTTACTAACTTTTGATAGGCTCATTTTTCCTGTATCTAATCCTCTTGTACGTCTTCCATCCATTGTCTCCCTGCAATGTGCTGCTGCTGGTTGAAGGATGGGGACATGCACTATGTCTGAGACAGCCAATCACACGGCTTGGGATTTCACACACAACAAGAGAGCAAAGCAATCGCTCACACACAGGGTGTTTTGGTGAGCTGAAGTCAGAGGAAATATAGATTTTCTTTTCATATACGACATGTGCACACAATGTGCAAGCACGCACGCACACACGCACGCGCGCACGCGCACACACGCACACACACACACACACACACACACACACACACACACACACACACACACACACACACACACACACACACACACACGCACACACACACACCTTTCAACCCCTAAAATACAGTTGTACAGCTGTATGTTCTTCCTGTGTAGGCACCCTCATAAAAACCTGTTATGGTCTCAATACTGCCTCCCCCTGGTCAGCCAGTGAAACTGATAGACGTGAAAGAAACTGGTTGGAATAACGTGTTCCTTCTGCATGCTACGTCCTACCAGAGAAACTTCCCCCTCAGGTGATAAGAAATGGCCTGCTCACTACTCCTGTATTTTGAAGGATGTATGAACAGAGTTAGGCACCCACCCCTAGTTTGGGAGAGGGTTGAATAATGTCTAGGACACTGGGTGAAAAAATAGGTTGCAAAATTTGTTAAATCATGGGCTAATCTCATCTCTAATGCAACTGCGACCTTGCACTTCCACTCAAAGCACACTGCAAGTGTGCACGGCAAAGTCCTGAGACTTTACTTAATTCTCAGCATGCAAAATGGACCCTACAGACCACTTTAGTAAGTCAGACTTAAAATAACACAGGACAATGCAGTGTAAGCTGTCCTCTCCCATGCTTGCAGAAGCATTTGTTGTTCAAATCAAGCATGTTGCCCTGAGTTCCCCTCTCTCAGTGGAAATGCCCGGAAAAAATAAGAAAAGAAAACACAAAATATATTCTCATGGCTAAAAAACTAAAAACATTCCTAGTGGTTTAAAAACATGGACCTTTTCCCTGCACGTCTTCATGGGAAGAGACGCTTACAGTGCATTAAGCGGCGAGGGAAAGAGAGAGAGAAAAAGCAATTTTCCACCGCAGCCTCCGCAGGTCCCTGTGCCCACGGGAGGAAGTGGTCACGTTGGTTATTCTTCTTCTCTGGTATCCACACAGCAGTTTCCCATGCTCCCTCCAGGAAAAAAAACATAAATAAATGCACACCCAAACTGTCACAATGTCATTGCTGTCAGCGTGGAAAACATGAGGGGAAAATCAATCAATTCTTTGCTCTTTGTGTCAGCCTGTCAGGTGACTATCGACGGTCACTTGGGGGCAGGGACTGTAGCGAAAAAAAATCAACAGTAATAAACATACTACAGGCTTTTATTCAAGTGGTTTCTTTAACAGGTACGTAGTGGCCATATTCTGGGACCCATGCCAAGGCCCTGTCGCCAAGATAGATGTATGATTACAATAATGGAGACGAGAGAGAGAGAGAGAGAGAGAGAGAGAGAGAGAGAGAGAGAGAGAGAGAGAGAGAGAGAGAGAGAGTGTGAGAGGGAGAGGGAGAGAGAGAGATATTGTCCGTGAGAAAGAAGAGACAGACATGGGTTGAAGATAAAGCAGGGTTACTATAATAGAGAAGGGAGACTGAAAGATGGGGTGGGTTGGATTTGTTGGTGGAGGTACGTGTGCGTGTGTGTGTGTGTGTGTGTGTGTGTGTGTGTGTGTGTGTGTGTGTGTGTGTGTGTGTGTGGAGGGGGAGTGGGAGCGGTAAGGGGAACAGATTGGAAGTGTCAGAGCTGCACTTTGGAGCAGATGGAGACTTTGCGACGCACAGCGCTCCTCTCTTTTCTCTATTAAATATTCTACAGTACCACTTAGACTTAGTGTGGAGCAACTGTTCAGCGTGACTGTCATGATCGGTGTCTAACTGGATTTCTATTCCTCGGCACAAAATGAGTGTGCTGCATTAATATCCGAGAAACAAGGAAAAGCTTCATGGTCGTAGAGTAGACCAACTCTCTTTATGTAAGGATTTAGGATAACTACTGGAGCGGATGTGCATGAGATCATAAAGATCACTGTCTGACAGAGGTATTCAATCAGATCCGAAAGTATGTATCTAAAGTATGCATCTGGAAAGTATGCATTTGGAGTACATTAATATTGTTGATATGAGGTGGTCCCTGGGCTAATAAGCACACCAGCAGCAGTGGGGTCCAGGCAGAGAGCATCAGTCAGCCCAGAGATGCACACATGCTCTGCAGCCATTCCTCCTCAACCCCATGCCTTGCTTTAATGTGCAGACACACATTAAAGTATTGATGCACTCGAGTGCAAACATAAAGACTAGAAAACAGCTCCCTTTGGCCCATTAGGCCCTTCCTACATGAAACCCCATACGTCCTCCCAACTCTGCCATCACCATTTACTGTAGTGCAATCTATATATATATATATATATATACAGTATATTTTATGGCTTACATGTACTGTAGACTGCAATGAGCGTGTGTGTGAAAGGGACAACAATGATGATATTAAAACACAACAAGCATGACGGCTAACCCTTTCTTTTACAGTACAGTCATAATTACATGGACAATTAAGTACTAAGTAATCACTAAGAAAGTATCATGTATTTTCTTGTTGACTACCGGGGGAATATATACCACTTACCATACAACCATCTATCCATTCTGTCTGGGGCTGTGCGACCGTTACTGGATACTGAGAAAGTACCAGGTAATATTATGGAAACAAACCAATTACTTATATTAGGTATATACTAGGTAAATATTTTTGGTAAATACTGTGAAAATAGCAGGCTACCGTATTGTCCCAAATCTAAGTCGTCTCTGGTTATAAGATGACCCCCATTTTTCAAGACTCATTTGTGGAAAAAGAACATTGAATGTAATAGTATAGCCCCTGAATATAATACAAACCCATTTTTTGGGGATATTCCAATTGAAAAAAGTGTCATATTCAGGCCAATAAGGTAATGCCAGGGAATAAATTACCAGGTAAATATCTGCCAGTCACTGCAGCAAATGATTGATAATTCACAATAGAGAAATGGGGAAATAACTAATCATCAGTGAAATGTATAGTAAATACAAGTAACTACATGACCAATTATGAGTATTTACAGTGTAATCACTGGTGAGTGGTAAATACTGGTAGTTCAGTAGTTAAGGGTGCCTTTTTAACCCCATTGTCTTGTATCTTGGATCGCTTTGCCAGTATCATTATTGTGAGAGGGTTGTGTAGGTGTCTTTTGGTTTGTATAATTTATTTTGTTGTGTTAAAGTGGTGGTATAAAGGGCTTGTTTGTTTGTGTGTGCCCTGACGGAGCGGGGATAATTTCTGCTATCTGCACACTGGTTGTGGTGGTCCGGTAGAGGCCAAATTTGCATGAAAATGGGCCAGTCTGGCCCAAATTCGCGTGTAAATGACAGGGCCATTTTTCCCAATTCCAACCCCGGGCGGACATTTCACACTTGGGCACAAAGAAACAGAAATCTGTTTGTGAAAACAATGCAAGAAGAATTAATCATTTTGATTGGCCGAACCTTTGTTCCAGTCCTAACCTTGTTGAAAACACCAACACTATGAAACTTGCCCAATAATTCTTCAGTGACCATTTGGTAGATCACCGCCAAAACAAAGAACCACATATCCTGGCAGCCATAGCTGCAGGGCCGGATTTAGCCAGCCCTACTAGAGTGGGCTGGAAGTTTTTTATATGAAGCAGTGGTTTTCAACCTTTTTGACACCAGGGCCCACTATTTATTTGGCATTTGAGCCAGGGACCACCATTTGAAGACATTTTAGCCCCACAGACCCCGAAACTAAAGATTTCTTTTGCTTTTGCCCACAATTCCAGGCTTTGGGGGAAAAACAATCAAACATACAGATCAAAATGACCATTAATCTTCTACATTCTCTAGTCGTGTAGACTTGGGCGAATTCAGATGAATATTTTTACGCTCTCAAAGAATTACATATGGCTAACCAACTTTCCACCATTTAGCTGGGGACCACCTGTAACTCTCTCAAGGACCACTGGTGGTCCCCAGGCCACTGGTTGAAAACCACCGATATTACCTTTCATTGGGTGGGCAGGATGCATGTTTGGGTGGGCTCTGCCCACCCCTGCCCCTCTCTAGATCCGGCCCTGCTAACCCAGGAGGCTGCTGATTGAATTAGAACAGTTTCTTATGTGGGCAGCATGAACAGAAACACATGTGTCACTGTCTGTGACTTAATGAGCACATAAAGTGCATCAGCAGATCCACTGTGACACGTCTCCACACACTGAATGGAGAATCTGAATTAGTGTGTTGCAGGCTGCAAGCTGTCAGAATATCAACACTGAATCTGTTCTGCTGAGCATGACAGGAGGGATTACCACCACCAATGGAATTAAAAGACGTTTAGACATTTTTCTTTCAGTTCGACGTCAAAATGCTTTATGGCCTACTGTTGGGTTGTTTCAAAGAACTTTGAGGAAAAAGACAACCTCTTCTGGTTAAACAAAAATAAAAAACAAAATATCCATTCATTTCTCACTCACTCATTTTGATTGGCCGAATATAACTTTACATGTAGGTTATAGCAAAAGGCTCCAGTGTGTGTGTGTGTGTGTGTGTGTGTGTGTGTGTGTGTGTGTGTGTGTGTGTGTGTGTGTCCATGGTTTTGCTTTTGACCAGATGGGAAATGTTCTGTCACCATTACTGGCGATTCGACTCTTGTTTGGAATAGTAACGCTTCTTAGAGAGAGTACAGCCTGAAGAGCGCCTGCAGGTAAATGGAAGATGTTATCGGAAGGCTGTGCTTTTCAGCATACGTTCTGCCATATCTGCTGGCACTTGTTTAGGGTGAAACATGAAGGATCAAAAGAAATAAAAATCCACGGAATGTTTGTGACTTTCGGACAAAATTGATAAGATTAGTAGTAGTATGTAATTATTATTTATTATTTATTATCTTAGCATTATGATTCAAGAGCTTGTTATAGTGTTGCCTTATGGCAGGTTTTTCACTTGGCCTACTTAGAGTGAACGACTCAGATCATACTGATTACACTCAGGCAGACAGACACCTTTGCTGAAGAAAATAAGCAATGCATCCAAGCCCTGAACACTGTACACACTGCAGAATTAGATATTAATGACTCTGTTGTTTACCATTTTGTCTACCATTTACTCAATGGCAATTCATAATTACCATTTAGTAAATCTGTAAGAACAACTATGACAACATACTCCATGTTGGGTTCCTCAGCATTCTCCATGTAGGGTTCTTCAACACTGAGTATGGGGTTCAGGGACGAGAGAAATGAAAAGGGAAGCAAGCACAGAGAGAGAGAGAGAGAGCAAAAGTCTAATCATTGTCAATGACTATAAATTATACACGAGTTGTAGTTCTAGCACTGTCTGTGCACCCCCCTGCTTTGTCGCTATTAAATATTCACACAAACATTTTTGTAGGCCACTGTTAATTACATGCCACAACAACAAGAGGTCTCAATTGGAAATTACTAATGCCAAACACTATTAACCTAAAACAGCCCCATTTTACACTTTGCTTATTCAAAAAGAGCAGATATAAATAAACACTTTGTACCGCACTATGAATTTGTAGATCTGCTATTTTTGTATATACTGTATATCATTTTTATCTGATGCCTATCAGCATCATTGCCCAAAGCAAAGACAGTGAGCAGTTCCTTCTATCCACTGTCTCCCCGCAGCACTATCAAGATAGACTCTCCAATCTGATGTGTCTACCCGGTCTCACCCAAATGATGTGAAATAATATGCAATTCCATACATACATACATACATACATACATACATGCCTGTAAAACCCAACCATCTGCGTGCATTACACTGAGATCCTCCCCATATAGACAGGGTACCGTCTCTACCCAAATTGCCATGGGAGACACCACTGAGCAGCATGGCCTACAGGCAGGGAGTTGTCGTGTTGAGTGTTGTGAAGTTCTGCAGAGCCGACTCTGTGTGGTAGGATCTGTATAGCCTCTTCTATCTACTGTCGGCAACAGGCCCAGATGTACATTTACCGATTGGGAGGCAGGCAAAAATGTTTTTATTTTTTATTTTATTTATTTTTTTAGTTTTTGTTTTGTTTTTTTTGTTTTTTTTTTGTAGCTAAATTCATTATTTGATCTATTAGAAGGGCAGGCACCTATAAGCTTTGGCTTCCGCCTACAGTCCCTTTTGGTCAACAAAAGAAAATTTCAGTACTGAACTGTGTATACTGGGAAAAAAAGACCAATAAATGAAATGAAATATGGAGGCAGCTTCATCACAGGTATGTGGGCATCCATACCATATGCCAGCATCGCCCGTGCCAAATTCTTCTTAGATTCTTAGATTTATATCTTGTACAGGACTTATAGGCAAGTAAGAATCCATAATAACATCAGTTGTTGTTGAAGTTGCAACAGACACACAGCATGCATAAAGCTAAAGGTCTGACTCAGAGAGTTTTCTGTTTTCAATGATGAAATGGTGTTAGTGGTTCCACAATTCTAGTTAGTTAGTAGCAGTAGTAGTGTTTGACATAATTTTAAACATAAGCACATTAATCTGAAATATCTTTGAAATTTGTGTTGTTTGCATGCCATCATGTTTGGTGGGGCAGTCAGGGCATTTAGGGGGGCATTGCCACCCCATGCCGATGCCTAGATCCCGCCCTGATCGGCAACAATCAAATATAGTGAAGACGCTGTTATTTGTATACTACAGAAGGGTGTGAGTGTGTGTGTGTGAGAGAGAGATGTGTGATGCGTGCATACCAGGCTCTGCCTCCGTGTGTCCATGCATGCAGGGGCGGATCTAGACATGGGCATGGGGGGGGGCAATGCCCCCCTAAATGCCCAGTCTGCTCCACCAAACATGATGGCATGCAAAACAACCCAAGATATTTCAAATTAAAGTGCTTATAATTAAAATGATTTGAAACACTACTACTGCTACTAACTAACTACAGCTGTGTCACCACTAAACCAACAGCATTTCGTCATTGAAAACAGAAAACTCTCTGAGTCAGACCTTTAGCTTTATGCATGCTGCGTGTCTGTTGCAACTTCAACTGGTGTTATTATTGATGCTTTACTTGACTAATAAACGTCCTGTAACTGAATATGGTAGGGGGGCAGCCACCCCCCCTACCATTTTCTCCTGCCCCACCAATTGGGAATGGTTACATCCGCCCCTGCATGCGTGCAGAGCAGAGGTAGTCGGGGAGGTAAAGGGGGGGAGGGGCTGTGGTAGATAGTGTAAACATGGGTAGCCTACATGGATTGGGCTAATATCCAGTTTGTTCCCTCTCGCCTATAAGCTTCACGGTGGCTGCAACGCAATTTCTTCCAATTGACCTCCCTGCCACCAGCACAATCACTCTCCACCGGAGACACGATGGTCCCAGAATACAGAGCAGCGGCTCCATGCTGGAGCAGCCTGCATAGGAAGGAGGTGGGGACTGGAACAAAACCAGGCAACGGAAATGAGATGAATTAGGGAGCACAAGGGAGGAGGCGTGGGGAGGACAAAGAGTGAATTTATACTTCACTGTAGTGGCAGTGACAAAGCACAAGTGTTTAGACATCGACTAAGGAGGAAATAAGAGGCTTTACAGCAGCCCTGTTTGTTCCTCTGCTGTCCATCGTTGGGGCTTTACTTACTCTGGCCTGGATAGCAGTAATAAAACTGTGGAGCAAAAAAAAAACAACTAGTGAAGAAACACTTAAAAGAGATCTTTTGAAACAAACTCTATGGCGCATTCACAAACAAAGCTGTTAAATGGTGCGTTTATATAGCGCCTTTATCCAAGTCGCTTCACACAGATTGTGGACCCCATTCACCCATTCACACACCGACAGCAGCAGAAACCATGCAAGGCACTGATCAACACATTGGTAGCAAATGGGGGTTAAAGGGGAACTCCACCCATTTTCAATATATTACTATGTCATTGATGTACCTTCAAGGTGTTGTGTGGACTTGATAAAAAAGTTCCCCCATTCTGTGTTCCCAAGAAATGGAGGTGTGAAGAAAACCACTAACATGGTGAAACATCTTGATGACATCATCAAGATGTATTTTCACCATGTTAATGTATTTCTTTAGACGCCTCTATTTTCTGAGAGTGTACAAAATGGAACCAAATGAACCCGTTAGGGTTCATTTGGTTGCATTTGTACACTCTCAGAAAAACATGAGGGTGGAATTCCCCTTTAAGCATCTTGCTCAGGGACACCTCGACACTAACTCTAACCATGGCGATTACTTTTTGATCTTGATCTTGCTGTGTCTGTGTCGTGATCTTCATATACAAGACAGACATGGAACATGTCGTGATGGACTGACTGCCATGAAATGCAGGTTTTCAACAACAAAAAGATTGGATATTTGCCACAAGCGAATAACTATACATTTATGACTTAAAGTGCCTCCAATGTGTCATATCAATGTTGCCTTTATATACCTTTTCATACAGTCTGTAGACTTAACAACCACTCAGATAATATTTTACATAATTTTCTCAGTATGTTGTCCACAAAAACAGCCCTCCCTCCTCACTGCTTCAGCCTGCCCACCTCATTATTCCCTGTCGCATTAGAATATGCATGGTCTGCCTGGCTTCAGTCGGTTTCATTGGCCTTCTCTGAGATGGGGTGTGGATAGCATGCATACCAATGACTTAAAGGGGAATTCCACCCATTTTCATTTTTTTTCTAAGAGTGTACAAATGCAACCAAATGAACCCGATTTGGTTCTATTTGTACGCTCTCAGGAAAAAGAAGCGTCAAAAGAAATGCATTAACATGGTGAAAATGTTTCACCATGTTAGTGGTTTTCTTCAGACCTCCATTTCTTGGAAACAAAGAATGGGGAACGTTTTTATCACGTCCACCCAGCACCTCTAGGGTATACTAATGACATATTAGAATGTTGAAAATAGGTGGAGTTCCCCTTTAAAGGATAAAGGCAACGTTAAAGAAACACCAAAAATCTTGAAAAATGTAAAATTCATGGTGGAGCAACCTTGGCTTTAAGTGTGCAACAGTCCAGCCAAAGGCTAAAAGGCTTTATGGATTTCCAAAGGATTTCCAATAAAAGCGAAGCTGGAGTCCTCTAAGAGCAGCACTCTCCAGTAATGGTATTAGTAGAATCAGGAACACAGCCCTCTTAACTGTTCATGTTGCAGAAATCGCTGAGAATCACCTCAGCATCGGACAATAAAGCTCAGCTGAAGGAGGGAGAGAGCTATTACGTATCTTTTGAATTCATGATCTCACACACACACACACTCTCTCACATGCACACACAAACACATCTGACCCAGGGGCGGATGTAACATGTCCCATTGGGGGGGGGGGGGGGGCAACCATTATGGGCACCCATAACATTTTCGGTTACAGGACTTTTATTATATATTAGTCAAGTAAAGCATAAATAATAACATCAGTTGTTGTTGAAGTTGCAACAGACACGCAGCATGCGTAAAGCTAAAGGTCTGACTCAGGGAGTTTTCTGTTTTCAATGTTGAAATGCTGTTGGTTTAGTGGTGCCAAAATTGTAGGCTAGTTAGTAGCAGTAGTAGTGTTTCAAATCATTTTAAATATAAGCACTTTAATTTGAAATATCTTGGGTTGTTTTGCATGGCATCGTGTTTGGGGGGGCAGACTGGGTATTTAGGGGCATTGCCCCCCCATGCCCATGCCTAGATCCGCCCCTGATCTGAGCCACATCATCCCCACTCTCCACCTCCTCCACCCTCGGCAGCCCACCCACCCCTCCTCATAACTGACACCTGCTGACCTGGCCATGACCCCCTCCTCCAGCTCTGGGAGACCTCTATCTCTCTATCATTTCTTTAAATGTGAAATTAAACGATCATAATGCATCAGTGAGTTCATTTTTTCCATGGAGAAAAACCACTGGGTAATCTGCTCTGCACATGAAAAGGACCCAGCCAGCAGCACCTGAAGGTCACTCACATCTATGAGCTTATCAAACACTTCCTTTTTTCAAACAGAGGGGAGAAAAGCTGCTCTCTCTCTCTCTCTCTCTCTCTCTCTCTCTCTCTCTCCCCCTTCTCCCTCTCTCCCCCTCTCCCTGCTCAGCTGATTTTGCATGTCTGGTTCTCCATTAAACTCAGTGAGCCAAGGAATGAGGAATGCATTCCAACCGCACGTGTGGCTGTGAGTGTGCGCAAGCTTGCATGCTTGCGTGCATTTAATGTGCGTCTGTCCCTCTTATGCATACTGTATGCTAAATGGTAACCATCTTCCATAAACACGGTGCCATGCAGAGAGACTGATCGCTGCATGCCACACCCAGAGGCTTCTCTGGAGTGCACGGTGGAAGTGTGAACACTTCTTCCATGGAGGAAGCACACATGGCTGCGGAAGCAGAAACCACCGCTGGGAATTGAGCTGCAGAAAGTCAGTGTAGGGGAGAGAGGCGAGCAGTGAGTGATGGAATTGAGCTCGAGATTTAATTCAGCTCTGAGGAGATGGAGGCTTAATGTAGGTATATATATGCACTGTGAAGAGGCCACTGGGTGAAAGGTAACTGGTAGTAGTAGTAAAAAGTATAGGGATCACCACGTCTCCCTCCAAGCTGAGGAGCAGAGATAAAAAATACAACATAATTTGATCATTTACAAACTGAATATGATTGTATACTGCATCCCTTAAAGGCTAAAGGAAATATGGATGTTTGTTTGCTTTGTTTTGTTTGTTTCTACCAGGGTCAAAGGAGCTGATTTGTGAGCTGTGGGACTGGGAGCAACACTTTTTGTTTTGGCAATCACCTCCACAAAAGCTGCGCATACTGTACCACTGAAGCAATGTGTGCTTTGATGCATGCATCTTGAAAGATAAACCCACACGTTTGCTTATAAGATACAAAGCCCTGAGGCCAGAAGACCTATGTTGAGGAGCAGACTTTGAAAGTTTTTGTTTAGTTTTACGATTATATAATGTATGGTCCAATCATGAGTGTTCTTTGTTTTAATGTTCTGTTTGTCCAAGATAAGGGATTACAGACAGTAGTCTCTGACTTTATGTTTTATATCCTTGACATTTATTATATGCAAGTTTCTTTCTTTCTTCTTTCAAATCAATTTTAAACAGAGGCAACCAGTGTTGGTCAATATTACTTAGGAAATTAACTTCTTTACTTTACTCGTTACCCCTTAGACAAAGTAGTATCATTACTTTACTTATTACTGGAATCAAAGAGTAATATATTACATATTATGTTATCACTTTCCCAAGTTCTAAACTCCTACATTTGAAAAAATAGAGATGTACAACATAATCTGTTTAGCGAGCTCTTTTTAGAACTGAATCCAATTTATTGTAATAATAGTAGTCTCTTTGCCTCTTTGACTTTTTAAACTTTTTCACAGTTGTTTTCAAAGACAGTTGAGGTCTTGTATTTAAAAATAAATACAAAATATAGCAGCAAGCGATTTGGAATGTACATAACTGTGCGCAGGATGCAGCATGTGGACTGGATCTACAATCTAGTGCACATCTCTGTTGTTACAGTACCTGTCGATAGCTTGTAAATCTGTTCTATTTTTGCATGCAACAACAAGCTCATTTAAAAAGCAACTTCTCGTTACTTGCAAAGTAATGCGTTACTTATTAACCATTTTTGCAGAGTAATCTCGTTACTTTACTTTTTGGAGCAAAAGTAATAATATTACAGTAATATGTAATCTAAAATTAGTTACTGCCCAACACTGGAGGCAACACATGTTACCAATATAGGCATGAGTCCAGAGCAGGCTCATAAACCCTTCATCAACACGGCGCTTTTCCTTGCACCCCATGAGACCCATCCTGTTCAATGAGTGACAGACACTGAGTGTCAGATCTGGGGCACGTTATATGACACTCTGGGCCGACACTCAATGACACTTTGTTCACTGTCACACTCCATCAGGACGCGCTACTAACACAAACCTGTCCGATCACCGTTCATGCCATGTGTTTACGAACGAGTGGGCACGCACGCACGCACGCACACACACACCACACGCACACACACATGCACACACACACACACCAGGGGCGGATCTAGGCATGGGCATGGGGGGGCAATGCCCCCCTAAATACCCAGTCTGCCCCCCCAAACACGATGCCATGTGAAACAACCCAAGATATTTCTAGTAATTATAATTATAAATTATATAATAAATATAATAATAACTATAATTAAAGTGCTTATATTTAAAATGATTTGAAACACTACTACTGCTATATACAACAAAAAAACTAACTACAATTTTGGCACCACTAAACCAACAGCATTTCATCATTTTAAACAGAAAAATCTCTGAGTCAGACCTTTAGCTTTATGCATCAGCTGATATTAGCTGATATTATTGATGCTTTACTTGAGTAATAAAAGTCCTTTAACCGAAAATGGTATGGGTGCGGCTTCATCGCCCATGGCGAGAAGCGACACGGGCAATGAAGCCGCACCCATAACATTTTCTCTTGCCCCTCCAACATGTTCTCTTGCCCCCCCCCCCCAAATGGGACAAGTTATATCCGCCCCTGACACACACACAGACACAGAATATTGTGATGAACTACTCGGCTGAAACAATATGGTGTTAGCCATCGCTCTGCGTGAAGGCAAGAAACGACAGAGAGAATAATCTCAGAAAGAGAAGGAATATGTAGTAGAGAATGCATGAGAGGCGGCATGCAAGATGCATTACGACGTGGCGGGAAAAAGAAAGGAGGTTTCACGAGTGACAGAAGGAGAGAGTAAACATATGGACAGAAAAAAAAGAAGGAAGCACCAAGCTCCAGAGGTTGTTGGTCCATTTGGCATTCCGCTCGCTGTCCTGGGCTTGAGTCTCTTCCCCGACAGTCCAACAATATATTCTGAGACCCTTTCGCGGCATTCTCTTCTATATCTCGCCTTCTCTCTCTCTGCTTTAGTATCTCTATTTTAAAGTCCTAAAACCCCCCAACCCCGCCCCAAGCAGACACCATGCACACTGCCAGCCTTACTTCACTCGGTGTGACAAACGTTTGGCAGAGGAAAAAATAAATCACAGTCTGAATGTCTGTGTACGCACGTGCACACTGGCACACACAGACACACGCAGACACACACAGACACACACAGACACACACACACACACACACACACACACACACACACACACACACACACACACACACACACACACACACACACACACACACACACACACACACACACACACACACACAACCTGCTTTCTTTTCAGGGCTTAGGTTGTTCATGTTTCCTCATCAGACAGAATGAACAACAGGGACGTCTTATATTCCCCGGGTCTTAATACTAATTACTTACGATCAAAAACAAATAACCTTTCTTGTCTAGACGTTACCTTGCTTCCCTACAATAACCCCACACGTTATCATCAGACAGAAGGGCTGATGTTAAAGCTGCCCTGTTATTATAAGGCGTGGGGGTGAGTTTAATTAAACAATGCTAATGAGCAACTAATTAAAAGCTTTCTGATCAAAACAAGCCAGTAATTATACCTGGAGGAGGGTTGGATAATGAGCTGCTCACTACAATCGCAGGAAGACGAAACAAACCAACAGAGACCTCAGTACACTATAGTATATACTGTATATCCATTCCATTCTTAATGACCATGACCACTTTTCTCTTTAAGCCTCTCTGTACCGTTATCACAATTTGGTGTTCTAAGCATTATGTTATACTTTAGCTATTGAAAAATAGCAGATCTACAAGCTCATAGCGCGCCACCGAGTGGCGCGCTAAGAGCATGTAGGTCTGCTATTTTTGAAAATTCGTGAAAATGTGGCACAAATCTTTGAATATATTATTTCAGAAGCAAACATTTCAACTCAAATATTTGCTTCTGGGGGATCCCTAGAACATGTTTTCAGATGGGGGTCCACAGCCAACTATAGATAATTCTGGTGGTCCTTGGCATGAGATATGTTAAGCATCATTGACACAGGAACATAGTATCCAGTGTCAAAAACTAGAATCTAGCATCAAAAACTATAGACTGCACCGTCAGAAACTAGAATCTAGCGTCAAAAACTACTAGTACTACCATCAGAAACCAGAATGTAGCGTCAAAAACTAGAATGTAGCATCAAAAGAGTAATGTAGCATTAAATAATACAATGTAGCATGAAAAACTAGAATGTAGCATGAAAAACTAGAATGTAGCCTCAAAAACTATATTTTAGTGTCATGAATTAGAATCTCATGTCAGAAACTAGAATCTAGTGCCAGGACAAAATAAGTTAACTGCACTAACTCACCCCCCCCCTCCTGAGACATAGAGGGGGATCAGCTACAGCTTTGAGGGTTCAGGTCGGAGCGGACCTCTTGAGCCAAGTACCAGCATCCCCCAGAGAACACGGTTCTGTTCCCACCGAACCAACGCTCGTCGTCTCACTATACTGTCTGACTTCAACTATGAATGGTAATTAGCTACACGTTTGGGCTGACCTCCATTCTGTGGTTCTTGGCTTTCTGCTCACGCCGAGAGAAAGCAAAGCATCCATTCCACACACAGCAGCCCGGCGTCTTTCTGAGCTGACCCGAGCCAGGCCATGTCACCGCGCCCCCGGACCACTTACACGCGCACACACACACGCACGCACACGCAGAGAAAGAGGAAATGGGAAAGTGGGAGGGGGGGTGAAGATGTAATGGGAATGATAGGAGTGTGAAATCTCTCCTGATAGCAGAAGAGGCCCAGAGGCCTGTTAGATAAGACAGATGGAGAAGATGACAGAGACTAGAAGAAAGGAGGAAGATGAGAAGACAAAAGACGGGCATGGGGGGTTTGGGATACAGTCGGTGGCAGATCCAAGATGTCTGGCCAGATAGATAGAGTTTGGAATACGCAGAGATAAGCACGATGGAGAGAGAGGGGGAGAGAGAGAAGAGAGAGAGAGAAGAGAGGGAGAGACGAAAGAGAGAGCGAGAGACGGGGAGAGAGAGGGGAGAAAGAGAGAGACGTGGAGAGAGAGGGGAGAGAGAGAGAGAGGGAGAGAGAGAGAGAGAGAGAGAGAGAGAGACGAGGAGAGATGGGGAGATAAGGACTCCAATCCCCTGCAACGTTTATGTGTCTTTTGATGTTTTGATCCGCCACTAAAGAGATTATGAGCTTCTCAGAAATGCCTCAATCAACAGGGGACAGAAAATATCATTTGTTTCCTCTCGTCTCCCTTTGCTATTGAGCGTCTCAACAGAATGTTCTTTCAACTTGAACTTGTTACTGTAAATCTCTGTAAAGCTAATGGGAGGTGACAGCATTGGATCCAGCCTTCTCCCCCCTCTCTCTCTCTCTCTCTCTCTCTCTCTCTCTCTCTCTCTCTCTCTCCCTCCTTGTTAACTCAGAAGTACTTAAAGTGATCCAAAATACCACAGACATCCCAAATCAGCAAGAGAGTTGTCTGTCTTCCACCAAACATCAACTGGAACTGCTAACTTTGATTTAAAACAGTAATTATGTTGACGACAGAAGTTTTGATTTCAGCATATTGAGCTCATTCAGCACTGTTCTGACTCTCAAACATACTGTAACTCATCAATGTTAATAAGTTGTATAGGCGTTAATCCTGTTTTTTCAACCCAGTCCTGTTTGTTTGTAAGTTTGTGTCCGTCCATTTGTGAACAGCTAATCTCCGTTACCATTGGACCGATCAGCACAAAACTGTGTAGGTATACATTCTGTGGGGCCAGAGCAGAACTGCTACAGATATGTTTGTGACGGCCTGTTGTTGCACCGCCATTTCTTCTAAATGATTCCTTTATTTGTTGTACATCAACACACATATCACTTTGAAACAAATCATGAGCAGAGGGTCTGAAAGCATACACATAGACAGTCTTCAATTAAAAATATTCAAATAATTGATGAACAGAATATGCCCTGTTTTGGGCATTTCCTGCTCAGTTGAGTGATGTGCCATAACTAAACCAGTCTTCTGCCAAGGTACACTAGTATTCTGCCAAGCGCATCACCATCTGTGCCACCATGGCCAGTGTCTCATGCTATACCCTAGCGGCTGTGCATCATCTTTTGGCTAGAATATATAGATATATATATATCTTTTTTTTTACTGCCGATAAAAAATAGGAGATGCGGGCACACAAAGTTAAAAATGAGGAACAGGCTTTATTAAATTAAAAAGCCAGCAACCATACATTCTTCATCAGGGGAAAAACTGAAGAGGAACACCACACTAATATATCACACAGAAGCGCCCTGATGAAGGCCGTTCACAGTCGAAACATGTTAGCTTTATGGCTGAAGCCTTTTTAATTTAACAAAGGCTGTTCCTCATTTTTAACCAGGATCTCCTCTTTTTTACTGATGGATTGTTTCCGTGTTTGATCCGTGCGAGCATCTTTTATTATTCATCACCTTTTACCACCGCCATTTGAGCACCTGGTTAGTTTCTCTTTTAATTATCTTGCTGCCTTCAGTGGGTGGTTTATACTTTATAGTATACCCTTATTGCTCCCTGGTCTGACGAACTTACAAATACACATTAGTGCTTATGGTTTAGGATACATCCTGTTTACACTTTAAAGTGTTTGCAGGTGTGGTGACATTTCTTAATGCATCCGTGTCTAGCAGAGTGACTCATAGCCTCTGCCTGCTTCCAAAAGACCAAAAAAACTAAAATATCCTCCTAAACCAAGAGGAATTCCATTTTAGGCTAGTGTTTAAGATGTTTGGCCTGTTTTGCCCCTTCCTACGCGAGAGACCCAGATTGGGATCAAAGCCTGCACTGTACGGCCATAATCACATTAAGTCTCGTTAGGTGAATCTTGAAAATAAAAACGGTACTGTGAGTGAGAAAAAAAAACGGCTCTTCGGAAAGCTTCGGGTCAAATGTTTGCATTCTAAAATGGCTCCGTGATTTTTCACGAACTGATGAAAAATCAGTGACCAAATTATGAGCGAATCCATTGTGATGCAAATCTACGTTGTATGTGACAACGAAACAAGAAAACATCATATATCATTTTCTTGTTTTCTCGCGTCTCGTAATTTTCTTTCTCACTTAAACTAAACACCCACAGCATGCAAGCAGCAGACAAATATCCTAACTAATTACTGCCAAACAATTCTCCCCCAGAACCTCAGAAATTATGGAAACATTTCGGGACATAGACGTCTGCATGGTCTAAGTTCTATGCTAATTGGACCGATGGAGAATTCCATTTCCTTTTTCATAGCACCAAACATTTTTTGAAAGTTCCAGACAGCGTGCAAGTCTTCCTCTTTGTCATCCCCTTTTGAATGCATGCACTTTCCTCCTACAGTATATGCGCCATGGACAAATCTGCAAAAATGAAGAACAGCAAAGTAGCTGGACATTGCAAAGGGCTCATTCCATAAACCCTAAGTAAAGAAAAGATGGCCCTCAAAAGGCTTTGGGTCAAATGTTTCCTTCTAAAATTCCTCTCAATGATTTTTCATGAACTGAAAAATCGGTTGTATGACCAGAAAGTCTACATTAGAAACACTTATTGGTCTCTAATGTAGACTTTTGGAACATTAGTGTTGTAGAATCTGGTTGTGGCAGACAGGCAGATCAGCTACCACATCACATGTCCTATCTTCTCTCATCTCTTCTCCTCTTTTTGCATTTTTCCCTCTCCAGCAAGTCAAGAGGAAGAGGTGAGACAGATAACACCGTTTCCTCAGAGAAATTACCTCTCACAGCTTGACAGTGTGCTCGGTAAGGCTGTCTGACTGTTGTGCCAATGTCTTCGTCCAGTTTAACAGGAGGGAATTGGTGAGTTCCATTTTAGGGCTTGTCTTGTGGCTTGACTCCCCCAGAAGCATTGCAAAGTCATCTGCATTGTCGATTTGACATTGGAGAGGCACTTGTCAGAGCTGCCCTCTAGAGTGCTGTGGCAGTTGGCTGTACTAAATGAATTGATGCTTAGTTCATAACATTGATATTAAAATGATTAACATTAAGGGCGCACAATGTTCATAGATTAATGCATATGTTGCAACAGCCTATCCTGTCTCCCCATTCAGTGCTAATGGTTCTAATTAACACCAAGTAGTAGTTATTTACAGTGGTTAGTTAGTTTACATACAGCAGCTGAACAGGGTATATTTGTTTTATCTTAGCAAGGAACGCAATGCTCAATGGTGAAGTGGAGGTACAGTTAAGGTTATACAGTAGGTAACTTTAGGGTGTATAAAATCTGTGTTTGTAAATGGATTTGAATCTAACTCCACCTCACCTCCACTCTATTGGCTTATTATGAAACTGCTGGAGACTGCTGCACTGTGATTGGCTAAAACGCTGCCTCACCCCTCCACAACCTATCACCTGCCTTGAGTACTGCCATAGAGTACATCATTTAAGACGCTCTTCGTCAACCATTTTCATGATTGCTGTGATTTACTGTATATTTCAAAACAATTATTTCTGCAGGACAAAGGCATGCTCTGCAACCATTTTCAAATGTTGATCATTTTAATATCAATGTTATGAACCAACCGTCGATTAATTTAGTACAGCCATACTGTCACGGCACTGGAGTGCAGCTCTTCTCCATGAGTCACTATACAGCATACATATACTATACAGCAGAGATGCACTGAGAGCCGCAGATGCACTCAAAGAGCATCATAAATAATGATAAAAGAGCATAACTAGACCCTCTGCACCCCCATCACTGAAATTGCTGTTATAAAGCACAGGAGTAATTGCAGATAATGTGTATTTATTAGCCTGCAGGTGGCATGCTTATTTATTTTAGTACTGTAGAAGTCGATTTCAGGGTGAGTTGCAGAGCATATAGCCCAGTTATCTTCAGCCATTTTAATCATAGCCCGCTGCCAGCCGCCACCACCATTACTGTACTTTAACCCCATCTGTGCAAGACGAATGGAAATGTCCCCCCCGCTGCTATAAACAGTATTCTCCCCTTCCACAAGTTTTGCGTGCAGATTGCAGGATGCTGGAATTATGGCTCTTCAGTGGGCCTGACGTTTCGCACGTGGCCCCGTCCCCGTCAGCACACTGCAGAATATATCCCAGTATTAGGCCATATGCAGGCATGTCGCCTTTGAGGATATTTCTAGGAAGAGCTGCTCTGCTTTGTGCGTTATGCCTGGGAGAGAGAGACGCAGCGCTGCCGTGTTGTTGCACTGATGCTTCGTGCTGTATCTGGGACGCATCACTTAGCGCCATGCTGCAGCCTAACTGGATCACGCATTAAGTGATATGATTGGAACAGAGGGTTCTGGGTTCACGCTGTGTGAAGCCTCGCGTACGAACCCCAAATAACCTCGTTGAAAAGATGAAAAATATTCAAGGAACTGTATTATGTTCCAGGGTTCATGAGAATTACAAGAAAGTAGGGCTGCAACTAATGATTATTTTCAATTTTTTCAATCAATTCATCAGCCAATTATTTCAGCGATTAATCACACCTTAAAATATATATATTTTAAGTTATTTGAGACATGTTAGAACTAACAAAAATGACAATTTGTTCAAAAATAAATTTGCTGCTGATTAGGCTGCTATTAAAATAAAAGACAAACTAAAAAAAGTCCCCCTATTTTGTGTACCCTAGAATTGGTGATCTGAAAAAGATGTTAATATGGTGAAACACATCTTGATGACATCAAGTTGCGTTTCACCATGTTAGTGATTGTTGTTTCACACCCTTTTTTCTTATGTGTTTCACTCATTCATTTGTACAGTCTCAGGAAAAATGTTGAAAATGGGTTCCCCTTTGAGTGGGACGACAACAAAATGATAAATTACAAAATACTCCAGTGATTAGCTGATGACCCGATTAATCGATTACTAAATTAGTTGACAACTTATAGAATTATCGATTTGATTATGATTCATCGATTAATTGTTGTAGCCCTACAGTGTTCATTATTAGCCGGCATTCAGTAATTCTCTCTCATCAAAGACTGATTAACATCCACCTTAACCTGCATCATAGGCCAGAGAAGGTTTTATAAGATCACTGATGGGCTGAACTCAGTGAACAGAAGAGAAATCTCTAACAGCCCCATGCACACGGCATGACTGATGATCCATCTGCTACTACGGGACTGATTGTGACACCTGGGGAAAGTTCAGTGTTATCCAATCAGCAGAGGATCTCTCTCATCACCACATCTGTAACAGAATTCTCTGCTATTCCCCGCCAGCATCCAAAATGTCAGGCCTGATTTGTAAATGATATGCTAGTCCTAATTACGCTGATGTTTCCTGGAGCAAAACTCTTCCTTTCACTCTCTTTCTCTCTCTCTCCCTCTCTCTGTCTCTCTCTGTTTCCTTTTATATACTTTACATTTGCTGGGAAATGTGCGATCGCCATTAACATGAAGTGCACTCTCAAAGCTCATTTTTAGAGCTCTTCTCTGAGCACAGAAACCATCCTATTTTCAGACACATTTTCACAACCCTATGACAGTGTCCTGAGGCTTAAGGCAGCAGTAGGGCCACAATAACCACGATATTGCAATGCTGTGCTATTGACAAGCCAACCGCAGGGGATGGCAAACAACCACCACAACAGCTATGTTCATGAGCCGAGTCCTTTTCTTGTTTTACACTTCAGTACATTTGTATTGAATGCCACGGTCTCCATTGGGAACATTTTGCCCCTCAGTTCAATGGATATGGAGACACAGTAAATTTAGATGAGGCAATACGGAAAAGCCTAACAATAAAGCTTAGCACTAAAATGAAGACAAAATAACCACTTCAACCCCATTATACAGTACTTTGTTGACCAGAGTGTCCCAGGAGTCAATGCTAATTTCACTAGTTTGGGTTGCGGGCAAACATATAATCTCTCCTTTGGGTCTTGACCAACACAATTTGGGAACCCCCGTCTATACTACTACTGTTTTATTACAGCAATTGTCTTCACCCACAAGTACCTTGCATCGCAATGTGCTGCTAGAATAAGCATGCTATAAGTAATTTGCTCAGATTACTTAAAGGGTAGATTCTTTGACTGCTGCATTAGGAAGCAGGCTAAGTCTGGAGGAGAATATCAGTTGAGAAAAAGTTATATGGTTATGATAAAAGGTATCTTGAGCAAAGGCACTAAATGTCAAGCTGTGTGTGTGTGTGGGGGGGGGGTTTTAAAAAATATAGGAACTTTAATGGAAATTGCTCTCAGCAACAGGTCATTTGAGTTTGACCTCATGATGATGCATGATTCCACTTTGTTTATCATGTACCACCCCAAAACCTCAGGACTACAGCTAAACTCTCCAGAAAGAAATTACAAGACTGGTTATACTGTACAGCATATAGTCATGATTGAGGCTCAAACCATTAGAAAATAGGCTTGAGGTACATATGCAATATGATATGAATGTACAGTAATGATATTTGCACTTTAAAAGGCTATCTTGTTAAAAGAGGTATTTAGTATAGGGATTCATTCATGAAATATTAAAAAAGAGAATTGGTGCCATTCCAGCATTTCACTTGCATTAGCTTTATATTATTTCATCCTTTTATGGCGCTTTGGGCGAGTTAACATCTTGGTCTAATAATATATTGAAGTATAAAATAATCTTGCGGTGGATAAGCCTGAAAGCGATGTTTTGCGATGATAAAATATTCAGAGAACAGGCGATGTACTGCATGAGACAGCGACGAGGGTTAAGAAACCCTTTGAGCGATGTCAAAATGAGTCTTGAGCAGCCAGATCTACAGACAACCGATGCATGTCAGGGGAGATCATTCCAACATGTTTGCCATCGTCATTAGGACTGGTTTTCACAATACAGCCTTGAGACAGGATAAATGATCGTCTGAGGAAGACCTTCCTTTACCACAGAAAGGGCAGAGCATGTATTTTCTGAATACTAACTCAACTACAGTGGTGGACTGGGCGAAGAAAATCGGCCCGGACATTTTTAGCGTGATTTGGCCTAGACCGGCCCACAACAACCAGCGTGTGATGGACTTATTCTACCTCGTATAGTTGGTTAACCAGATCTAACTCTTTGAGAGCGTAAACATGAAACCAAATGGACCCTTGCGGGTCCATTTGGTTTCATGTTAACACTCTCAAGAGTTAAAATATTCATCTAAATTGGCCGAAATGTAATTTGAAAATGTAAAAGATTAATGCTCATTTTGATCTGTAAGTTTGACTGTTTTGTTTCCCAAATCCAGCCTGGAATTGTGGACCAAAAAGTAAAATAAATCTTTAGTTTTGGGGTCTGTTGGGGCTAAAATGTCATCAAATGGTGGTCTGTGGCTCAAAATTCTGACTGAATAGTGGGCCTTGGGATAAAAAAAAGTTTGAAAACCAGTGCTTTTAATCATGCCGTTATACCACTGGCCCCCTACAGGTCGTGGCCCACCGGGAGACCTCCCTGTACGCCCATGATGGTCAATCCGACCCTGCTCAACTACCCCTACTTCTCTCAGGCCTTGTTGCAGGCGTGTATGTGCATGAGATGAGCACGAACATGAACGCAACGATTACACCATGCACGCTTGGAGCTTCACCTGTCAGGTTGCTCATGTCAGCCTCCCCGCACACTAGCCTCTCACTGAAAAGAAACTACAAGGGGCGTCAGTCACAACCCATCTGAAAAGGTCTTAATGATAGCTGTCAATCCATTTAACCAGGACAGCTCAAAGGTTTGTATAGTACATTTGGGAGCTTTCATGCCGTATACTGCAAAGAACACAACCAATCTGTAATCTGAATTGTTTACACATGACCTATTGGTGTCATTCGCCACAGTTCACTTGGAAGCTGGAAGCTGGAGGTGATAGCAGGGACAAGATACTTACGCCTAATGGAAAACCAATAAATTAAATAGTGGATGAGTTGAACAAATGCCAGGGAGCAGGAAAGTGCCAAAACATGCTTTTATAGAACACACAGAAGTCCCGGGCATCACATTAGCCTTTGAGTGTAAATGTCAGACTCTGCAAAGGCCTAGTCCAGCGAACCATCCACCAACCCCCCACCTCACCCAGAGTACCACAGTGTTAAAAAACAGACACTTGAATTATGGACCATTAGTCAAATGGAAGTGAATCATTGGAATTTCAAAGAAAACACAGTGCATTCCATTCCTGCTTTTAAAGGATAGAGAATCCTGTTCTGTATTTGAAAACAGAACACACAAGATAACAGGGCAGTATATAATTGGCATTACACACCTTTAATACCCCATTATTCATAGGCCTAATGGATTGCAATTTTTTTTGTCATATTCCACAAAACTTAAATT
Organism: Benthosema pterotum; assembly: GCA_039105355.1. Classification (NCBI taxonomy): domain Eukaryota; kingdom Metazoa; phylum Chordata; class Actinopteri; order Myctophiformes; family Myctophidae; genus Benthosema; species Benthosema pterotum. The sequence continues at coordinate 38,454,569 of CM076968.1, forward strand.
GTAATTACATACATGCGTCCCTGCAAGTGTGAATGAGTGCGTGCATGCATTTTGTCGACAAAATACAGCAGTGAATTTGTATTCATGCAGCGTCCTGCTAGCTGCAGCCCGGGGCCCTGCCCAGATAGTGGCCCTTGTTGCCTGAGTGCTAGCAGTGACATTTCCTGGTAAAGGCCACCGCAAACAAAAGCATTGTCACAAGTGATAGCGACGCTTCCTCTCTATCTCTCCCAGAAGAAGAAAAAAAAAAAACCCTCATCACCACCGCCGCCACCGCTACCTATTCCCTCCAGCTGTCCTTTTCACAGAGCCAGACAATAACTCCTATTCTGCCACATATTTTAGAGAAGGCAACACATTATAACAGCAGAAGAGCCCCAGTTTAATTACGGCGTCCTTCCTGTAGCCTTTATTAGGTATGACTGACTAAGTGCTTCTCCAAACATTAAGTGTGCTTGAGTGTAAGTAGAATGGGTAATAGAGGGCGGGGATGTTGGGGTTGCGGGGGATCATTTCACTTTGCCTTAAGTAATTCTCTCAAAATAGCAAAGCAAACTGTCTATTTCAAACAGATGACACAGGGGGTCTATTAAAGAGCCATAATGTTGAAACAAATGGACGCTGCGGAGGACAGTTCTGTGAGCCAACGGACAACTGTGGAACAATTTATCCACTCTAAACATGGGGAACAGTCAAACAGAACCTCGCCGGTGCCAACAGACCCACGCAGCATGCGTCTGGCATAAAAAAGTGTAGCCACTTCCTTTGTCTGTATCTCGGTGTTAATTGCACGCATGCTGCTTTAGCAGGCTAAACTATCTTATCCTGCAGCCAATTTAGCACACGATAGTAGCACACCATAGCAACCAGTTAGCACACCGTATGGTGTGCTACACCATAGTAGCACACCATACAGGTTCCTCCGGCCCCAATAGACCTGCGCAGTGACGTCACCGCCCGGTTCCGAAAGTGTTTTCCCCATTCATTTTTCTCATAGACTTTTCGAAAATAATTAATATAAAGACGATTTCGCCACGGACAAAGCCAACTCGGGTCGTGACAAATCATGATGACACACACAATATCATCATATAATATCTAATTAGCAAGAAGTAGAAAACGGCAGGATACAACACTTTTTGTTTCGTTTTTCATCTTTGCATCAAATTATTTGATCGTCCCAAAAGATTGTGTGTGTCATCATGATTTGTCACAACCCGAGTTCTATCAGAAAAATGAATGGGGAAAACACTTCTGGAACCGGGGCGGTGACGTCACTGCGCGGGTCTATACAGCAACATTCTGTAGCTTTCCTCCTCCCTTTCGCCCTCTTCATATCCCCATGCGCATGCACACTCTTATCCAGAACAACTTACCAGTGTGAAATCAGAATAAAACATTACACAGTTAGTGGTCACTTAAGTAGAGTACAAAGAGAGCAACAGCACTGCTTCCTCTGTTAACACATCCTCCGCTGTTGCTACGACAACGCATCACTCCTGCAGTTCCAGTCCACATTTTAAAAAGGTCAAAACCATTGGGTTTAGTTTAGCGAATTCACCTCCACCCTCACAGGCTGAAGCCACCTCTGCAAACAACCAACCAACCACGCCATGCTCACTTCCTAAAGCCTCCTACCTCTCCAGTATACCTTGCCTCTCTCATTGCTGATGACGCCACCTCCATCTTTGCGTCCCACATCCATCCCACAAAGCAATTATCTAACCCGGGCCTCCGTCTGCAGAATCTGATTCAGTGTCTCCTTCTGGGTCCCCCGTTCACCCGACCATTAAGCACATTCCACACAACTAACCTCTTTTTCATTATTATTACCCAAACCTCCCAGCCCCCAATGAGGTCGTCTTGGTTTTTGAGGTTAGGCTATTCAACGTGGAACGCGTCCCTCGCTGCAGCGCCGCGCGAAGGTTAGACATTACTGAAGGGAGGACGGGTTCAGAAACAACGGGCACTCTCCCAAGAGCTGCCAGTGTGGTCACAGTGGTTTCACCCTAAGCACAGTTAATGAGAACATTTCTCTCCAGTCTCAGCAGCACTGTCTGGGAGACAGTCGCTGTACACACAGGCCAGGGGGAGGATGAGTAGTACACTGTGTGGATACGTTTACAGGAAAACATAAAAACACAAAAATGAAAAACACACAATCACACAAAACAAAAAAAAAACAAAACATGAAAATGTAAGACACAAGAAAAGGAAAACATAAGAGAGAACATGAAAACATAAATCAGAAAACTCAACACATACAGTAAACGCAACATAGCAAATGTACTCTTAGGCACACACACAGAAACACACACACACACACACACACACACACACACACACACACACACACACACACACACACACGCACACGCACACGTGCACGACACATGCACACGCACATGCACACAAAAACAAAGCAGTGCTTGTGATGTCACAGGGGGATTCACATAATACTTGACTTCCATGTAGACAGACAATGACTTCAGCTTCATTGACTTCTACAAAGGCAGTGAAGCACAGTAATTACCACGGGGCAGCGGGCATGCGTGCATGTGTGCGTGCGTGCATACACACACGCACACATACACACACTTGAAATACACCCAGAGTGGTATGCCTGTGCTCCATTCCTGACCAACACAGAGGCACAAAGAGGGGGAAAAGGCAAAGCAGAACATGCAAAGTTCAAATGATCGCCAAGTCACTACCACTGAGCAGCCCGGCAGCCCGGACTATACACTAGCTACTGCAAGTGATCAAGTAACTATAAATAACATCACAGATAAAGAATATGTACAAAAGAAAGACACCAAAAACCTTCAGTGTTAAGGAGATGTATGGATTTACTGTATATGGCTGAGACAGAGGTTTGAGAAACCCAAAGCAGTCTCTTGCTTCCTTGAGTGGCTGTACTGCAGCATGGTTCTGTTAGCACAGATACAGTACGTTGGGAAATATTGCAGCCAGAAAGAACAGTGGAGAGGAGAGAATAGAGAAAATCAATGATAAGAGTCTCCACTCGCAACAGTAGAGGAGTGAGACCAGGGGGAGATTGGGAGAGAGATGGGTTGGGAGAAGGAGGGAGAGAGATAGGTTGGGAGTAGGAGGGAGAGAGATAGGTTGGGAGCAGGAGGGAGAGAGATAGGTTGGGAGCAGGAGGGAGAGAGATAGGTTGGGAGCAGGAGGGAGAGAGATAGGTTGGGAGCAGGAGGGAGAGAGATAGGTTGGGAGCAGGAGGGAGGGAGATAGGTTGGGAGCAGGAGGGAGAGATGGGTTGGGAGCAGGAGGGAGTAGGGTTTAATGCCGGGATCCCGGATTCCCGGGACGCCCGGGTACAACTGACTTAATTTCCCTCCCGGGAATGCCTCCGGGACCCGTCTTCCCGGAGGTTATCATTTCTTTCTCAATTTTTCCACACAAATCGTGTTTTTTTCCGATATCTGTGAGTGCTCAAATCAAATCTATAACCCTCGCATAAGTTCCAAACATCACTGATAATTATGAACAGGAGCCCCGCGGTGCCTGCGGGACACAATATTGGCGACACGTGGAGTCAGGACTATGGACCGCACGACCGCCTCAGATGCAGACCAGCTTATATAGCCTACACTAGCAAAAATATGAACGTCTGAAGAGAATGTTGAACTTCCCATACTGCATGGACTTATTTTCCTCGCGACAGATTGTCTCTGTTCTACAACTTCTTGTATAGGCTATCACACGGCCACTCAGCAATGTGAAATAACTTACAACACAGGTAAAAAAAAAAAAAAAAAAAACACCAGAGCTAAGATCTCCCCCCCCCCCCCCATGTCCACCGAGGTTATTAATATTACAATATATACAAAATAAGTTATATAACTTGCATCCCGTAACTTGTTGTCATGTCAGACAGCGACTAAAACTTGTGTAGTCAACAACGCGATCGTATGCATTGATGAGCTGGAAACGCAGCTGCAATCAATAGTATTAAATGCCCATACCAAATATTTGATCATCAAGCCTCAATCATCTTATGCGATGTACAAGAGCACTTTTGGGGCACGTTCTACCATCGTATCCTCTTGTGATGTGCAGATAACCTTATTATGCGACATACAAGACCACATTTGAGATGCGCTGTTTTTTTATGGGAATTCCCGGGAGGGCCGGGAAATCGTCGGCAAAATCCCAGGATGTAAAATGGGCCAAATCGGGAAAAATATTAAAACCTAGGAGAGATAGGAGGGAGAGATGGGTTGGGAGCAGGAGAGAGAGAGATAGGTTGGGAGCAGGAGGGAGAGAGATAGGTTGGGAGCGGGAGGGAGAGATAGGTTGGGAGCAGGAGGGAGAGAAATAGGTTGGGAGCAGGAGGGAGAGAGATAGGTTGGGAGCGGGAGGGAGAGAAATAGGTTGGGAGCGGGAGGGAGAGAGATAAGTTGGGAGAAGGAGGGAGAGAGATAGGTTGGGTGAAGGAGTAAGAGATAGGTTGGGGGAGGGTGGGAGAGAGGTAGGTCTGATATAGAAGAGTCATACAACAACAACCTATAAACCGCACTCAACTACACAGTAACAGGCTTAACAAAAATAGACACACGCACGCACGCACGCACGCACACACTAGAATGTGTGAAATCTACTTTCTAGTTGCTTTTTTGTGCATAGGAAAGAAAAACATGATAGATTGAATTCTACTGTCTGAGATTAACTGTAGACTTGCTTTTGCACACCTACAATAAGGCGTCTTCACAGGTGCGTAGGCCTGGAGACAAAAAGTAAAAAGGTACGCCCGCACACTGTTCTCTGCTCGGTACAGGAAACAGTTTAAGAATAAACAATACATTTCTTGTACAGAGAACAGCGTGTAGGCGTACCTTTTTACTGAGCTTTTAAAAAAAATCTTAGCATGATGAGGAAGATCATGACGTCAACGACGAGGAGATGATGGGAGAGTGACTACATGCGTACAAACGTGGAAAAACTACCCAGACACACACACATACTCATTCAAATCACAAAGCACCACATGTTCAGTTAAGCAGAAGGAGTTTCTTGGTTTCTTGGCATAGATTAGTGCTTTGGCTGTGAGAACAGGACAGCCCAATTTGTCAAGAGAGAGCATGGAGCTAATCACATCAAAGGAGCTGCTACCCAGGCTAATATCAGTCCGCGAGCAGGACGCCCCATTCATTAGTCTGCTTCTGCAGGACACATCACTCCTGTGCTGACACATGCAAACATGCGTTTTTGAAGCTAACCATGCAGCGGACCATTGTCATGCAATAAACATCGAGTAGATTTTATCTGATGTATTTGTCTTGACACGTTTAACTTGCCAAATTGTTTTCCATCCGTGCAATTCCTCTAATTCACTGTGTGAGGCATTTTGTGCGATGCACGTCGCTGCCGTCAAACATGCTTAAACCGCACTGCTACTTAGTATGTCTTGCCTTCTATTCTGCCACAGGATGAAGAAAACATATTCTACCTCCTTGGTTATGCGAGAGGAGCGCGCTGCCCTTCAATGCAGTATCATTTATCTCTATTTGTCCAGTCCAGTGGGTGGCCCGCCCCGACTCAGCATTTCTGCACAGCCTCCTCTGAGCAGGCATGGCCTCCTGTGGAGCAGTTCTGGCCAGAGTCAAGATAACATTCTGGGCAGAGGTCCACCACCGTCCGGGCTAATGGTCCTGGACCGAGACAGTGCCAGCAGCTGGGCACAAACCAAGCTTCTCAAATGTGGAGGCCCAGAAAAACTAAAGATCCATTGTACTGCAGCTTATTAACATCACTTGGTGTATAGTTAACACAAACCCAGGGATTCTTATATTTATTTATCTCTCATTGCCAAGATTTTCCCCCTTTCAACAACTGATTTTGAACAGCTAAATATCTGAAACCGGATGTTACGATGAAATGTTGTGTGGTGTCTTGTTATTCTCTTGATGGGTGCAGAAAAAAAGAGTGAGTATCACAGCGCGGGGTGGTGGCTGGTGAATAACAATGATTTGGAAATAACGCCAGCACATAGAATGCACACAGCTTAAGATGGTGCAGCCCAGTGTCAAGCTTCAAACTGGGATGCCAACGGGAGCAGGATATACAGGTAGTTTCTTTTCACAAATGTTGCTGTATTTGGTAGGGATGGGAATCTCTCAGCACCTGAGACCAAACCTCTCTCTCACACACACACACATTGTTATTGCTCTTCGATTCAGAAATCGGGCCACGTCCGTATCATGATGGATCCAAGAACAGATTTATTTTCCTTTGGAGCTCTCAAGCGGTCAGAGTGGGGGGATTTCACAGTCAAGGAGCAGCTAAGCAAAAGGCTGGGTCTAACCACGGTGCGGAGCTCGGCCTTGGGAGAACAGAGGAGGTTATTGTTTCCAGAGCGTGGGTTGCAAGTGGACATTTTGAGGGTGAGCAGCTCCTTGAGGTAGAAGGATTTGATACCTTTAAAATTGATGGGTTAACAGAGAGAGCTTGTATTCTATTCAGGAACATGTTCAGTGAATGGAAAGCTAATGGAAAATGTGCACATCTGTAAGTTAATAGTAGGGATGTGCATACGTCATGCGTGTGCTTCCGTACCATAAGACGGTCGTCAGAATCAATGGGCATGAGGCTATGTGAAGCTATAAAAAGCCCTTTTTTTCCTGGAGGCTATGTCAAGCTCATGCATGCCATCACACAGTGGAAGATACCGGTATGCTATTGCTCTTTTACCGCGTTCTAGAAAGCCTTTTCATCACAGGCAACATCAATGGTGCTGTTTTTAATCACTGTTCCACCGACTTCCAGAGATGAACGGATGAAAAGGACACTTTCAAAGTAAACTTTCAAAAAACTATCACACACGCACATGCGAGCGCACACACACACACACACACACACACACGTGCACAGGAGTGGTTATAAAAACTGTGTGCACAAAGAGCATGTCACCGCTTTGAACAACCAGTGCCTAAAAGCACAAAGTGGACCTGTCAAAAACGCTGTCACCCCAACTTGCGATCCTCCCAAACTATGAATAATTTTTGCATAAATTAAACTCGCAGGCTAATGAGAAATGCCACACTTCCGCAGAAGAGCGAATGGAAAACGCAATAGTGGCTACTGAATTTCGCTCTCACATTGGGAACACTGCAATCAACTAACAGATCATGGCAGATAGAACAGTGCAACCATGGACCTGACTGGATAACCACTGAGTCTGCTGGAGTATGACCAGCGATGAGTGATAACTGATAAGCAAAGATACATGAGATGCACGAGTCCCTCCAGGGGCAGATCTAGGCATGGGCATGGGGGGGCAATGCCCCCTAAATACCCAGTCTGCCCCCCCAAACACGATGCAAAACAACCCAAGATATTTCAAATTAAAGTGCTTATATTTAAAATGATTTGAAACACTACTACTGCTACTAACTAACTACAGCTGTGGCGCCACTAAACCAGCAGCATTTCATCATTGAAAACAGAAAACTCTCTGAGTCAGACCTTTAGCTTTATGCATGCTGCGTGTCTGTTGCAACTTCAACAACAACTGATGTTATTATTGATGCTTTACTTGACTAATACAAGTCCTGTAACTGAGAATGGTATGGGGGCGGCTTCATCGCCCGTGGCACGAAGCGACACGAACGATGAAGCCGCCCCCATACCATTTTATCTTGCCCCTCCAACATGCCCCCCCCCCCCCCCCCCCCCCCCAAATGGGACATGTTACATCCGCCTCTGAGTCCCTCCTCAGTCTCTCCTAGCTGGGGGGATTGTGTTCCCTCTCTGTTCTCTCCAAAGCCATCCGTCTCTGGTGTGCCATGCCGTCCATCGAGTGCGTCTGCTAGAGGCGGAGCGCTCACTCACGTGACGGCACTGCCTCACGGCCATCTTCATCACACACACAGCCTCCTATTGGTGCAACAATAACACATCTGAGAGCTTCCCCCAACCAAACCACCAAAAGCCAGATTTGTAAACACGGAACAGTGAAGCGTGACATTTTACATTGTCGGATTCAATGGACTCCCCTTTGCCGCTGAACAGCTGGCGTGACAGGCCTCTGTCAAGTCCCTCAGATGGAAGCAGTATACGACAAGGAGGCAGCCAGCATGCCGCAGTTTCTTTTTTTGTGCTATATGAAAAACTAACTGTGGAAAACAGAGTCTCTCTCTGCCTCTGTCTCTGTCTCTGTCTCTGTCTCTCTCTCTCTCTCCCTCTCTGTCTCTGTCTCTGTCTCTCTCTCTCTCTCTCTCTATCTCTCTCTCTCTCTCTCTCTCTCTCTCTCTCTCTCTCTCTCTCTCTCTCTCTCTCTCTCTCTCTCTCTCTCTCTCTCTCTCTCTCTCTCTCTCTCTCTCTCTCTCTCTCTGTCTCTCTCTCTCTCTCTCTCTCTCAACTCAACTGTGTAAATGATGATTCCTCTGCTCTGAATCTGTCAAAACTTAGGATAGGAGAACAAGCCTGGAGGAAATGAAAGCGGCATAGTCGGCCGGGATGGGGAAGGAAAAAAAAGAACACCTACAGAACAATTAAATTAACAAATTGCTGCACTTAATTAATCAGGGAATTACGAGCAGAGCTGTGCTGTGGTTTGAGACGTGACTGACATGGCTACAACACCCTCTGTGGTACCGCTGGGTAAGGAAACCTCAATAAAAGCACCTCCTCCTCCTCCTCAGAGCAGGAGGGAGGAGCAGTCAGGCTCAGCTATACTTCTCTTCCTCTATAGCAGGGGTTTTCAACCTTTTTCATCTCAGGGACCACCATTTATTCAGGAATTGAGCCACGGACCACCATTTGAGGATATTTTAGTCCCACAGACCCCAAATCTAAAGATTTATTTTGCTTTTGTCAACAATTCCAGGCTGGATTTGGGAAACAAAACAAGCAAAACATACATTCCAAAATGGATAATTCAGATGATGAATATTTTAACTCTTGAGAGCGTAAAAATGAAACCAAATGGACCCGAAAGGGTCCATTTGGTTTCATTTTTACGTTCTCAAGAGTTACATCTGGTTAACCAACTTAGCTGGGGACCACCTGGAACCCTCTCAGGGACCACTGGTGGTCCCCGGACCACCTGTTGAAAACCACTGCTCTATAGCAGTGCTTTTCAACCTTTTTCATACCAGGGCCCACTATTTATTCAGCATTTGAGCCACGGACGACGGTTTGATGACTGACTTTGATTTTAGCCCCACAGACCCCCAAAGACTAAAGATGTCTTTTGCTTTTGTCCACAATACCAGACTGGATTTGGGAAACAAAACAGTCAAACATACAGATCAAAATGACCATTAATCATCTACATTCTCTAGCTGTGTAGACTTGGGACTAATTCACATGATGAATATTTAACTCTTCAGAGTGTGAACATGAAACCAAATGGACCGGCAAGGGGCCATTTGGTTTCATGTTTACGCTCTCAAAGAGTTACATCTGGTTAACCAACTGTCCATCATTTAGCCTGGGGAGCACCTGGAACTCTCTCAAGGATCACTGGTGGTCCCGGACCACTGATTGAAAACCACTGCTCTATAGCTTCCTCTTCACGTTTCAGCTTATATATGCCACCCGCAGTCTCCCTCCCCCTGTTCTCAGCCCCTTTGTTTGCTAAATGAGGTGTGGGATTGACAGCTGGATTACACTGTCACTTTGTAATCCTTTCATTTCTGCGTTTTTGCAGGGGGAAAAAAATCTAAAATCACCCTCCAATACCAGTCAGGGACCCCAAGTCCTATACCTCTGGAGGCAGAAGTATAACGTGTGTGCGGGCATGTGTGTGCATGGATGGGACACCGTCCATCCATGTTTTGCATACATTTACTCTCTCTCCCTCCATCTCCCTCTCTCTCTGGAGCGTGTTTCCCCCCAGTGCCTAATGGATTCACTGTGGTTTTGATCATTCTCAGTTCTCTGTGCTCTCCCAGGGCCCCGAGGAGGAAAGCGGGGGGGATTTTATTACTCTTGCTCTTTTGCCCCTCCCCTCTGATGTGCAGGAGAGAGGGAAAAAAAAGACAATAGGCCGAGAGCGAGAGAGAGAGGAGGCAGAGAGAAGAAGAAGAAGAAGGAGAAGAAGAAGAAGAAAGGCCGAGGCGATTCTAAAAGCATGTCGGTCCCAGGACTTGAAAGAAACCATAAAGGCTGCCTCACCAGTCTATATTTAGATACGGGCCTGACCTCCTCCACTGTTACAAGACTCTGTTAGACTCCGCTAGACTGAAATGGTGCAGAGTCACACAGCCACTTCCTGCAGTCAGCGCCTTGGTTGGCGGTGCACTGCACCGTGTCCCCACACATATGTGTCCGTGCACACTGCGTTGTGTCCACACATACAGTACACATTGCATCGTGTCCCTGTGCGCACCGCAATGTGTCTTGGGATGCGGAGGAACGTCAAAGGCATGTACTGTATGTGGACTTTATGTCTGCTAAAGAAACTAGAACTGCCCTCTGTCGAGTGCCAACTTACCCCTTGCGCACAAGTAGGCCATACAGAGCCGGCTAGAGCAAGCAACCAGTGACAGCAACCAGAGCGCAAGTATCTCTAGTACGTTTTAACAGCGGGCGACGTTGGGCAATGGACAAGCATTGTCGGCCGATTTGGCATCGTCGGCCGATTTGGCATCGTCGGCCGATTTGGCATCGTCGGCCGATTTGGAAATAAAAGCTAATTTCCACCGTATTGTTCCACAGCACATCCATGCCAAGACCAGTAGTGGCTAGTGGAGTTCCAGGTCATATCAGATGAACCTTCACCCATCGCTGCACCCGCTGTGCACCCACCGTGTAAGAGCAGAGGCACACCACAAGGGTGGCAGGGCACTGGAGCACAATGTGTCATCCGCTTGCTTCATCCAAGTTTAAATACAGCCTAGTGCACTTGTCTAGTACAGGGGTTTTCAACCGGTGGTCCGGGGACCACCAGTGGTCCTTGAGAGAGTTCCGGGTGGTCCCCAGCTAAGTTGGTTAACAAGATGTAACTCTTGAGAGCGTAAAAATGAAACCAAATGGTCCATTTGGTTTCATTTTTACGCTCTCAAGAGTTAGAATCTTCATCATCTAAACACAACTAGAAGATTAATAGTCATTTTCTGGTCATGGTCTGTACGTTTGCCTGTTTTTTCCCCCCCAAATCCAGCCCAAAGCAAAAAAAAAAAAAATCTTATGGTTTGGGGTGCGTGGGGTTAAAATGTCCTCAAATGGTGGTCCGTGGCTCAGATGCTCAATAAATGGTGGGCCCTGGTATCAAAAAGGTTGAAAACCCCTGGTCTAGTACAATGATTACTTTACAGCTGTAGGCTTTGGCACACCAAAAAGCTTCATATTTTGTCTGTTACACTTTGATGTGAATCCGTCAACCTGGGGAGGAAGGCAGAATTCTCACTTGGCGTAAGAACTGAATGATTGCATCCAACAATACGTTTGTGAGTCATAACGCATGGACACTCACTGGTACAGGTCTCTCTATTTACTGATTGGTCAGTACATTATTAACTGCCAAGTTCTGTTTGGCTCATCAGCACACATCATCATTGAAGCGTTTCTTACACAGATGAATGCTTCTCAATGGACCAGGCACGGGTCCAGACATATTAAATGCATTTGTCATTTCCTCTCAGGCTCATTTTACATCATCTCATCTCAGTGGCTTGACCACTCTGGTCCTCTATATACTCAAGAACATCAGTTTGCTCTTAGGAGAAAAGTTTGTACCAGAACCAGTGTGTGTGTGTGTGTGTGTGTGTGTGTGTGTGTGTGTGTGTGTGTGTGTGTGTGTGTGTGTGTGTGTGCGCGCGCGCACACGCACGCATGTGCCTGCATGCGTGTCTGTGTTTTTGTGTGAGTCAGAGAAAGGAAGAGAAAGAGAGGGAAGAAGAAAGAGTTAGTAATCACCCAGTTTATCCCTTGTGATTTGTTACAGACTTTCCCCATTTAACTACATCAACTCCTGCCTCCCACAACAAGACAGTAAAAGTGGAATGTGGACTAACAGGCTGTTATATACAGAATTATACACAGTAGTCCCCAGGATGATATGGAGACAATTACAGAAATATATCATTACAATGTTACTAAAGGGGTGCACATCCTATTCTTTGGAATCCGTTCTCCTGTTCCAACATGCCAGCATAAAAATATTCATTTATGCATCTTCATGGTCCAAAAACCCAATACCTTCCAAATACTGCTAATTTACTTTCTGCCTTTAGACTCTGCAATAGATTCATAATTAATATCTCCTTCACTCATGCTTCATTTGTTTGTCTCACAGATGAGAAGGCAAAGGCATTAATGCTGAAAAACATTTCATTTCAATCTGTAAAAGCATAATTAATGTGATAATAAATAGCCTGTCACAAACACTTTGTGTTTGTTTGGATTCTGAAGTCAAGACTGAAAAATACATTATGGTAAATAACTGCTGCATCTCCCTGCAAAAAACTTTTACAGATACACGTATTTTTGCACATGGCTGCTTATTAGCTGATCTTCTCGACCAGGCATGTTGTCTGGAAGCCGACCGACACGAATGCATTGATAAGACAAAACCCCAGAAATCCTCGATCTTGTTTTAAGCCCTGAGTCAGCATAGCGGTGTGCTTGGTGACGTTATGGTTAAGGTTAGTGTTAGAGGAGGCTAGTATATTGACCAAAACAACCACAATAAAGTAGCCGAATGTGCATTAAAACAGGCTGCATCATGATGCGCTCACAGTGCACTTGGGGGGCGGGGCTGAGGACGCTTATCAGTCAACTGGCAGCATGTGACAAGACGTGACAACATCGGCATAATAAGCAACCAACTGGGAATTCGCTTGATTTGCTTGATTTTCGTAGAATCATCTGCACACGCACACGCACACACAAAGTATCCAGTATTTTGGTTATCAGTTGCAATGGTCCAATTAGTCAAAGCAAAGGCCTTCTTCTATCTTTACTATGAATCATCAACAACATCGTCACGTTCATGGGGCTGTCAAAGCCCATTGGTTGGCCCCTGATTCACTTTTAGCCTGATGCATAGTGAGTGCACAGGAAGATACAGAGGGACTCATTATTGTCTTTTGATTAATTACCGCCTCCCCTCTATCCCCAGTGTTGCTGCTCTGCTTCCTTGCTCAAAGGCACTGAATCTGCTGCTGTGTTACAAACCTAACGTAATGGGGAGAACATTCACAGGGAGTTCAGGACACAAGTAGTGATTAGGAGGAGAGCCGTGTCTTCTGAGAGCCTCCATCTTCCATTTCATCCTCTCTTAACAAAGACAGAGGAGCGGCCCCTGCAAAGGGAATAGCGTATGAGGCCCTAATGCTCTTGGATTTGTCCTGCCCACATTCTCAGAGAGATCATACACTTGGTGCTGGATGATTAGAAAAAGTGTGAGAAACTGAGAAGTCTCTTTAATTAGCAGTAAGGATCTCTCACTTTGGGAGAGCCTCAGTAGACTATAATGGGGAGCTGGGTTAGAGGTGAGAACCTTTTTTTTCCACTTTTTTTGGTATTTTGTATTTCCATCCACATACTTCAATCCTTACAGTAATTACAGTAGATGAGGGCGCTGACTAACACATGCAAATTAGGTCATTTTAAAACATGCTGCTGTCGTCATGTTGCCGTCAAACGATACCATAATTGAAAACCCTCTGGATTTTTCAGAGGGAGGGGATGTGCAATTTTAACTGGTTAGAATTAAGATTCATCATGCGATTTGAAAGCTGATAAACATGTAAAACCATGAATGAGGGAGTCTGTAACTACATGACAGCCTCATCTCTTCGCCCTGCACTCCCTTCATTTAACATGGAGGGAGGGGGAAAAAAAGACCCTCAAAAAATAAAGACACAGGACCATAATGGCTGAATCATCACTTTGATGGTGGCTTTCGCAGTGGTTTCAATTTTAACAGAATAAATTAGGGCCGTAATTAAAATGCTGCCGCAGCCAAACAGAGACAGGGTGTTGTGTGTGTGGGCGTGTGTGTGTGTGCATGCGTGAGTGCGTGACTGAGGGGAGGGCGAGTAGCCAGAAGAGGGACCGCCCAGGATTTGGGTCCAGTCCAAGGCTGTATAATTTTGCATTTGTGGGCGGGCTGCAGAGAGTAATCTGGAGACCATTTGTTTCAATGTCATAAAAGATTAGAGGTTGTGTGAGAGCAATGCATGCATGGAGACATGAACGTGTGTATGTGTGTGTGTGTGTGTGGGGGGGGGGGGGGTTATGGTATGGTGTTGCACTACAGCCGCTGCATCCCTCTTACCACTCCTCTCCTCACAAATGAAACGTTGACAACCAGTGGTCCCTGAGAGGATTCTAGGTGGTCCCCATGCTAAATGATGGAAAGAAGTTCCAGATGTAACTCTTTGAGAGTGTAAACATGAAACCAAATGGACCCTTGCGGGTCCATTTGGCTTCAAGAGTCAAAATATTCATCATGTGAATTAGCCCAAGTCTACCCAACTAGAGAATGTAGAAGATTAGAAGTTCGGGGCGCTTCGCGCCCCGAACCTCTAGCGCCACGCGTTGGATCTGTGAGGAACTAAATATCATGAGTTTATTGTTTTTAATCAAATAATAATGCACCCATTATGTTTAAAATATGTTAATATTATATTCAAAGCATTATAAACAAATGTACTCGTAAATAATAATAATAATAATAATAATAATAATAATAATAATAATAATAATAATAATAATAATTGTTATTATTGTTATTACCCTAAAAAATAAAACATTTTATTTTTTATAGCACCCTTCATGAAATGAAATGCACCTCAAAGTGCTTTTTTATAGGCCGTATAATACATTGTTATTGCATTGAGGCATTGTGGCAGAGCGACCACAATTTGGGGTAGTTGTTCTGCCACACTACAACCATTGACACCTTTTAAATGAAGTGTGAAAACTTACTACATGGTAACAGTGTCAATCTCAAGTGCTAAGTGCTGACCACTGCAGGCTACATGCGTGCAAATATAATCAATTGGATCTATCATCTGGGCGTCTTTTAGCAACACATTAAGTCAAAGGTAGGAAAGAACTTTGCAGAAGCTGTGTGGTGGAAACGAACGTCAGTGTAGGCTACTAAGCACGGCCGCACCGTTCATTTTCACCGTAGTTCAGACTTGGAGACGGTACGGCGTCAGAGAGTGCTGCAGGCTGCGTGTGTGCGCACGTATTGATGATCAATCAGTGTTTTTAAGCGACTTTCTTCACGCCAATTCACGTCTCTAGATGTCCTCTGTGTCTGTCGATCGTTTCGTCTGTGTTGTTGAAATAGTTTATAAAGTGAGGTATGGCTGTGTAAGCACGCGCGTCCGCACGATTAGATGAGCAAAACCAGTGTGTTCAGTGAAGTGATCCGTTAGATCATTGGTTTACAACCCTTTTGATAGTACGAGGGTCCACTATTTATTCAGCCTTTGAGACACGGACCAGCATGTGATGACATTTTAGCCCCACAGACCCCAAACGCATGATGTCTTTCGAACGTGCAGTTTATTGTTAGACACAACACGTGTGGGATGCATGGGTCGAAATGAGTGGAATACGATCGTGTTTGCAGTGGATCGTGTTTGCAGTGGAAATTGTAATACAATACTGTTAATACAGTTAACCAACTTTCGATAATTTAGCTAAGGACCACCTGGAACCCTCAGAAGTGCCACTGGTGGTCCCCGCCGGCCAACTGGTTGAAAACCACGTGAGTTAGATGTCCCCTCCAGTCAGTGGGCAAAGGTGCTAGTGTTTTGACATGAACGCCATGATGGCATGCCTGTACATGTCTACGGAGTTGTCGCAACTCTGTCTACTGTCTGTAACACTGTGGCCATGCAAGGGCATGCAGAGTCAGAGTTGCGACATCAATGGCATGTAGAGTCACAGTTGCGACATTGGGGGGTCAGAAACTGAGCGCTCGAGCGCTGCTCATGCAGCCTGGACAGACGCGTAGTCGAACATGCAGTTTATTGTTAGACAACACAATCAACACGTGTGTGATATGCATCGGTCGAAAATGAGTGGGTAGTATTGGAATATGGACATTGGACAGCAGCGGCAGAGGCTGGACGATGGTAGCTTTGACGATGGTAGCTTTGACTGCTAGCAGGGTGTAATCCATGTCGTTCTGCAAAGCTGGATCTCCGTCCCAGTTCGTAAATACGTCCGCTGTCTGTCTTCAATGGTGATGGAAGTTCTTCTGTCGACCGGACCGTTCGCTGCAACTTGTATGTCGTAACTGTGTCTATAGCGTAAGGCAGTGTTTGAGGCCGGGGGAGGGGGCGTGTGTACTGGAAAGGTTGCGACATTGAGGGGTGAGAAAGTGAGATGTCGAACGCAAACAATAAAATAAAAATATAACCGATGACATACGAGCAATGGCAGTTTGATGTGGCAACGCTACAGATCAGTATGTGTGTGGTGGCTCTGTTTGTTTTCGAATGTTCTCGCTCATACTCTGTCAAAACGCAACACAAAGTTTAGGGGGTCAAATATGTTTCCCCAAAACTCCTGTGAAAGTATTTTCGAGCTTCGGGGGCCTAGTGGCGAAATGTGTAAGTGCAGTATGTTAATGGCGGCGGACGCAACAGAGTTGGACGGACGTTCATGACTCTCACGTGCGTCAGCCAGGACCAGCTGTGTCAGTCAGTGTTTCCGTGTGCATGAGAACGCCACTGAGCAACTTGTATTGAAATGTATAGCAAGGGGCGGGGCTATGGCCACAGTTCACTCTCTAGCCTCGAGTGCTTTATATCCATTTTGGCTATGTAATGTAGATTAATGGTCATTTTGATCTGTATGTTTGACTGTTTTTGTTTCCTCAGAAATCTATCCTGGAATTGTGGACAAAGACAAAAGAAATCTTTAGTTTTGGGGTCTGTGGGGCTAAAATGCCATCAAATGGTGGTCTGTGACTCAAATTCTGAATAAATAGTGGACCCTGGTATGAAAAAGGTTGAAAACCACTGTCATAAAAGATTGGAGGTTATCTGAGAGCATGCATGCATGGAGGGTTACGGTATGGTGTTGCACTGCAGCCACTGCATCCCTCTTACCACTCCTCTCCTCACAAATGAAAAGTTGACAAGGACAGCCCACACCCCATTCTTTCCTTGGTTTTCACTAAAGGCTCTCCTGACTCTCTACGATTATCCCCCCTCCCTCCCTCCCTCTCCCTCTCCCTCTCCCCCCCTCTCCCCCTGTCTCTCTCTCACACATGGTCAGTGGGACTCTGAAGGAAAAGAGAAAACTGCCAGACAGGCTTATCATTCTCTTGCTGGTGTAATCCCTATGTGTGGGACCGCAGTGTGCCAGGCTGAAGAGCTGCAACTGTGAGCGTCGCACTAATAAAGACAGCAGCCATGCTGTAATACTGTCCACCAGACATCCATCAACAAACCTCTCACGTAGAGGTGTGTGTGTGTGTGCGCGCGCGCGCGCATGCACGCGTGTGTGCCAGAGACTGCCCCTTTTGTCATTTTGCAGACTTCATAGTCCATGGTACGAGCCATCTGTGCATTAAACAGCCTCGGCCCTACCAGAGTATTTAAACTGTCTTCAGGAGGACCATAACCCTGCTCCTGCAGGACCCCCATATAACCATAAGGCACATCTCACCCAGGCAGGAGGTTGCTTAATGCCTCTACCAGATGACAAGGACAAGGAGTTCACACACATCTCAAGAGTAACTCAACCCTACAGGTAGTCTCACCTCCTTCTCCTTTTTTCCCCCCTTCCTTCTCCTCCTCCTCCGCCCGCCTCCGCCCGCCTCCCCTCTCAGGACAAGTGGCTCACATGGAGAAGATGTCAAAAACCTCATTAAAAATATAATAGCCTCCACCTGCTAGCTTTCTTCTTCTTCTTTCCTGTCCACAATGTGACTTACTAACGAACAGGCGGGGGAAAGAGGGAGCACTGGACCCCTGCCCAAGAATGTGCGCCCGCACACACACACACACGGTATACTGCACAGAAAGCACACACGACAGCCCACGACAATTCATAATCACTCAGCATGCATCCACAAAACCCGCCGTATTAATCAAAGACAAAATCCTGCAGGTGTGTGACATCCCCCTCTCCTCCACCTCCCGTTTCTTTCATAAAGCATTCATGTCTGCACACAGTGAAAAGAAACGCTGGGCCATATGGTGAAATCGTCTAGCCGGAGCCTCACTGGGACCTCCACACGTATCAGGAAAGAAACGACTGACATACATCAGGGCTGAGGTTACACTTTCAGTACATTGGAGTGGACGCCGGGCCACTTATAACAGCTCCCTGAGGTCAGATTAGCCTTTGACCTGAGGAGGATAAACCATCGCAGCAGTATAGTGTCAGCGCCGCTTCAGGGGGATGATGTCCAATAAATGTCAGCTCCACACGTCCAAGTCCAAATAATACAAATAATAACTGTGAAAAAAAACTACTTGTAAAAACCCATGTCTGAGAAATGGATTTCAGTATATACCATGTAATGGTTCAAACAGATGGTGGGAAGAGATGATTGATTTGCAAAGTGTTGCGTTGCAAGAGGGAGATTAGACGGCTATGTGTGTTTCAACGCGGGTGGTTACCCAAGGTTCACAGTTCGATCCCGGGCTCCCCCAGAGAACAAAGTGTTCTGGAACAAGACACGGAACCCCCAATTGCTCCTGGTGTGCAGGCTGGTGCCTTGCATGTTTTTTAGACCATAGAGTGCAAAATCTCTGTCAAGCGTTTTAGATAAAAGCGCTATATAAAATGCACCATTTACAGTTGTTTTAAGAACAACAAGAACATTAAGAACATTTTTGGTGTACCACAATGGTTGCACACAAGCAAAAGGGTAAACAGCAAATGGAAGCGGTATGATTCAGTTTGAATGGTTTTGGGAGGGGTAAAGAGGAAACGCATGTACTGTATTGTATTGCCCATCTCTCAAGAGGTTGTAGAGAACAGAATCAGACAGGACATTTTTTATTCATGTTCCTCTGAGCTGCTCCTTCAAAGCAGACTTCTGTCCCCATAGAAACAACTGTTCTGAATTCAAGAAATATATCAATAGTCAGCAGGTTAGGTCAGGTTTTAGACTGGTCAAGTGGATTTCTCAGTAAAGCTAAATGGACTCCTGTGCTTGTGTTATTGACACCTGAGGCAGTAGGATAATGGCTTATCGAAGAGGAGGTACTAAAGCCCACGCTTTTTTGACTTGAGAGCTACTTTCAAAATGACCAGCTCACTAAGATCTACACATCAAAAATGTGATTGTTCCATTACTGAAAATCCATTTCAAGGCCCCCTAGAAAGTTTGAAATAGTGGTGATGGTGTTACTTACTGTTATACATTGTTTAAGAATAATGTGCTTAAAATGAAAAATAGAGGGAGAGAATTGGAAGGTTTTCCTGTATACTGTATGCTACTACTGACATTTGAAAACAGTATTTGGGGTTTGAGTTGAAAGTTTGTAATGTTGAGTTTAGTCTCTTGCACCCAAAATTAAGAACTTTCATATTTTTGTCCACAATTGGGGAAGAGAACTGGCAAAACATTGGTCGAAATAACAATTATTCTCCATTTTCTAATTGCGTGGACTCTTGAGAGTGTAACTCTTAAGAGTGTAAAATGCAACCAAATGGACCCGTAAGGTACCATTTGGTTTCGTTTCAACGCAAGGGTTACATATCTATGGGGACTGTTGTGATCTACCTGCAAGGTCTGTGTGATCTACTGGTAGATCATGATCTACCTTTTGGGTACCCCTGTACTAAAGCAATAAGCCACGACAGGGAGCAGGTTACCGGTGGCTTTTAACCCGGGGAGGCGTCGTCAGACCCGACACTGAAGGCGGAGACTCTTCTACCTTCCCCGGGATAAAACCCACCGGTAACCTGCGACCTCGAGTGGCTAAGTGCTTTCCAGGTACAACAGTTACAATTGTGGCAACATGAATAAGTACAATGATGTCTGTAAACTACCCAGCTAAAGAAAGTAGTTCAACCACCAACAACCAAGCCGTTTCCGGCTGGCAGAGTGAAGCTACCAAATGTGAGGTGTCAGCAGTGGGTTATTATCGGTAGGTTCTATAAACTGTCAAATGACTGTGAACAGCGAATCAGAATGAAGTATTGTGACTAGCAGTTTTAGAATGACATATTGAGCATCAATGAGTTTTAACCACTTAAACAAATATGTTCACATTAAATGTAGGGGAAGTGATTTGAAATTCATGGTGTAGTACCAGCCTGGTGCACTAGGGGCCCCAAAAGTAGCTACACTATGTGAACCTGCTGCGCTCTCCTGATTGGAGGAGAATTGTGGTGACCTGGGGAACTTTTGTTAGCTCCTCTGCTAACGTGGGGGAGGGGGAAACTCCATATGTGGTTTCCACACCTTATAATAGAGCATTTTAACAGAAAAAAAATATTTTTTGGGTGATATCTGACAAAAGTGAAATCACTTCCCCTACCTTTAAATAGATACAAACTTGTAGAGCACTACTTGCATTCGTTTGTTTGCTTCTCAAGAAGGAACTGAGTCACATACATTGGCAAGAGTGACTTTTTCTCTTGTATTTTATCTCTACATCGTGTCAATAGAGAAAAACATTTCAGCTATCTAGTGTTGGCTAGTGTGCAGAATTTGGAGCCTGTGGTTACAGTGTGCAGGTGCACACAATCACTGCTAATCACTTGACATGAATGTGACATTAGTTTGTCCCAGAATAGGGGTGCTACAGTGGAAGTGGTTCATTTTACTCAGTGTGTAGGCCTACAAATTGAAATGGAGCATATCCATTTGAATTTCCTCTGAGTTAGCACTCTTTTTAACTGTTTTTTGGTTTTGGTTTTGATGGGAGAGCCATCACACCAGGGTTACACCCTAGCTGGGAATTTAGGATTAATTGTGCTATCCTGGGGTAAAAAAAAAAAACAGCTCAAATCAATTTGTTTCATTCTGAATGCAAAGCCCTCTCACCCAGCTCTGCTGGCAGAACAGCAGTGTTTTAATCCTGCCGTGGGCAGCATCAATGCTGGAATATGCTATGCATATGACAGAAGAAAATACAGGTGGTTATGCAGTGAGAGAAGCCTAGATTAGACTGTGATTCAAATTAGATTACCATCAGAGTGATTCTCTAGTGTCTGGCCGACACCATGAAGAAGATGGATGGAAAAGAAAGAGAGAGAAATTACTTCAGAGAGATCCAATAACAAGACAAATCTACAGTTTTTGCAGAGCCTATTCCTACGGATGCCACTGTGTGTACATTTTGCAGTAGCATTATAGTGTACAATTTATAGTTTACAATTTACGTATGATATCAGAATAGAATACAGTAATAAGCGTGATCTTTAGTGAATAAAGGCAAACACTCTAAAAAGAAGAATTAAGAATGGAGATAGAACATAGTGAAGGAAAGTAGTATACAGCATCAGTTAAACAATGACATTTGTCAAAATTACACAGGTTCTTAACATTGTGGTCAAAACAAAACAAAAAACTTGAGAACAACTGACCAAAATACAGTATGTCTACAGTAGACTAGAACTGATGGAAACAAAAGGTGGCCAGGGTTACAGGTAAAGTGAAGTGCTAAGGTGAGGTGTACTCTGAAGTGCTGAGTCTTCATACTATGGTGGAAGATTAGGAGTGAGTCTGCAGTTCTGACTGAAATGCGGAGTTTATTCCACAGTTTGGGAGCCAGGAGGGAGAAGAGTATAGAGCATGGGTGCCCACACTTTTTTGACTTGAGAGCTACTTTCAAAATGAGCGGCTCAACAAGGTCTACACATCAAAAATGTGATTGTTCCACTACTGAAAATCCATTTCAAGGACCCTAGAAAGTTTGAGGTTACTGTTATAATGTTTAAGAATAATGCACTTATAATGAAAAATAGAGGGGGAGAATTGGAAGGTTTTTCTGTATATGCTATTACTGATGTTTGAAAACAGTATTTGAGGTTTGAGTTGACAGTTTGTGGTCTTGAGTTTAGTTTCTTGCACCCAAAACTAAGAATTTTCATGTTTTTGTCCACAATTGGGAAAGAGAACTGGCAAAACGTTGGTCAAAATAACAATTATTCTCCATTTTAAAATGATGTGGACCCTTTACCCCTCCCAAAAATTAATTCAGGTGTTTAAATATAATTTAACTCTTGAGAGTGTGAAATGAAACCAAATGGACCCTTACGGGTCCATTTGGTTTCATTTTAACGCTCTCAAGAGTTACAGATCTATAAGGGTCCAAGTGCTGGGGACTGTCATGTGATCTACCTGCACAGCCTGTGTGATCTACTGGTAGATCACGATCTACCTTTTGGGCACCCCTGGTAAGAGTTTGACTTTAAGGGAATACTAGTATAGCATTTATGCTAGGGATGTAGGGTTGAATGTACTCAGCACGGATAGCAAATAGGCCGTGTGGATGACCCAAGAAAATGTTCTTGGAAAATGAGTTTCGTTCCCGCATCATGGGCACTACTCAATCATTGTTGCCTTAATGTATTCATAGTGAATCTAGACCTAAAAGTGATTCCACCAACCACAATAGAACATACACATAGTACATTTGGGAAACATACTGTATAATGAAAGCTAAAAAAAAGTAAAGCAGCCCACCTTGACCCACAGTGGCTGTTTGCATGCATGTATGTGACAGTAGTAAGGGTTTAGACCAGGCATTGTCAGGTAACCCTTGTAAGCCCAAACCTCTAATACAGTATATGACTTCATCGACCTTCTCTCCTCCCTGTGGGAGTCTAGGATAACTTGACTTGTCTATTGACAGGGTTGGAATCCGAGTATGCTGCGTGTGTGCATGCGCGCGTGTGCGTGTGTCTGTCTACTGTTTTCTCTGATTGATGAGTTAGTTACTGTATAATAGTGTTATACTGTTATAATAGTGGAGCGAGCAGGCAGTGAGCATGTTGCAAATAAACAAAGTCCTGTAGGAACAGGAAGGGGGCACCAACAATCTTCTCAGCTGCTCTCACTGCACGCTGCAAGGTCTTTCTGCAGAATGCCCTGCACCCTCCAAAGCACACACTCATGCAGCTCGTCAGGATGCTCTCGATCATGCCATGGTTGAAGGAGCACATGTGCATGGCACGTCAACACCACTAAATTAATTCACACATTCTGCCTTTCTTGAATCCCTTGTCACACACACACACACACACACACACACACACACACACACACACACACACACACACACACACACACACACACACACACACACACACACACACACACACACACACACACACACACACACACACACACACACACACACACACACACACACACACACACACACACACACACACACACACACACACATACATTGAGGGCTGCCCCAAGCCACCGGTAACCCAAACAAAGTCCAAGGTCAGTGGAGTGGGATCAGTGAGGCGAGGCAGCCCTCTCTGCTCTCATTACTAGTAATAGAATCAGTGTTGGGATGCAGAGACACATAGGATGAGGTTACATGGACTGGCACTGTTTATCTGTGGGAATCTGGCTGGAGCCCAGCTCAGCGAATCACTATGTATTCTCAGGGCTGTGTGGAATACAAAACACTCCCCAACACAGAGGCACACTTCATCGCCATACCAGACATCAAACCTTCCCCTCCATGCTACAACAACGGAGGGTTCCCAACCATGTTGAAACAGAATTTGGATCAACAGTCGGTGTTTTAAAAGCAAATGTGTGCGCAGGAGCACCCCACACACACACACACACACACACACACACACACACACACACACACACACACACACACACACACACACACACACACACACACACACACACACACACACAACACACACACACACACACACACACACACACACACACACACACACAGAGGATGTTGGAACCTTACCACTGAAACCTGTTTGTTTTAAAGGTCTGCTGAGCAGGACATCTACAACACACGTGTTACCTGCAGAGCGCTGCAGATCACAGGCAATCCCACCCACCCCACACACGGCTTCTTCACCCTCCCACCCACCCAGCCGTCAGGGAAAAGACTGAGGAGCCTCAGAGCAAGGACAAGCAGGCTGAAGGATAGCTTTGTCCATCATAGCTGTCAGGACTCAGGATGCTGAACTCCTGTCTCCACTTTTCCCTCCCACTGTGCTCACACGGTCAGTAGACTAGCCACTACCTCAACAATCATACACATGCACGCACACACACGTTCACAATGTCCTAAACACAACCTGGACTAAACACGACCTGTGTGTGCACACACATGCACCCACACTCATAGTATGTCTCTACATACATTGGTGTGACAAAGAAAAAACCTTGAACCTTGAAACATTGAAGCCTCTCCTGTTCACACATCTGGCTTTGAAACATGATACTGTAGCATAGGTGACTGGGAAACAATTACCGGTAAATAAACGTCTCAATGTTCAAACGGCATGTGTGATCCATCAATTCACCGTCAGGTGAATTGATGGATCACACATTGATGGATCACACAAAACAATGTTTCGCGTAATGAGCTTGTAGATCTGCTATTTTCTCTATGAATACTTGTGATTTTGAATTGCCCATTGGAGATTAGCCCCAAGTTTGAAAGTTATTGCTGTAGAATACTAAAATGAAAATGTAGTATTGACTTGAGTTCTCAAACTCTTTTCTGATCCAGCGTTTTCGGGCTGAGCCAGGCCCAAAAGTAACGCTAATTAGTCAGTCTGGGCCACTCATTTGGTTCCGTGAATGTGTAGCCTAATTATTTATTATGGTGAATGTTGGTGATTCACTTTTTCCATGTGACTGCTGTTGCTACCACTGCCTAGATTGTAGTCTGTGCCCCAATTGAGCTTCTACATATATAACTAGTTGACTTGCCATTAAAGTGACAACTTCTTTTTCCAACCGAGGGGTATGTTTTAGGTTGTTATTAGAGAAAATAAAAGATGAGCGTTCTGTTTGTATTTTTCTCCATTTGCTGCTTTGTTTAGTTTTAGGGACTTTATAAAATCCCTAAAACTAAATGTGATTTTTTTTCTTTTTACAAAATATTAAAATAATTTTTTATTATCTACTATAGTCTTAATAAACCGCCAGGAATTACATTTGCCCACAAAATCACAGCGTACTTGAGACAAGCCATATTGAGCCTATTACACAGTATGGCTTTCCCCATTCACATTCAGCAGATCCTGTGATCCTTTGTGGTCAACTAATTCCAACTCCACACAATAGCTTGTTTTGCCATCACTGCTATCTTAATAACCTGGTCAAAGTCAGCAGTCACATGATGACAACACACTGTACAGGCCATTTGGTTTCCAAAATGCTATTATTGTAGCCGTTGTAATTGTTAGGGACGTGCCCAGCCCAGTTAGAGTATGGTAGAGTAGGGCTTTCATTTTCAGGACCATTGAGAAGCATTTAATATTGACTGAATAATTGAGATAGTTGGCCACAGGTATTACATTCACCCATTTAAAGCACACACAGGTAACCATGCATACTGAATACAAGGTACCAGTGCTCATTGGCACTATTAGGAACCCATCTGAGTCTTCCTTAAAGACACTTCAACAGCAACTCTCATGGGAGAACCCAGGATCAAACCGGGAACCTTACGGTAGACATCCAGTCGCTCTGACAGTGGATTTTTTTTTTGCAGTAGACTATGCCAGTCTTCACAACAACCTTCCCCCAATCTGTCTGTTTCTGCATCTCAGAATGGCACCTTCTCCCTTTCTTCACATCTGCCTTTCTGTATCCGTCCATCTCTCTTTCTCCTGCTCTCCCTCGTTCTCTCTCCCCTTCTCTCTCTCTCTGTCTGTCTCTCTTTCACTCCATGCATCACTCTTCAGCTCCCTGTGGGACCCAGGCATCATCCCCTTCATGGCCAAGGTCCTAGTTCTGTCCTTCCCATTACTGCCCCTGTGGCTGACGTGTGTGTGTGTGTGTGTGTGTGTGTGTGTGTGTGTGTGTGTGTGTGTGTGTGTGTGTGTGTGCGCGTGCGTGTGCGTGTGCGCGTGCGTGTGCGTGTGCGCGTGCGCGCGCGCACACACACACTCATTACTCCTGCCCCCGCCTGACGGTTCTGGGTTAAACAATGTTATTATTAAAGCCTTTCCAATGTAGCTTCCTGCCTCCCTCCGGTGACACCATTACCGACTATAAATCAACCACTCGAGTCCTGTAAATCACACGTGCGCGTGCGTGTGTGTGCATGCGTGAATAAATGGTCACCACCACAGCTGCAGCCTACACTCACACCCAAGACACATGCATCAAGGCCATTCTGCAGCTGTGAGTGTGTGACCCAGTGGACGAGCGCTGTGACATCACTGCAAGATCCTTTAACCGGGCAGTATAAATGTCCATAAATCCAAGCTTAACTGACCCGATTGATGCTTCTGCTTATAGGATGTAATCACAGGTGCTGTTTACAAGTCTTACGTTCTAGTACTTCTTTCTATTCCCTTAACTATGTCTCCCTAATGGCTATTTGTAGATGCAATTGTCCTTGTATGCATTTACTTGCAATTTAATGCAGTTAATGTTATGTGTAAAACACATTCATTTCCTTTTTTTTAACACATGTACAGAAACCGACAAAGAGCTCTTATGAATGTTACATACAGTACTACATACTATTTAAAACTAGACAGCACTAATAATTAGTCTTGTGAACAAAAAACAGACAATTTCCCTCCTGTTAACCACTAGTTAACAGTCTCAAATGTGGGTTCTGTGTAGCAGGGATGGCTCATTCTGAGATTGTTTATGATTGTTTTGACACCCCCTGCTGGACTGAAGCCTTCACTACCACACGGAGCCTCTGCCAGGTCAGAAACACCTGATAAAATTAAACATTGAAATCCAGGTGATTTTGAAAAATATATTGAATGTCTATCTGTGTCTGTGTGTGTGTGTGTGTGTGTGTGTGTGTGTGTGTGTGTGTGTGTGTGTGTGTGTGTGTGTGTGTGTGTGTGTGTGCGCGCATCCACACAAGTGCATCCTCGCTATGTCTCCAACGGCCAAGCAGACAGAGAAATATATACTGTGCAGTTGCTTGAGACACTGTAAAACCACAAAAGAGTTGTTGTTGTTGTGCGCCCACAGCAAAACAATACAGCTTAGAGGCTATGAGGCTAAACCATTGGGATCAATAGTGAATTGTAATTAGCCTACAGTGGCAGGAGCAGTGCCAGATTAGACACAGGATGTCGATTCCATTTCCTGCACTATTGGCCCCTCAAACTACGTTGGTTCACAGTGTAATTGCAATGGCGGCTGAAGTTAAGACTGAGGGCATGAGATATGTGTTCTTAGGAATGTATAATAAGAAGTTGATGATGAACATTAAATGATAAGGAAGTCAACAAATCTGAGACAATTTAAAAAATGTGCAAACAAAGATTATTTTCAAACAGAAAACAAAAGCACTGCTAATTCACATCTGTGTGGTCTAATGTTTAGACTGATGTTATTTAACCTCAGTAAGACTGAACATTTTGATTGACAATGTGCAGGCTTGCTGTTACGTAGCTTGAACATGTTAATTGCTACCTTCTTGACTTACTGTATATGAAAAGTCCAAACACCATCAGAGCACTACATCAGACTACAAGCCATGCATCCTTAATGGCATTTAATTTTCCAGATGCACAGCGCCACTTCAATAATATGAAATGAATTCAATACATGGTAATACGCAACAAGCCCCTAGGGCAGTGGCTTTCAACCAGTGGTTCAGGGACCACCAGTGGTCGTTGAGAGGGTTCCAGGTTGTCCCCAGGCTAAATGATGGAAGGTCGGTTAACCACATGTAGTGTTTGAGAGTGTAAAAATGAACCCAAATGGATCCTTATGGGTCCATTTGGTTTCATTTTACACTCTCAAGAGTTGAAATATTCACCATCTGAATTAGTCCAAGTCTACACAACTAGAGAATGTAGAATATTAATGGTCATTTTGATCTGTATGTTTGACTGTTTTATGAATCCAGCCTGAAACTGTGGGCAAAAACAAAATAAATCTTCAGTTTTGGGTCTGTGGGGCCAACAATGTAATCAAATGGTGGTCCGTGGCTCAAATTCTGAATAAATAGTGGGCCCTGGTATCAAAAAGGTTGAAAAACACTGCCTAGACAGACAGGCCCACACGCACACACACAGGCACACACGATCATCAACCACCATCAATCTGCACTGTAATAGCACACCAAAAAAATCATCTCACAGCAGAGGCCAACTGACTTTTCACCCACTGAAAAGTCAGTTACCGTACTTGGGGGGGTGGGGGGGTGCAATCCCCAAGCATATCACAAACATCCCATCCATTATTTCCATCTTTTTCAAAACCACAATCCACCTCTGCAGGATAGATTTTCCCAGCTGTGGTCGAATAAAGTTGCTTCCTTCATTTTTCTTCATGAAAAGTGACTTTGGGTACTTAAAAAGCACTAAACATAACTATAACAGAAGTCACAGCATCATAAACTGTTTTCATCCATTTTCATTAATGCAGGGCAGGCATGAGCTCTCATACGCACACAAACCCACTTTCAATCTCCGTGAAACATAAAAGATGAAAGTTGAGAAGGTCTAAGGCCCTCTTTAAAAGACCTTACCTTTGAGGAAGTTCTTCTGGCCTTGCACTACATCCCTGGATATGATCAGAGAGTAGAAACTCTGAGAGAAGCCCGGGCGGCAGGGAACCTTGGAAGTCTGCTGTTCAGCATTCCCCTGAGACAAGATAAACACATTGTTGAGGAGGCTATACAGTATATAGAATATAAATTCAGCTTTAGTCATCCATAAAAACGCTGATTTGTTGATCTGCCGCACTGGGACCCTTGGAATAAAATGAAACAACACTGCAGGTAGGCATGCAGGTAAAGTCAATTGAACAACAAAAGTTTACAAAATGAATGATTATTGATCATAATAATGATGTCCAAATAAAGTGATTTGTCAGTAGGCTTTGAACAATATAGGGCTATTGCATTTATTTACAATTACTGTACTGTACAGAACCCTTTTTGTGACTGTGACTGTGTGTGTGTGTGTGTGTGTGTGTGTGTGTGTGTGTGTGTGTGTGTGTGTGTGTGTGTGTGTGTGTGTGTGTGTGTGTGTGTGCGCGCGTGCGTGCGTGCGTGTGTGTGTGTACTGTGTACGCACGGAGATAGGCTACTTCTCCAATTATGTATAACTAATTAAAGCTTAAAGCGGGACAAAAAGTCGTGCACTGCTACAGTAAGTGCTATTATTTCACCATCCAACTGTACAGCCCAAAAACACAGTGGACAGCTGAGCTGACTGAATGCGGAGGAGAGAGACGATGGAAACGGACATATCCATCACCGCACCACTTCTCTGGTCCCCCTCGCCATGTGTAGTTTCATCTATAGCAGTCGTTTTCAACCAGTGGTCCGGGGACCACCAGTGGTCCTTTAGAGGGTTTCTGGTGGTCCCCAGCGAAATGATGGAGATCTGGTTAACCAGATGTAACTATTTTAGTGCGTAAACATGAGAACTAATAGACCCTTGCGGGTCCATTTGGTTTCTTTTGCAAAGAAAATAAGGATTTCTTTGCAAAATAAATGTTTAGTTTTGTGGTCTGTGGGGCTAAAATGTAATGAAATGGTGTTCCGTGACTCAAATGGTATGGTATCAAAAAGGTTGAAACCCTGTTCTATAGGGAATTGTGACTGGCCGAGTAAAGATACCCGAAATTCCTTTTATAATGATGTGGGAATATAGCACGAAAACTGCACTGTTTGTTGTTTGATTGTAATTGGGTAAGTTTATTAGCACACAGCTAATATCCCTTCTCGCCTAGGAAGGCTTTTATATTATTAACAAGTTGAAGTCACAGAAATGCATTAGTTTACGCGACAGTAAATGAAGATAACATCCTCTAGCACTCGACACGTTTTAATTACGCCGCAAGGATGCAACTGTAACTGTTTGTCCTGGGGAGTGGGGAAAGCGACAAATATCAAAACACGATACGCCTACATTGTGTCTTTATTTTTATTTTTTATGAGGAAAGCTTAGTTTCTTTGGTAGCCTGTCATAACGTAACCTATTGTAGGCTACTTTGTAGGGAATATACTGCGACTTGCGTTACAATGCCTTTGTTTCACATTCGAATCCATTTTAGCCCGAACATGCACTTTTTCAAGTGTGCAGCTTGCAGGCTATACCTTTCGTGATAGTATGTAGGCTACTGTAAGTACCTTATACTGCAGGCACTGCATCACTATCAATAACTCTTCACCTAATAGCTGTTAAACATTCCAAATCTCACCCTGTTCGTGCCCACAAGAAGGGCTGCCGTCAGGAATAGAGCGAAGTCACTTCTCATCGTTGAAACGAGCGAGGGCTGCTTGTAGGCACAAAAAAGAGGTTTGGGACGTATTTCTTCTCCAGTTATAATTGTGAAATTTCCCCACTTGGTTAGATTGCTCCTTATGTCCCCTTGAGCTCCACGAGAGAGTGATGCGGTTCTTCTTTCACAAGTAAAAGCCTGTCAGTCTCTCTCTCCCTCCCTCTCTCATCTGCAGGTGAGCGCTCTGCTCAGCTCGGCTCGGCTCAGCTCGGCTCAGCACCATTAAAGCGCAGCCAGCGTCACTCTCCAAGCCCTCCTATCACCCTGCGCTGCGCTGGAGAAACAACCCCACACACCACACGCATTAAAGAAACACAAGTCGCTTGGATCAACCGAACAGACCCCTATAATGACTCAGACTCAGGAGAGAAAGGAGCTCCGCTGAAATTCTATCACGATTTCCATCTGTATTGCTCTTTAGCGAAATTGTTTCCATTCCATGCCTCCACCCCGCGACTATTGGCTAATGGCTATACAGTAACAGTGCGAGATTCCAGCTTGAATTAAAGTCTATTAGTAGCCTATTTTGCGCGAAGCAAAACGTTTCGAGACCAAATTAAACATTTACCCGCAGGCACCCTTAAACACATCTTAAGTTAAAGCAAGAAAATGAATAATAAAAGGGCACAGAAAGCTTGCAGGCATGTTGACAATTTTGTATTGAGAAGAAAAAAAAACAGGGTGGCACCCTGGCAATAGTGGTGGCAAAGGGTTGGCATCAGGTAGCCTATGCGTAATATGGCGGACTAACTGGAAAAACCCGACCCCAAAAAGTCGGCCCTGAGTATAGACATAGTTAAGCTGTCGCAAACCTTGATCACTAAATGGGATCATTCAAATGGCGGCATGCCTATATCACGAAAAAAAAGGTCAATATACTTGTGCTATAATCCAATATTTTTTAGGTTTAAATTTAATTTCCCTTTATTTCCTCCTCATATTTGAACCTGTTCGAAATAAAAAATGAATAATAGGTCTAGCCTAGACTAATTTATTTACTTCAGTCTTTCTTTATCGTATTCTGCCTTCATTCAGTAGTCTATTAGTAGGCATACTTAATTCATAACTTGTACGCTAATGCTATACAGTCATAGGCTAATAAATAGCCTAAATACAGCTAATATGTCATCTGTAATGGTAATGGATAGTAGACCACATGAAAACGCCCAGCTCGCCTCAAGACGAGTCAAAACCTTTGAAAATGTGCCACAAACGCACGCAAGCCAGCAGACACCTGAACGAAATTGATGTGAGTGATGTCCAACCACAACGCAAGAGAGGTCCTCCGCCCCATCACACTTTATTTACCTTTAGTTGCAAAGTCCTTTGAAGATGTCCAGTGTCCTGGCTTAGTCCTGGCTTAGGCTACTCCTCAACCCTTTGACACCAGGGCCCACTATTTATTCAGCATTTGAGCCACGGACCACCATTTGAGGACATTTTAGCCCCGGCCTCTCAAGGGGCTAAAATCCTCGAGTCCAATTTTAGCTGAAAGCATATGCGAATCCCGCTACTCTAGCTATTAAAACAACTTCACAAACGTGTACAATATGATGTTAGTCCACTTTAACTTTAGTCCGTCATGTGTTGCGTACATGGTTGCGTAGTGTTGTTTTCGTGTTTTCCTCGTTGTTTCTTCTTCTACTCTTTTTAATCATGGACACTCAACGTTGCGGTCTACTGTCGCCACATCCTGTGAGAGAAACAAGCCAACCTGAACCCACCACCAAAGCAAGTCAAACAATAACGCCATAATAATACCAATATGTTTTTGTAATGCATTTATCATTATAAATATAATTATGACTGTTTAGGTCCTATATGTATACACATATACAATACTACTATACACATAGACACCAGAATGATTCAGTGATGATTCACAATCCCCTCCAGAACATTAGATGTATGCACTTTTGTAGAGCTTTGGGTTCTTTGCCAAATGTAACTTAAAATGTGTACATGTGCTCAAAAAATAATAATCACAGTAATAATTGCTCTATTAATAAATATTTCTGATTATACAAAAGGTTGTTTTGAGGAAGCTTTCTAATTGGTTGCCCACTGCACCTTAGCAGTGCTTCAAACCACAGTTTCAGTGCCTAATCAAAACAAACAATTCAGTACTGCTTTTCTCTCTCAGCAGGTGGTTAAGCTAGCTAGTTTCTTGGTTTTGTGCTCATAGTGACTATATCCTTGTACCGGTCAAACTATTAAAGCCATCAAAGTCCATGATTAGGCTACAACACCACAGGGAGTTCAATAAACCACATTCAAGCCAGATTTGGCTCAAGCAAGGGATTAAATTAATTTAGATCCAGCCCACTAAAATGTGGTCAGCACATTTGGTCAAGTGGCTTTTGCATGTGTAGCACCCAGCCATGAGCCAGCCACAACAGCCCCGCCAATCGGGCTCAGCCCTATTGGCGCGACTGGTTGTGCGTTGGACTGGCGAGTGGGAGTCCTGGGTTCGATCCCCGCTTCTGCGTAATACTACACATGTTTTGCCTTCTATTAAGCTGTGACTAGTACCCTGACTGTGACCTGTTTTGTATGAGGCTTCCCAGAGGCTTCCCAGATTGCTAGACACCATTAGAAACACATTGGTGAAGACATTTAAGGTAACAATGTAGTTCCCACATTGGTCAAATAACTGATAAAATGCTAAAATCCTATGCTAAATACTATGATATGGAAGCTGCAATTGAAACTGGCCCTTGTAAGGTTTAATTTATTTCTCTGCTTCTAGTTATGGATGCATATCAAATATTTACGTTTATAGGGTACTGTAATTCCCACTATAATGGGAATTACCACAAAAATCAGTAGGTTTCATCCAGAGACACCAACATAATGTAAGACACCAATGCTCCAGGCTTAGCCTTGAGTGATTCTTAGTGTAGCAGTTTAAATTTTGAAAGTGATATAGATTCCATTTGAGACAGAGTGGAATGCCTCACACAACCATGTTGAAATGATGACGGTTGCTGATGATGTTCTGAAAGCTTTTTTTGTGGATATATTTCTACCGTAAAAATGCCATACTACTGTATGAATGCCGATCTTCTGCCCTGGCCTTTTGAGGTAGCCTACAAACACAACCCTGCATGCTAAGCCAATGGATTCATTCCATCAGGAGTATGACCCTGCATTAGTGGGTGATGCTAGACAATTATTCTCTGGGTACCGCTACACCTCTCCTCCTTTTCCCAGTCCCCTGCTCCTCTAGCCAGAAGCCATGCTACTGCCACATCCTTTTATTTATCACTGGTTCCATGGTTCTTTTTTGTGTTGCTAAAGATTGTGATTGGCAGCACTGGCTGTGCCAGTGAACTGGTGCAAGATTCGGGTTTACAGTGATGTGGCTGAGCTTGATATTAGCTACAGTAAAACATCCAAGCATTCTTTCTTGTGTGGGAAGATGGACCTACTGCAGCAATTTTAAATATCTAGGCTGCAGTCACACATGCAGAGCCCTGGGATTTCCTTTATTGATGTTTGATGCTTTTTGTATTTACATATCGATACAACATTGCCTACAGGTGGATATAGCAATTGATATGTGTATTGATAGCTGCTCTGGGCTAATGCAGTGCATAGAGCTTCTCTCAACCTGGCTTGTCATTTATGTATGTATAGGTTTCATTCATTTATTTTTTGATTTTTGTTTTTCTTTTAGGTTTTATTATCTCAATTACACCCAGAAAACCTAAACGTGAACATTCAGTGGATTTTTCTGTGGCATGGAGTTTTCTTCATACTGTAACTCATGTATTTTTGTTAACCTCATGTTGATTTTAGAATTTGAATATCTGGTTCTGGATCCATGAATCCAGTCCGGGTTTTCTTTTTAATAAAAATGTGAAAATCATCAGGAAAATTTTATGAAAAAATAAAACTATGTGAGTTGTGGTGATACTCGTGTCTGAATCAACTTCGCTTTATGTACTAAAAGAGTGCTTTTGAGAGCAGTTTCAGTGTACAATGTGAGTCAATGAGGGGCATATTTTGAATTATCAATTTCTAATCACTGAAACAGTTCTTGTTCAAATCCTGGCAACGTAACAACTACACAAAAAAACTCAACAAACGTGGACTTACCCTTTAAGACCAGCCCTACCCATGCCTTCGGCCCAGTGGAGACAATTACATGCTTATTGTGCTCTTTTATGCGGCACATGTGCCTCATTAAAGGTTATTACATGTATATGTGTAATCTTAATTTTAATTTCAGTCATTATAAAAACCTTACACACAAACACAGAGGAGCAGTCACTTGAAAGTACATCAGTCTTGTACCAATGCGCGCACAGACACACACACACACACACACACACACACACACACACACACACACACACAAATACCCACACACATTTCATCACATCGTATCCACTAAATAGGCAATTTTCAAGCAAGAAATGGCCACCGCAGACACATGGAGAGATGGCACTTATCAAAATCTGTCAGCAGAAGTTGCAGAAGATGGCAGCCAGGGGAAGCTTTATTTCCGTGCAAACAGCCTATCTGCCAAACCCCCATAGCGGTCGGCCGCTGTACTGTAGTACAGGGTAGTGCATTATGTCATCTCATATTATTCAAAAAAATACTTAAATAAACTCAAGCCCAGGGAGCAGTAAACATCCAGACAGCCTGGGTGTAATGGCAGTACGAGTGTTGCAGACAGGATGCATTGCTTTAACTCCCCACTAAGCACGATCTTAAGAACCCAGTTATCTCATATGTCCTGCAATGATGTGTAATTAGCCACTGGAAGGAATGCCAGGATTGTAGGCTACTATATATTAAAACCGGGTTCTTTTTCTCTCTATATTTATCCCTCCCTCCCTCCATCTCAATTGCTTTCTCCAACATACTGACTAAATGACTGAAGCTGTAGTTTGGTTTTCACCTTTTGAGACCATTAAAAGGAATAAGTCTGGAAAGAAAGTGAGAGAAGCTGAGGCCATGTCTGTTTTTTGGCATTTGTTGACCACCAAGTGTTACTGTTGAGCAGCCTAACACACACACGAACCGCACACATGCGCGCGCACGCACGCACGCACGCACGCACGCACACACACACACACACACACACACACACACACACACACACACACACACACACACACACACACACACACACACACACACACACACACACACACACACACACACACACACACACACACACACACACACACACACACACGGCTTGGGCGGCTTTAAGGGCTGATGTTACCTGACCTCAGTTGTCATGAGAGAGAGTTCAATTTTCCACGTCATTCTTCTGGTGCTTATAGCACAGTGAATCAAAATGCAGACATCTCTCTCTCTCAGAGATCTCTCTCAGAGATCTCTCTCTCTCCCTCTCTTTCTCTCCCTCTCTCTCTCTGGTGCTGGCCATGTCAGAAAACAGCCAACGATGTGTGCTTGTGACGGAGGAGGATGTGAGTCCAGTCTGTTCCTCCAGCACTGTGTGGCCTACAGGGTTTCCTCCCCCTGGCACAGGCGTCCTGTGGTGGTGTCATGCGAGGTTGACACAGGAGGCTCAGCGCTTCAAGTGGGCTTTGTCGACAGTTCCGGAGCAATGACCCAGACGGAGATCGGGTGAATTTCTTGGGGACACAATTGTTTGATTCCACATCTTTTATGGAGACAGCCAGTGCCCCTGCAATGCCATGGGTCTCGTGAAAATTCCTAACCGCAGAAAGAGGAAAGCGGAATACTGTGGAGAGCCGGGTCCACAGGCCCTGAAACCCGCAGAGGGAAGTGAGTTCAGGTGTCAGGGGAATGCGCCATTGTGTTATTCAAACTGATTTATGGCTGTTAAGTGACTAATGCAAATCGTGCTGGGAGGTCTAATAAGCTTCAGAGTCCCTGCTTAGAAATATGCACATTTATACTGTAACATCAGGGCCGATGCTACAGTATAAGCCTCATAGCACTGTCTGTGCACCAAACCTGATGTTGTAAATGTATAAGGGAACGTATTGTCCCCTGTCCACACATGTATATTTATGAATTCAAACTATATTCATACACCCCATTCCTGTGCTCTTCCTTCACTGCCACTATTGTCCAGTCATCACTGTGGAGGAACAAGACAAGAGAAATTCGATATGATGCTAACTTTGCTCTTTGTGTCTTGCTCTTATGTGCATTGGCAGTGTGAGATGTCAGTCATATCCGCCATAATTTTAGCTGACCCAGACCTCCTTGACAGTTGATCTGTCTTGCACACATCATCATACATTCAGAGAAAGAAGAACTAAGATAATAAATACAACTTGCAGTAGACAGTCGCTGGAAACAACAACATCGGTACAAAATATTGAATGTACAGTATGAGTAGTAGTAGTAGTAGTAGTAGAGAGTAGACTGATGTGATGATGCATACTATGGCATATGATGTATGAAGCACACTGTTGATGAATGCCGATTCACTGTGATGTATAATGGACTGGGTGGTGTCCAGAAGAGTTCCCACATCAATCAATCAATCAAGTACAGTCTGTGTGTTGATTTAAAATGTAATGCAAAGCATTGAAAAAGCATTTTGCCCAAAACCTCGAAGCTCCATTTGTCTGTTTTTCCATTTCCTGAAGATGAGTTTTATGACTTAGGTGGTTTCTGCCCAACAGCCGAGATACAATAGGCTACAGCACACAGCACAGCACTACGTTTTAGTGATACATAACCTCACATAATCATTTCATATATAATGTTAGATATGTTTTTGGACATTCTTATGAACAAAAGAACAACAACAACGTTCAATTCATTCCTAACCTGGACCAGCCGTGGAAGAACATTTCCGAGTGTTCCATAATTGTGCATTTATGTTTTGCCTCATACAGTACATCCTAATGCTACCTCGACATACGACACATGTCACACAATGAATACGGGTGGGACATACTATACTACAACATTTTAAATGGGATTTCCACCCATTTTCAAGATTTCTTCTGAGCGTGTACAAATGGAACCAAATGGACCCTAACGGGTCCTTTTGGTTGCATTTGTACACCCTCAGAAGAAAAATGTCTTAAAAGAAAAATCATTAACAAACACAAGATCTCAGTATCTGAGTACACAGAACAAAAAGTGCAATCATACACATCAATGCAGCCTGATAAGTCAGACAGTCTTTCTGACAAATTAATGAATAGGCCTACATAAATATATAAAAAAAACGTTTTGAACCTGTTGAATCGATATTGATATCATGGCATTAAGAATTGTGATATATTGGCATATCGATTTTTTTGCCCACCCCTAACAATGAACATGATACACTATGATCGACTGCATGCTGTAGCATCCTCCATGACCTCTGAGTGTTTCACACAGACAGGCAGGCAGAGGAGACTCAGAGTGAGTTTTAACAGTTACTGTATGGGAGGCAGTGAGGCTCTCAGAAAAGAGCCTCAGGCTGATGGAACCCTTTGATCACAGATAATGTTACTCTCTCTTTTCCTCCTCCATTTCCTCATCCCTTCTTCACTCTCTGTCCTCCCTTTCTTCCCCCTCTCCACACATGCAAATCCACACACACAGCACACGCCGTGACAATTATTGGTAGATCAGAGTTTCAGCCAACCTCGGTCCTCCTGTATGGACATACTAGAAAAGCCAAAGCTTCCATTGGACACCCTTTATTCTTATTTATTGATATATATTTTTGCTGATCTCTATGACGATCCACTGCTATGCCCTATTGAATGGCCATATAGCACTCCTCAGCACCAATCACAGCCTGCAGATAGGAAGCATTAATAATTCACTGAGTCGGAGCGGGGTGCGTTTCCCTAACATCCAAATCATGCCAGCACACACATACACAGCACGCGCACACAAATGCACGTGCACACGCATGCACGCACCCACACACGCTCATACATGCACGCACACGCGCGTGAACACACATGCACGCACACACACACCAAATTATTGTCAGTGTCTAAACTTTAGACACTTTTATGGCTATAAAACCATAAAAGTGTGCACATATACACACACATACTATATGCACACACACACGCACGCCACAACGTATAGCCATAAAAGTGTGCA
The DNA here is from genome assembly GCA_039105355.1 of Benthosema pterotum. Classification (NCBI taxonomy): domain Eukaryota; kingdom Metazoa; phylum Chordata; class Actinopteri; order Myctophiformes; family Myctophidae; genus Benthosema; species Benthosema pterotum. The sequence continues at coordinate 38,493,006 of CM076968.1, forward strand.
CATGCATACACACACATGCATGAACACATGCACAGAGCCACAAATGCCCACAGTCAACCACAATAGGCACAGCTATTGACATAATGCATCAAAAATAGCCAAGCCACACAAATAGACAAAGACAGAGAGGCACATAGACAGACATGGATTTGTGCAGATCGCACACACACTTCTGAGCCCAGCTATTCATGATGACATTTAAATTGCTTTGATTTTTACTGTGGCTCTTTCCCTGAAATGACTTCCCCAGATATTTGGCCTGAGAATTCCGCTGCATGTCTTTTCCAGGCACCTTGTGTGTAGTGTACGGAAGGGGGCTATATATACCCTGCCACAGGGCCACAGTGAGTAAATTATTCCATTCAATTATCGAAGCATTTGCCCAATAAAAATACCATCTGGGTGCTTGAAATAGATTAGTTTAAGGCCACAGTAAATTATTAAACTATTCCCAGTGAAGGAGTCCTCATTCCATTTTAAACACAGCAGACTTATGTGATTGGATCCAAGGCTTTAGCCATCTGAAGCACATATTATGACCTCCTGTGGCTGTTTGGACTGTGGTGACATCATTCCCAACAGGGACATGAAAAGGGGACAGCCATTTGACCCCTTACTTCTCTTCACGGGCCAAACGGTTAATGCATTGGCCAGGGTAACAGCAGTGGGACAGATATGAAACAGTGCAAGCTGTGATTACTGTAACTCATGGCAGAGCCGCTCTCTGCTTGTGCTATATTACTGCAGCAGGACACTAGAAACCATTTGGAGGATTATTTATTTCGAAGGGAAGTGCTGTGCACAGACTTTTGGGAGGGCAGGTGCGTTCATGTAAGCCGGCTCTCTCCTATTACACACATCTCTTTCTTCCTTTCACTCAGCCACCCATGAATGCAAGCACACAAGCAGTGTTTATCTCATCTATGCATTCAGCTCTATCAGTAAATATCGGTCTACAGCACAGCAGATTTTCTGATTTATTCATGCTGCTCCCTCTGGATGTCCAAAGCACCTTATGAACATATGGCCGCATGGCAGATCAGCAGACGATGCCCACCAAAGCTCAGTAGTGGAGGAATACGCCTGAATACGTCTAAGCACATAGAGGCACTCACACACATGCAGCAGACACAGCGTTTAGCTCTGCTGTGTGAGGGGCTGGGGAATGATCCCTGAACATTTAAACTATCTTCAACATATTTACATATATATGTATATATGTTAAAAATAGTTTAAAGGAGCCGTATGTAAGAATTGTAATAAAACGAAGGCCTGCAAGTCATTGTCACCTCTCCTGAGTATAACAGCATCAGTTCAAAAAGGTCTGTGGTTTAACATAGCAAACATAGGGCCAGTGCTACAACAAAATGCTGTTTCCTTCCCTGTGCTGACAATAGCCTCAGCAATGAAGGTTACCTCCACCCCTTGCCTCTCTCCACTTAAATCATCTGAGGCTTATTTACATGCTTGTGTGATTGTGCCACATCCGTACCATTGCCTACAACCAAGTCAAGCTGTGCAGGATTTGCATGTTTAGAATATGGTGACCTTGGCACAAAAGCTGTTGAAAGACACTCCCCAGTCTGCCCACACTGGATCCATGGTCGTCTCTTCCAGTAACATTGTGGGAGCCAATCTATGGAAATCAATGCTGCAATGATCTGAGAATTTCCGTAATAGTGTCACTGCCACTGACTATATTCAAAGGACATGACCTTTTTAGTTGAGAGATGAGATTCTAAATTGAACATAAATTGAATTATACAGGTCTTTCATCTTGCCATTTGTGAACAGGCGACATTTTATGAACCAATATGACAAGTCGGACATGAACAATATCAATGCAAGTTACATTTCATTATGTCAAACTACTGGTATTGTATTCATCTCTCAACTGTTAGGAAATTACAAGTTATATTTGCAGGATAATGTAGGTACATTTCTGACCGAATTCTTAATATTGTGCAATAAATACTTACCTTTAAATACTTTTACATAAAGATTTTGAAAAGGAAATCTCAATCAAGATGTATCGTGAACACTGAAAGATAAAACTCAAAGTTAAAGAAATATTTTGGTTTTACTCAACCCTCCCATTCAGAACTGTGTTAGAAAGGTAAACAAATGAGCATGGTGGTTTGTCTCATATGAAAATGAAGCATCAATTGATGGCAGGGACATGCTAATGGTATCAAGTTAGACATAAGCCACCTCCCTGACAATACCATCGGGACATCTGGGATATTTGGACCACAAACCTCATTCTTATATGAGACAATTGTAAGATGACCAGCGCTTTTCTCTGTAGAAAAATAGTGACCTTGGTAATCTATGGCAGAGCTAACTCGTACAAGAGTTGTGATGGGTCAGAAAGTGCTTGAGTGCACCATGAGCCACATTTTCATAATTTTACATATACTGTACCTGCAAAGATGAACCTTTGACATGCATTTCTCAGCTTTTTATAGCACCAGCAGTAGTTAGACTTTTGTAAAAAAAAAAAAAAAAAAAAAAAAAAACATTGTTTCATATTACTCGTCCAGATTCTGTCCAAAAATCCTGCAAATGGTTACACAATGTCTCTATAGTCATGCGCTCAAGACAGATCTGTCCCAAATTTCATATTCTATCCTAATTATCTATAATTGCCTTTCCAAGTTTGCAGGATTGTACAAAAAGCATCAAATCATGAATGCAGCGTGCAATTTACATGAAATCTTGTACTTAATCTTGTACTTAAGTGTAAGTGGACAAATATTTGGTCTTTGCCTTTAATCAGATTTTTTTTTTAATTTTAAAATCAAAAATAATCCAGGAATTCAATTTAAATGTAGCAAAAAATACCTGATGCGGCACATTTTGAGATTGTAGATCACTTATTTTAGATATGACAGTAGACTATACAATGTGTGTGTGTGTGTGTGTGTGTGTGTGTGTGTGTGTGTGTGTGTGTGTGTGTGTGTGTGTGTGTGTGTGTGTGTGTGTGTGTGTGTGTGTGTGTGTGGGCGGGGGGGGGGTATAGCATCTATAGCATGAAAAGAGACAACAGAAGTTGTACTACAAAGTATTAAGGCATTTTGAACATTGCCAGTCACAATGTGGGACAGGGTCTCAATGTATGGGATGCCTGAAAAGTCTTGGAAATGACTTGAGGGACTCTCCCATGCAAAGTGGGACATCTGGTCACCCTAGATTAGTGTCATTTCTGTCTCCAAACTGAGGAGGACTGTGGATGTACCTATACATCACACCATCCATGCACATTTCAAACAGGATTTGAGTTTTATTAATTCATTCATTAAAGGAATGCTAAAGTTTTCAGATAAAGGCTGTACCCATTAGCTTGGAATGTGACATGTAGAACGCAGAGCGGGTAGAAATGGTGCCATCTTATAATGAGCATTAGTGAGGACCAATTACAGGAAGATATGAATTGAGAATGGGTAAAGTGTCCCTGAGATGACTAATTATAAATGTTCGCAAAACGTTTAACAGCGCACACACACACAGACTAGCACGCACGCACTTGTGCATGCACACACTCCGGCATGCATATGCACACACACACACACACACGCACACAAGCATGACATGTGCACAGACACATGCATGCACACAGTCACGCATGCACATGCACACACATGCACATACTGTACATTCAGATGAGAATCTGAAGGCAGAGAACTCTCCAAACCTGAATCTATAAAATACTGTTTGGGAATTAAAGAGAGACTTGGCCTTATATCTCTGGGCTGGATTAGTTATATCCTGCATTAGCTTTCCCTGCAGCATGCGTGTGTGTGTGTGTGTGTGTGTGTGTGTGTGTGTGTGTGTGTGTGTGTGTGTGTGTGTGTGTGTGTGTGTGTGTGTGTGTGTGTGTGTGTGCGTGCGTGTGCACGCGTGTGTAAGACAGAGATAGCGAGAGAGAGAAAGGAAGAGAGAGAAAGAGAGAAAGAATGTATTTACACATATCGCAAATCCAATTGTATGAATTATGCTTATCAATGTGCACTACTAGTGCACTGCCAGGTTTGTCAGCAATTTGTTGTTTGGGTTAAAACGACCTGCACCTGCCATGGCGGTTATGTATTGCACTGTGCTGGGTTATATTTAAGAGAACCGCACTCCCTAACGCCTTCTGCGAAACCCACCACATATGTGATGTCAATAGGTCAGTCGGTCCTCGAGATAGATAGATGGGTGGAGTTCCAATACCAATGAGCCCTTCTCAAAACCCCACACTTTTAGTTTAGCAACTGTTGCTATGCAGGTCAAGCTCTAATAACATGCTTATTGGACAAGGACAAATTGGGGAAGGGCTCATTACATTTAGCAGATATGCTTGGAGAGGTGAAAAAGAAAAAAGGTGAAAAAGATGTGGGACAAGGTGAGTGCAAGGATATTGTCCCAAAAAGCATAAACAAAAAAAAGGGGTGGGTTTCGGTATGGATTTGCCTTATTGTGCGCCCATCAATGTGTGTGCACGTCTACAAAATGTGTATTTGCGTGGATACATGCGTCTGAATGACATATATGTCTATGTGTCTCAGTGTTACATTGCCTGAGGGTATTATGCATATGCTTTACCCCTGCTCATTACGTCTCTCTATGGAGGGAGCAGCGCTGCTTTAACAGAAGTTGGCCTAACTGCGAAGAAATGTAAAGTAGCTTCTCAAATGAAGCATGAGCTGTGATACTTGCTTATTGCGTTTTAATATCAAGTAGCTCATAAATAAACAATGAGTCATCTGTTCAATAGCGCCTTCATAATGTCTTTATGGTCTGTGCAGTACAAACTATAATATATCTATGAAGAACACAGAATGCCTGGAACAAACATTCAACGGATTTAACAGGTGTTGTTACATAAATACATATGAACAAGCAGTTTATGTATCTGACATTTGGACAATTCTTTGCATCAAAAATGTATGTTGTTTGTGTGTCGGGCAGATGGCAGCGAGGCAAAATTTAGGCAGATGCAATTTTGTGTTAGGCTAATGATTACCCAACTTGAAAGGAAATCTGCATGCAAAGATCTCTTATCTTATATGAAAAGGTGCTTAATAGTTCATACCCAAAGGCAACGGATGCATCTACGAAGATACTCTTGAGATGGTCGTACTCTTTGATGCTTCCGCTCTCAACGGACTACCACTTATTCACCGTCTGCCTTTGAAAACTGCATTCACTTGTAATTCCATCAAAGTCGCCAGGAGAGATTTCTAATGAAATTGCGTTTATGAAAATGACATCCTAGGCTTATATCCATTCCTCCTGTGACTTTCTCCTGGTTGCTGCAAGGACCAGTGGACTAAAAGATACATGTTATTTGAATTCGTTCAATTCAATTCAGTTCAGTTCAGTTCAGTTCAGTTCAGTTCAGTTCAGTTCAGTTCAGTTCAGTTCAGTTCAGTTCAGTTCAGTTCAGTTCAGTTCAGTTCAGTTCAGTTCAGTTCAGTTCAGTTCAGTTCAATTCAATTAGTCCTTTACTAAGTCCCTCCGCAATCTGTCCTTGTCCAATGTTAGAAGACGAAAGCTTGAACAGGAAAGCTTTACCTGCATAGTAACAGTTGCTAAAGTATTTGCACTGGCATTGGACTCCAACCCAACGCACAAGTAGGCCATGGCCTACTTACTCACGTCATCACCTGAACCGGCCAATCTGAGTACTCCTATTGACCCTGAGAACACTGAGAACCGAAAACCGTGCACTGATCACTTTACTTGTGCCTTACTTGCGTCCACTCCACTCCCACAATACTGCTCATAACATAACATCCCATCACTTCGACTATGTAGCTTCATGTGTGGTCATAGGGATAGGGTTAGCAATGTGGCCACTGGCCAGTTGAACCACCGTCATAATAATGAACCATCGCAAAATATGAATAATAATTCAGCCAGTCACACCATTCCAGAACTACACATTCAGCAGCATACATCACAGTACAGTATAGGTCACAGCACTGTTTTGCTGCTAGTCAGTGATCAAACTCCTTCTACCTCCCCAGCCTCCTGCTTGTGGCATTTAGTTCTTCAGTGTCAATATGTTAATTGTATGGATCTCTGTGGATTGTATTATGCGTCTCTTTATTTATGCCCTTGAAGGGTTCAATGTAATTTCCATGCAAATTCTGTATCTGGCTTCTGCCTTGGGCGGTTTTGTGATCTTAGATTCTGTGTCACGCTTGTGCAGATAATCTTGAAAAAACACTGACCCTGCGCATCGCTAATCCCCCGCATCACTCAGACATTCGCTGTGATGCAAAACACAATGTTTACACTTCCAACAGTGTAATTGGAAAGCATTTTACAGACACAATAAACATGTTCATACTCTGTATGCAAGAGCCAGCACTATTTCATCATTACACCCATTACATTTCAGACCACTCTGTCTTCTCTTTTCTTTTTTGCTATTCCTCCCACCCTATAATAATACTGATGGCTGTTGTGGATTTATCAAAACTCACAAAAATGATGTGAGTTGCACTTCCAACTTCCTGTCAGTCAAATATATTGAACATGTTGTCACTCATTATGGCATGACACAGTTTAACCGCAGATGTATAAAAGGTAATGTTCTTCCCATCGCCCTGTAGCCTTATCCTGCAGGTTCACTGTAGATCTGAGATACTGACAAGGTTGTAATTGCTGCAATGTCTGTTGGGAATTCATTACATCATTTAATTACTTGCCCTACTCATAACTCCAACAGTGACAAGAATTACTGACACAGGAAAGAAATAATGAAAAACAAAACAAAAGAACAATAAGATCACATAGACCGGGGGAAAACAGATTGTTGAGTCATTATCAAAAGGTATTGTGTTTACATACAGTACCAACGTATTTCATATCTCTGTCTGGCTCTGTGCATGCAGCATTTGGAAAGCAATGCTTCCAGAAATAATTAAATGTTTGTCAGGGAAGACGATAGAGGATATAGATATATTCATACATACATTCATACATATAATTGTCTCCACCAGGCCGAAGGCATGGTGTGTCCGTCCATGTGTGCCCCTCCGTCTGTTACCAGCTAATCTCCGGTGCCGTTAACCTGGACAATTCCAAACTTTGCACGCACCCTCCTTACATGGAAACAATGAACCTCTGCCCCACTTTTTTCACATCTACCTATTATAGCACCACCAAGAGGCCAATCTTTGTAAAACACATTATTTCATATTACTCCGCCAGATAGGTTCTGTCTCAAAATCCCGCAAATCTTTACACACTACAGCTCTACAGTCATGTGCCGTGGGATCCACACGGCAGATGAGCTGATCTGATTTGATCTCACTAACGTGTCGTCATCCCCGGCCCCTCCCCCGCCCCTCTATATCACATCATTTCGAGTGACGCCCACCCCAGAAGGGTGACTCCTCCCTCTAGGCCACTGTAGGTAACAAATTAATCCAGGCTTTCCGTTTTCGCACAACGCGAACGATAATGAAAGCCTGGGTGTCGAGGCTATAGCACATAAAAAAATCAAATCATCCAATTATCATCAAAGGCATAATCGGCACCCTAAATGGCACCCTTTTTCACATTGGATTATAGTGCCACCAGGAGGCCACAACTTGACCTGGTGGGGACCTGTACCAGAAGGGCACTTTTTCTACTTGACAATTGACGATCCAGTGTTCATAAAGGCTGTTTCTATTATTAATACTATTAATATAATATTATTAATATTATCTGCACATACACAAGCCATACTATGCATTTACTATTATACTTGGTCAAATTGGATAATACCAATTTTCATTCAAGGTTATGATTTTAGGCATGCATAGGAGGTTTCTTCGTGGAATGAAACTGGCATCTCACTCAAAAATATATGTCCTTACATTATACTATACAAGTTCAACCTCACACATCCAGCGAATTGTTAAATCCAACAAAGCTATATTGGAGCTAAAGTATTTGCAAGGTGTTGACCAAATGTCATGCGATTCGAAGAGAGACAGAAGCCAGAGAAAATAAGCACAAGGAGCACCTTTTACAGAGAATAACAGCAACAAAGAATATGTCAATATAAACCCCAATATAAAACAAAGGTTTTATATGGATGAGGTGTGGGTGAGTAGACCTAGACAGGACAGAGAGATGGAAAGTTGAGGTGGTAAGTTTGTGGGGAGTGGGGCTTCTTTGAAGCCTGTTTGCTCTGGGGATACTCATTTTGCAAAGCTCAACTCTGCCATCAGTCTCATCCTCTTGCCAAACACCATATTCCCTGCAGTCCCTGCACCTTGAAGAGTCATGAAACCCATAGTTTTGTATTCTCTCTATACCCACTTAACACAAGACCAAGAATCTCTCTATAAGCTTGTCTGAAAGACCCCTAGAGGGTGTCCTGCAGCCCAGGCTGTACTGCCCAGTGTATGTCTCAAAGTGTCCCTCACTTAACCCCTATAAGTGCACAGTTGCTGTAATGCAGGAAGTCACCACTAAAGCAGTGGTTTTCAACCTTTTTGATACCAGGGCCCCCTATTTATCAGAATTTGAGCCGCAGACCACCATTTGATGACATTTTAGCCCCACAGACCCTAAAATTAAAGATTTCTTATGCTTTTGTCCACAGTTGCATTCTGGATTTCAGAAAACAAACCAGGCAAACATACAGATCAAAATGACCATTTCATCTACTTTCTCTCGTTGTGTAGACCTGTGTTAATTCAGATGATGAATATTTTAACTCTTGAGATTGTAAATATGAAACCAAATATGACACCAAATGGACCTGCAAGGGTCCATTTGAAAGAGTTACAGTACATCTGGTCCAAAGAGTTACATCTGGTTAACCAACTGTCCATTATTTAACCTGGGGACCACCTGGAAACCCCTGCACTAAAGTATTAAAGTATGAGTATCGCAGATGTCGGAGTACTTCTCTCTGGTCTCTCGCTCTGCTCTCGCAAAAGTATAAGCCGTGGCCTTCTTGAGCGCAATGCGCAAGTTGGCACTCCACTGAGTGCAGTTCTAGTTATTAAAATTAGTCCTTATTAGATATCTCTGTCTGACAGCCCAAGAACTGAGAACAAAACTGTAAAAACAACTGTGAAACCAAACACATCCTTCCTTAGCTGCCACGGCCATAAAGAGGAGTTAGAGGACTAATATGGAAATAGCAAGGTGTTCTGCACAAAGTGGCCCTGCGTGATCGTCAGCTCCCCTTGTAATTATAGCATCTTGGTTTGGACCATTAAGTATTCATTATGGCATCGGCTGGGAATTTGCGAGTTCCAGCATGAAGCTCCTCTCAAAGAGCATGAGGGAAATGTGGTCCCTGCCTTTGTCTTCCCCTGTTTTCCTTATTTTAACTTACTTTGTCCAGTTGGAGAATTGAGGTCTGCTGTGTGCAATAAAATGTCGAGGAGAGGAGTGTGCTTTGAGTGTGTCTGTAAACACAAACATTGTTTAAACACAGATATTGACATAAGACAAAGATGAGGATGCAAATTGTGATTGGCCGGAATGATACGATGATGTAAGGCGTGATTTTTATTTTATGGAGAGAGAGAGAGAGAGAGAGAGAGAGAGAGAGAGAGAGAGAGAGAGAGAGGTGCAGAGATTAATTTAAACATAATGTAACACTTAAAGTGAACCTGAGGCACTGCTTGGCATAATGTGTAACACCTAAACTGAACCTGGGGCAGTGCTCGGAGCAATAACCTTTTGGTGGGTTATAAATACATAATCAAAAAGGACTGCATTTTTCCACTTTGGAACATCTTGGGAATATCTCATATACTCTATTTTCTTTCAGCAAACTCTACACTTTAAAGTATATGATTGCTATGCCTGGAAGCTATAGCTAAATCTGTACTGTAGTATTCACATACGTTTTCCCTCTTCTGACTACTGGGAAAGATGCAGAAACCTAACCTAAGTCCTTCTAATGCTATGGACCAGAGATGAGCAGAAACCCATAGACTGGAGCAGCAATCATTGAGAGCCCCTCTCTGAGGAAGCGCTGCTCCGCAGCCTGTAATAAATTGGCTGTTTACGTTACAGGAAATTAAACAGTGGCAAAGGAAAGGGCTGTGCGTCCAAGAAGGAGGAGAGGATTAAAGGACCAATAAAGTGTCTTCACTGTTCCTCCAGTCGACTGCGGGACGCCTCTGAAGAAGACTCCCCCTTCCCCTCCTTCCCCGCACTCCTTAATGTCACATTTTTGCTCTCTTATCTTAATCCTCATTAACAGCGTTCTCCCGCACCAATCAAATCTCAGATAATGACTTAAAAGAGTCGGTGGAAAAGACCTTAGACTCACCAACGTGCCATATACCTTTCATTCCATGCTTTCAGAATTCAATGTCAATGTCGTTCATTGTTACAGTGATAAGTCCTGCTGATGATGCACCCACCGTGTGGGTGCAGGAGGAACCATTCTCATGGTGCATTCCGTTCACACAGGTAGACCAGAATGATACTGTACTGCAAAGATACTGTACATAGGGCTCAATTTTCGTTACCTGCTAAATTTGTGACGTGGCCTGCTGCCTAGCTGTATCAGATTCCCTTATTGTTATTTTCGTCAACTTTCTTCCCTTAGCCACTATTTGTTGTTGTATTGCCTTTATTTGCGGATGGAGGTGTGGGCATGGGTGTGTTTGTTACTCAGTGCCCTAAATTGTTAATTACCTCAAACTGCATGGAGCGGTAGTTGTGACCAAAATCGGGCCCCATACAATCCACAATTCATTGTCAATGATTTCCAGCAACACGCGTGAATGCAAAGACAAAATTATACTGTAGCTGCTCTAAATGATACTCCCATTCTTTCTTGTGCTGTTGTGTCTGCCCGAGGGGTAGATCTAGGCATGGGCATGGGAGGGCAATTTCTCCTCTAAATGCCCTGACTGCCCCACCAAACACGACGGCATGCAAAACAACCCAAATTTCTAAGATATTTCAAAATGCTTATAATTGAAAATGATTTGGAAACACTACTACTGCTATTGACTAACTACTAACTAAGTCCTGTAACGGAAAATGGTATGGGGTTGGCTTCGCGCCACCCCCGACCCTATAGCCGACCCTATACCATTTTCACCTGCCCACCCCCCCAATTGGGAAATGGTCTGCCATTTCCCAATTGGGGGGGCCTGGTCTGCCACTATGCACACAACATCAGTTTGTCTTTTCTTTTCACTTTCACAGACACACACACATGCACACACACACACACATACAAGCTTAATATATGCAGACATGGTGTGCAGTTTAAAGACGATTACGCTGTGGACAAAGCCAACTCCAGTCGCTGTGACAAATCATGACAACAACAGGATACAAAACTTTCTGTTTCGTTTTTCTACAAATTATTAAATAATTTGTAGAAAAACGAAACAGAAAGTTAATACAGAACTTAATACAGTAAGTGGAGTGCATCTACAAATTATTTGATATGCACTCCACTTACTGTATTAAGTTGTATAAACCAAGGGAGAAAGGGAGCCATTGTGTGGTGATTAGAGGAATTACATGGAAACACATTACAGTAGATCATTGTCATCAGCGCCTCCCCAAGAGACTACCAGAGACACAGAGAGCCAATATAAAACAAACAGATGCAGCTACAGATATAGAATAGTATCTCATCATCTGTACTCATCTGGTTATGAAAGCAAGATATGAAGTTCATGAAGGGCTACTCAACAAAGCGAACACATAGGGCTCCATTTTCGTTACATGCTAAGCCCCTTATCCCTAATCCATTATTTCGTTTTTACTATTTTGAAAAACTTTTTGGAATATTTCAACATGTCAATCTGTTAACACGGTGTGAGCTTGTAGAATGGCCATTTAAACTACTGATAATGTTTTTTTAATAGTTTAAAAAGGCAAAGAAGTTAAGGGATAAGGGGTTTAGCGGTAACGAAAATGGAGCCGTATAGACTATAGGCAACCATGCACTATAGTGCTGTGTTCATTGGGAGCAGTTAAGTTCACTGTATTGCTCAAGGACACTTTAACAACACTATATGACAGGAGGAGACAGGGATCATACTAACTGGTCCACAAACACCCCGTACTGCTGTCTGACCGAATACAGACAGACAGATAGACAGTCAATCTCGATCAATATTAACCTAATTAACCAACAAATTCCATAATTGCAATTACATGCAAATAGCGTTTAAATGTATTATTTGTTAGTATGTGTGTGCCAACTGCTCACATGAAACACATATTTATAAAGTTGTTCATCAGGTAGCCTCTGCTAGATTTTCCATTACCACCTTGTGCTACCTTGTCTGAACTCTCTTTAGAAGTGTACATACATATTCCAAATTACATGCTTGATCAGATTCTGCCTTAGACAATTTTGCCAAGGTGAAATTATACAGACATGTGGGGACCCCTTGGGCGCAAAAGCTGTTCAAATGAAATGGTATAGGCTATATGTGTGTGTGCATATGGAATATGTAATTCATTCATACCATGTTCCCAATAGTTTGCCAGATCAATGCCTGCATGCATGTATGCATGGGTTTGCATGTATGTGTGTGTGTGTGTGTGTGTGTGTGTGTGTGTGTGTGTGTGTGTGTGTGTGTGTGTGTGTGTGACGTGTGTGTGTGTGTGTGTGTGTGTGTGTGTGTGTGTGTGTGTGTGTGTGTGTGTGTGTGTGTGTATGTGTGTGTGTGTGTGTGTGTGTGTGTGTGTGTGTGTGTGTGTGTGTGTGTGGCTGTGCGTGCATGTGTGCGTGTGTGCTCGTGCACACGTGTGTATGTGTTCACGGGTGTAATGGTTGGCTCTATACCGCTAGGTTGAGGAGTGAGGACGAAAGAATATTGGAAGCATATAGGAATCTTTGAATAAATATGACAGCACATTTTTCCTATATTCCTTATCAAGGTTGGCCAGAAAGAGCTGGAGGAGGAAATGCACTAGACTATGACAGCAGATGTCTTGTCGTCGTTGACGATAGGCACAAACAAACAGATGAAGGCAAACGTACAAGCATATGGAGAGTTATACCACCAGACTGCAGCTATATGAACCCAGTTTGGCACTGTGATTCTGTGTCAGTATGATGCCATGTAGCTGCACTGCAGCAATATGAGCCCACAGCACGACACCTTAATAGCCACGCTCCTGCTGCTACAGCATGCTGAAGCTGAACCCACTGTAAGTCTGCTTCAGTATACACACAAAGTGAAAGCACAGGAACGCATGTAGAATCTCAGAATGTCAGCCTGACATCCTGACATGTCATCCTAACACGTACAGGTACTGCTCTACAGTACGTGTGTCGGCAGCTAATGCCAATAGCCAATTCATCCACACACCTGTTGCTGTATAGCGCCCACCAGGAGGCAAAACAATTATCCCAAAAAGGTTGTCCAAACATCAAGCAATAAAATCTCTCCTAATCAAATCTCTCCCAGGTGATTAAACAAAAGCTTACGGATCACTTTTTAGCCAAGAGCAAAGAAGGGAGGTGTACGAGACAGTCAGCTTACAGAGACTCAACATGAATGAGGGAAAAGAAGGGGAATGGGAATTCAAGGCTGATGATTTAATGGAAAAATGCTGTACAAAGAATTACCTGTGGCCCAAATAAATCTATACTAATTTAGTATGCACTGCACAGTGACACTGACAGTGACAGAATCGGTAGTGCTGTTGCCTTACAGCTAGTAGATCCTAGGTTCATTTCCCAGTGGGAAATGAACCATCAGTGCCAGCGAAAGGGCCGATATAGGAGTACCCTGGGCCCATATTACAAAAATCTCCCCTACCGCAAGGGCTCCATTTTCGTCATGTGCTAAACTGAAAAATGTTTTTTAAAATAGTTTAAAAAGGTAAAGGAGTTAAGGGTTGGTTCTTCACCAACCCACAAATAGTTGGACAACTTGCTCTACCTTCTGAGCCACAGGCTCCCTGTGAATGCTATTGGTTGGGACCAAAGGGCTGGTGGGTCAGTGGGTCAATGGGTGATTCCGCCTGTGTAAAGTGCATCCAAAAATCCATCTGCTTGAATAGAGTATTATTGCTTCTGATACCAGCAGAGTGGGAACAATGAGACTATGGGCCTGTAGTCATATGAAACATGACTTCCTAATGTACAAGAAAGTCGTATCGTATCATATCGTATCGTATCGTATCGTATCGTATCCTAATGTACAAGCCGGGTGCTAGCCCCTCAGTGCTGCCTTGAGGCAGTGTGATTCTCTGGGGTCATCAGAACCAGAGGGGTGGTGTATGGGGGTATGCTGGGCCTGCATCTGTCTCGTCCGTCTCAGGTGTCCAGGCTCCTGTTGATGCAGCTCTCAGAGAGGCTGCTCTCTCCCATGCTCCTCTTTCTGATATGAAGTGAAACTCCACATGGCTGTGGATGATTAACTGAGCCCTTCTCTATCCTCAACACCAGGACCATCCCTACCCTGAATGATGCCTCTCCCTGCACTGGAAGAGCAGATGTCACAATTGTGATCCGCTTGTTGGGCTGGTGGGAGTAGAAATGAGAGCCTCAGGTTTGGGAATAGAAGTTCCTATTATGGTATCCAGACGAACAAATACACACCAATTTATCAATCAAATAAAGGACCCTGAGGCGTATTAACAGAGCAGATAACCAGCTATGCATTTGACATGCATGCATTTGATAAAAGACACAGGCCTTTTTTACAGCATATAACATAGTGTAACATGACATAGTAAATACTTGCAAAATGTTTGAGGTTAGGAGTAGAATGCTGCCAATGGAAATTGCGGGCTGTGTGTGTATGTGTGTGCGTGTGCGTGTGTGTGCGTGCGTGTGCATATTTTAAATATGCAAATATCCAAAATGTAAATTATATTCTTAGCTACCTGTACACACAAAGAAAATACCTTTGGAACTTGAACGGCCAATACAATGTCATAGACGTTGGAAATGAGCTTTTTACATTGTAAATTGTTTACTTTAATCACATTTTTGCTTGATGCATACAACTATACATTATTTTGAGGGGCGCTAGCCCCTCCTATGTCCAGCTTTAGTGTGTGTGCAAACACAAACTTTCTCCTACACAAACCGCTATTGACAATGAGTGGACAATTTTGAGTGTTTGCCAGAAACATTCTGTAACACAAACATTAAAGAGACAAAAGTGGGGACTTGTGATTGGCCCGTATGAGATGAGGTATGAAGATAAGAGTGCCCCTCACTGCCTCACTCCTAACCCCCTTCAGATAGGTGTGATTTGTTTTTTATCTCAATGTAACCCAGAGCCCTGCAGGCAGCTAAATCAGATCTAGCATGCCAGCATTAATACTGATGCACAGTATTGCACCATGCAAAATCTCATAGGGCCTATAGCAAAATACGACTTGTAAGAGGACATTTCCCATAATGAGCAACCCATCTACTCTAACTGCAACTGCTATATGTGTTTTATCCATGATGAGAGCACATTTATTCCCTTAGGTCTCTCCCTGACAGGTGAGATTCACTGGCTGTGTGTCTGTCTCAGCCTCATTAAAAGACTCACTTCCAATTAGGACGCCTTGGCTGATGAAGCTCTAAAGGATGTACTGTAATCCCTCCATCCATCCCTTCCCCTTTTCTTCTCTTTCCATATATCCCAACCGGAGGAAAATGCATACAAGGATCCGACCTCCTGGCTTCTACTCAATCTCTCAGCCTCAGAAGCTGAAGATGTGAGCAGCGAAGGATGTAAAGAATTGGGCGTGAGCAGCTCTGTTTTCAGTATAGCGACACACTCACATCAAAAGGACATGCAGTGTATACCTCCACGTCATGGCGAATGTCATTATTTGGGTAAGCTGAGCTCCCGGGACTGTCAGTGATGATGCCATCATGAACGCTACTAGAGGGCTCTGTCTGTCACCACTGGAGCACACTTGACTGGATGAGTCCCGTTAAGAACACAGCAACACCCAAAGGGTGGAAACATTTTGAAAATTGTGGGAGATACTGTATGTCTGCATTGATACACTACTGACGGAATGTCATCGAATCAAACTGTCGTTGAATGTACAGACAACTAGTGAAACAAATTAGAGTAGACCTTCTCCACAGTGAAATTGAGTTAAATGGCTGTGTATGGAATCTATGCCCATACATGCTGTATAGGTATTTAGGGATATCTGTGATTCTAAGGCTACATGCATGAATGCTCCTTTTTATCCTTTTTGACAGACATGTCTATAGGCTATACTACAACAACAATAGCTTATTGTGTTATTTTTTCCCAATATGTCCATTGATAATGAGTCTAATTAGATGCCTATTTTTGTTTTATATTATGTGTTTTTTTATTTTCAAAAAAGAACCAACCATGTTCACATATTCACAATGCACCATTGCTGAAGGAAAGGAATGACATGAAAGAGAGAAAGGTTGTTTTTATAGATTGATAACTGAATGCACTTCAGTTATCCACAGTGCATTCAGTTATCAATCTATCTCCAAAAATTATCAATCTATCTTCAACATTTTGACAGTTTCTCCTTAAGAATGTGGGGTCCCAGTTTGACTATACTACCCTCAATTTGGTCCTTGTTTTTTTTTTTCCTCCCGAATTTCTAGCAGTACCCAGATCCATAAACCAGTTACACTCAATTCGGCAGTCAATGCATGCCTGATGTCAACGCCGAGGGAGACTATAGAGGGAATAATGGAACAGTGACTTTGTATCTGATGCTCTCCAGTGACAAGACTCGTTGTAAATGTGAAGGACCACAAACAGACAGTCCTGTCCAAAAACTACACAGCTGACCGTTTATAGAGTTCTTTGTTTACAACAGTTCCACTCTTCTCGTCTCAGAGGAACATGAGAATGGTGAGATGGACAGATGTCTACATCGTCGGAAAGAGAACTGAATTTGTATTTCAACAGTTAAACGCCTTCAGAGCAGTCTGGGAGACAGACTTGAACTACTGCTGACCTTAATGCCTCACATTATTTTGTGATATCAGTAAAAGTGTTGTGTGGAAAGGTGTTGCCGGTGTGTATGTTAATGAAACTGAATCATTCTATCCAAGTCTAAGAGGGGGTTTTATCATGGCCCATTTAGGGGCTTATCAATTTCCCAGCTTCAAAAGAGAGGGCTAACACCATGGGCCAGAGAGATATGCTCAAATCACTCTCTGCACAGTGGAACAGCTTTCTTAATGAGGAAGCTTATCATAGGAGTGCTATATAATAATGCCATAATTGTGGGGTAAAATATAAAGCTCTATCAAAATAAACTAAATATAAATCACTAGAGTACATGATTTTGCTTTACATAGAGGCAGAATTTATGCAAACATTACCGCATTTGATTTAAATCTTTTGTACAAGCTCCATTGTTTTTTTTTTTTTAAGAAATAAGGGGGTGGGAGAAGATTTTCATCTACATATTTACTCGCATGCCATCCAAACATTATGCACATGACATTTAGAAATAATGTGCATGAGCATAGCAGCTGGTACATACTGTATACCAAACTCTTCATAGTGGTGCAAAAAGAGTTAGATCAGTGCATTGTACATGAGATTAAGGTGCAGATTTCTGTGGCAAGTGTCAATTCAACCACATAGTCCATGAAAGGTTGCTTTTGCTATAATACCACTAATCAGGTATAGCTCCATGAGGAAAGCAAACGTCTACAGGCAATGATGACAGGTTGTGGTCACGCCTTGTTCAACAAAGCACCTTACCCTGGCTGGGTTTTATCCCATAAGCTTAATTTGTTAATAGCATCAGCTTATTTTTCATTAAAACCACGACTTCAACTTTTATTTGGATCCAATTAAACACTGATTTGAAATTCATACCTAATAACTGGGTTGGCAATTTGACCGGCTTTGAAACTCCTATACTGTTTCTCATGAGCTTGTAATATTTTCCCTTTCTCACAACACTTCAAAAGGGCTCACGAGATGAAAGGCAATTGTTTGTCAGAAGACATCAATTTCACAGTTAAACTGGAAAAATGATCCTCTGAGCACAGGTCAGGTTCTTTTTCCACCACTGCACTGGAAGAGTAGAAAACACACCTCCAACCACTGCAAATGTACTACTTATACTGTATTAAAATACTATTAAGCTTTTATTTTTTTCTTTAAAATACATTCTGGATGGTAGCTGTTCATCCATCCAACAGCTGAAGGCCACATCATTTTCGCTAACCATTTTGGAGAGATTGATAGTGAGGTCACACTTGCACACAGAGGAGCAGCAGTCTGATTTGCTACTTATCACTGTGACATCAGGACATTACACCAGTCAAGAGCACTGCCAAGTTGAATGTGTCCAAGTTGATGCACGATGGAGGAAAGAACGTCTGATAGGGAGAATCAGGGGAGGAATGTCACCCAGGATCCAAGTAAATAAGACTGTTTGAGGTCGAGATCACGGAGCATGTCCCCTCTCCTATTCCCTTCACTTGCTCACTGATGTGTTAATTTATTTATGGATCCAGCAAAGCAACCATCAGAGAATTTACATCAGCTGTCCTCCTGAGGAGCTCTGTCACATCTACATATTTTTAATATCTCATAACTCAAACAGGCCCAGCTTGTCACCGCTCATCAAAAAGATGCAATGCCTCTTCTGACATCTATCAACTCTCCCTCCAAACCATTTTGATGTGTCCTATAAACACTTCACTTCCTGGCTACAGAAGTTTAGCATTTTGACGATTTACTATCTACACTTCTACGGGGTCCATTACAGCGCGGCAAGACATTTGGGCCTGGCAGTTACATCAGTTGTTGCTACACTGGGCTCACTTGCATTGCAGAACGAGCCCTTCTTGCTTTATGTACACAGTATTACAGTTCTACTGTAGAGGTTTCAGGGCATTTGCTGTTGTTTTACAAGGGCAATTGCTTTATATTTCTTTATCTATGTTAACTTGGAGTGCATGCCCCTTGAAAGCTGCAGGTCCATAAGATTTGTGGATCGGATTGGACTGGATGCACACAGTGTATTGTTCTATCCATCTGTGGGGGGGAAATATCATTATTTCTGTTCCAAAGCGTGAGTTATAACCACTGCCCACTGTGACCAGCCATTTTAAATTCTGTAGTGTCTGATCGAATCCTCATCACATCTAACAATCGAACTTTCTTTGTCTTCCTCTGTAACTCCTGCCTCTGTAACATTTCTCATCTGCTTTGACCTTCCTCTTCCTCCTTTTGTTGCCCTTGCATCACACACTAAACTCTACTGTACTGATATACCGCCTCCAGTAACATGTACACTTTTAACTAAGAGCCATATGAATCAGGGCAGCTTCCTGTCAGCTTTGATTTCAGGTCATTTACACTTCAGATTTGCTTGTCAGATTGAGGCAGGAGAAAAGCAGTGGATGCTATCAGGTAAGCAATTTAACGACGGATGTGAAATTAAACATGCAAAAAAAGGCTGACCTTTTTAAGTGTCAATTCATTAATCATGCAAGTCATCCTGGAAGTGGTAATTAACTGCAAATCATCACATTTTAAAGAATCCAGCAGGTCTGTCACTCTCTGTTTTATGGCGGCAGCCCTTCTGGATTTTCATGTCTGACAAAACTATAAGCCTGTGCATACATGCGTGTGCACGTGTGCAGAGTATCAGAATAATTAATGGCATCCACTGAAGAGGACAATGAAATAACTATGTGGTGTAATCAGCACAGATGTTACCCAGAATGGAGGGTCATCCATCTTGTGTAGACCGGTCACAGTCTGGCTCTATTTTCTGTATCACCTTGATAACTACAACAGGTACACAATAAACAGGAACAGAATTACATGGCAATCACAGTGTCCATTTATATACACTCTTATGAGAGCTTACTGGGTGGAATAGCCCTAGACTGGACTGGACTGGACTGGACTGGACTGGCAAGGAAACAAAGGTGAGTTTTGTCATAAAGACTGGGAATATGGCTGGCACTATTTGCACCTCCCCGAGCAAGCCGGGTGTCCAGCTATGGTTGGTAGGGCTAAAACTACGTTGTAGCTCACGATAGGTAGGTATCGACTGAAATATGCTGGCAGACGAGGGTGGTGCCGCAGAAAGGTTGTATTGTCATCAGTCTTTTTGTTTGCTTTGTTTATCTGCATTAAATTACACACTTTATAATTGGGATTGGTTTTACACAGATGTCTGACTCCAACACTCCAATATTTTGTTTCTCTGGAGCTAGGATCATGACATAAAAGCCTCATGGTTGCCCCTATCCACCATCTCAGTGCTCTTAAAATGGAAGCAAGTGCTCCAATATATCCCTCTTTTTTAGATATTATTTTATTTAATCTAGCCTACCATGCTTACATTCTTAGAGAAAAATGACACATTAAAAAGGCTCCCTTGAGGATTTAAAAAAAGAAGCCATCCATTTCTTTTCAGACTGTCAGGCCTCTTAGCGCGATGCGCTGCATTGTGCTTTGATGGGAGACATACTGAAGTATAATCACTCCATCTCTCTCCCTGTTCAATGAGCCAACCTGTTTGGACCTGACAGGAGTGACTTATGAGATACCATGACTTTCATCTATCAGCACCACACAAACATTGCATGACCTTAATTCCAGTGCTTATGAAACTAGCAAAGTATTTATCTTGTATTCGCCATTGTTCTTTTCATCCTGTCTCCCTGAACTGTCTGTCTCCCTGTCTCCCTGAAGTCTGTCTGTCTCTCTCCCTGAACTGTCTCCCTGAACTCTGTCTCCCTGAACTGTCTGTCTCCCTAAACTGTCTGTCTGTTTGTCTCTCACTCACACTCACTACCTGTTTTTCCTATACAGTAAGCTTCATATTAAAAGATAGCATAATACCACTACACTGTAGCATCAAATCAATACTATTAAAATGTATATGTATAAGATTCCTACATATATTATGGTGAATATGACAATTAAGTGTAGACTATCAAGTCAATCCAAGGAAACATGACAATCCAAGCCAAGGAAACATGACAGGACTACATGATGTATACATCATGCAGTCCTATCTATTTTAAGAAAGAAAGAAAGAAAGAAAGAAAGAAAGAAAGAAAGAAAGAAAGAAAGAAAGAAAGAAAGAAAGAAAGAAAGAAAGAAAGAAAGAAAGAAAGAAAGAAAGAAAGAAAGAAAGAAAGAAAGAAAGAAAGAAAGAAAGAAAGAAAGAAAGAAAGAAAGAAAGAAAGAAAGAAAGAAAGAAAGAAAGACACAACATGTAAAGGCTCTGGTGTTGTAAATAAGTACACACATTTAAACAATTATTGCTCCTAACAAACATTTCAGTGCTCACCTTGGTTTTACAGGCAGTCCTTGTTTCGTTAAATGCAAAATATAAGATAGAAGAACACAATTTAATTGATTGGAAAGTGATTATACATCTCCTAACAGCACTCCCCCACAGTAGATGTGCCAACATAATTAGCTTAGCATTTTTATACAGTGAGCAAATTAAAATTAATTACTCACATGATTTGCTTGAGCCAAAGGATGAGAGGGCTGAAGTGGTTCTGCAATGTTTTATAATAATATAATCAAACTCTATAGACCAACTAAAATTTCAAATAATTGTAGTGGAGTAAAAAGTACAATAGTTTCCTCTGGGATGTAGAATCAAGAATTAAAAAATGGGAATATTCCAGTAAAACTTTACTTACAATACTACAGTAATTAAGTACTCTACTTAGTTACTTTACACCCCTGGTAAATGTTCAAACATGATAATACCTCCTTACAGTATAGTGTAGTACAGATAAATACCATGTTTTACTGCAGCTAAATAGATAAATATTAAGAAAATATAGCCATTCTGAGACAACTTTAATATACTTTCTCGCTGTCTGTCTTCATCCATCCACTGGGAATAATCCAGTCCACAGTCCACATTCAGATGTACAACGTTGTAATACTCCAAAGGCAGATTCTAGTATCCATCAAGCACAACAGGCATTTTTACAAGCGAACCTGAATATATGTGCGTTCTCCCTGCACTTTCCCTCCCCACAGAGTGTAAATCATGTAAAATATCCAACACTGCAGTTCTTTGTTGGCCAAGTTAACATCAGTCAGAGAACGGATGAAGGGGTTGTTTGTGACCCGCGGTGATCTATGGTAATTCTCATGTTTCCCCCCTCGCTCAGTGAAAGGGCCGACAAGCCATTCTGTTTGCCAGGATAGGAACACCGATACGTTAATCATTGCAGTCGTTCATTTCTCTCAAACGCCACAGCCAGATGGAGGTTGTAGCAATAACAGCACTCTAATACCCTTATCCACGGCTGATTAATTGGCATGTTAATTGTCCAGCTATGTCCCTCTGTTATCAATCTCCACCAATCATAGTTTATTAAATAAAGACAGCAATTGCCTTCTGCATACAGGCCCGGATGGATCCTCGGTATTTGCTGTCATTGCCCTTCAGGGACAATTCTGGGCTGTAAAAGACTACTTTACACTGGACTTAAGATCAGGCCCGGATCTAGGCATGGGCATACCCCCCTAAATGGCCTGACTGCCCCACCAAACATGATGGCATGCAAACAACCCAAATTTCTAAGATATTTCAGATTAAAGTGCTTATATTTAAAATGATTTGAAACACTATGCTACTAACTACAATTGTCGCACCACTAAAACAACACCATTTCATCATTCAAAACAGAAAACACAGACCTGAGTCAGACCATTAACTTGCATGTTGAGTGCCTGTTGCAACTTCAACAACTGATGGTATTATTGATGCTTACTTGCCTGATGAAAGTGCTGTAACCGAAAATGGTATGGGGGTGGCAGCCACCCCCATACCATTTTCGGTGGCTTCATGGGGACGCCCCCATACCAATTTTGTCTGCCCCCCAATTGGTAATGGTTACATTCAGGACTGCTTAAAATCATTAGCTGATCAGTGGCAATAACTTTATGGGTATATGGCCTGGTATTGAGAAGCTCTCCACTTAACCTCCTGAACCTGGTATCAAAATGTTCCAAGCAAGATAATTATTCTCAAACTGCTCCCCCAAATAATAGCTATGACATCATCTGTGCAGCCATCCAGGTGAAGCTGAAACTGACCTGAAATTCTACTATTGGAAGAAAGGTCTCACATGCATTTTAGTTCTCATAATGAGCTCATCTTATGGAATTCATGATGTCTCTTAGGCATCAGGGTTTTCAACCCTTTTCATGTCAAGGTGCATTATTTATTCCGCATTTGAGCCACAGAACACCATTAGATTTAACTCATCAGACCAAAATGTATATTACGATGATATCGTTGGTTAAAGATTCTGTCGACAATTTGATTCTGGGTTGATGCAGTACCATAGGGGAGATAATAGGGATGTTTAATGCATAATCGATGAATCGTAATCAAGACATTTCATTAAACATAACATCCCTCATTTTCATCACTGGGCACAGTATTCACTGAATGTACTGCTTAGAGGAATGTGGGCGGCTGGTAGCCACAGAAACGTCTTTGCCAGGGCTAGGCAACCTTTAAAAATGTATTAAAACTCTGTCTGGAGCTGCAAATTATGTTTGCTTTAATAAAACAAACTTTTATTTCCGGTGCTTTTTCTGGCCTTTGGATAGCACTATTTTTGTTTGCTAATTTCTCAAGTATATCAGTAAGCCAACAGCGGTTGCGGTGAAAGCAAACAGTCCCGTCTTCAAGTTATTTATTTTCCTTATTAAATAGGAAATTAATCATGTTTCTTATTTTTATCTGGTGCATAGGCATCACTTTATCCTACTATTGCATCACGTCTACGTGTGTGTGTGTGTGTGTGTGTGTGTGTGTGTGTGTGTGTGTGTGTGTGTGTGTGTGTGTGTGTACGTGTGTGTGTGTGTGTGTGTGTGTGTGTGTGTGTGTGTGTGTGTGTGTGTGTGTGTGATACACGTAACTCGAGAACCGCTCGCCCCACTGACTTTGAATCTCATTCCACAAGTGCAGTGCCAGGTTGAACTCCATCGGATAGCCGCTTGTCCAGAACCAGCACAAAAGTCTCAGGTCAGGCCAGGTCAGGCCAATTGATCATTCTGGTCATTTACACCCTCCAAATGTAACTGTCAGTTTGTACTCTAGCTTAGTTACATGCCTACATGCATAAACGTACCTGAGCCTACCTGAGCCTAAGTGCATGATGGATGACACCGAGACACAGAGAGACCAATACCGTTTCGGTCCTTTTTCAATTAAATGAAAATAAGATGGTGTGAATGTGATGTTAATATTAATCAAACCAATAAGAGGGTCATATCTGGTCATATTTTGAGAGAGTATTAGGACACAAGGATATCGAGACCATTCTAATGAGGTCATATTGAGGATGTTTCATTTGCTCACTTTGACCACATTCACCCCACTATGACACTATGAACGTCACAGCAGCCACGGCTTTGGGAAAAAAGGCTTGAAAGTAATACAGCAACCAGCAGAAGAATGATAAAAGCAAGGGATGCTACTCCGTCCTTTGGAGCCAGAGCACATCCAGAGGGCTCCCTGTTTCATCTCTGTCCCTCGCTTGATTGAAATGACTGAATGTAGAACATCCATGCAGGGCTTTCAAAGAAGTTTTGTCTCCATTTGTTGACACTTTTAACTCCAGGCTAAGCATGAAAGTAGGTCAAAAAGACGTTTTATAACATACAGCACTTTTCCCATTCAGCGAAAGATTGGAAATCGTTTCATTTCATTTTAATATACATCGCACATTTTACTTTTTTACTTAAATTGTAACCTGTAAAACAGGATAGTTATAGTTGTTATGGCAATAATCAGTGGAGTCGTTCATTTCTCTCGCCAGCTGGAGGTTGTAGCAATAACAGCACTCTGATAGCCTTCTCCACGGCTGATTAATTGGCATATTAATTGTCCAGCTATGTCCCTCTGTTATCAATCTACATCAATCATAGTTTATTAAATAAAGACAACAATTATCTCCTGCATACAGGCCCGGATGGATCCTCGTTATGTAACTGCATTTGTCTCCTCCTGAGTTGCTGTTCTGTGATATCCGTGAAATTGTTTCAGTGAATTTTCGCATACACTTGAGTCAAAATTGAATGCAAGGTTCAAATAATTTGCCTTTGTACTGCTATCATCCACCCACGGCACAGCTTTTATCAAAATCATTATCTCATGGCTGAAACACTCTAGTTAAACCTTAAAAACTCACCCGTATTCCCCATGGAAGCTTCAATGTGCCCACATCCATTTTTTCCACCCACATTCGCCACCCCCACTGCAGTTAACATAATAGCCTATAGCTGCAGCACATTATCCAACACAACCCCTATTGTGACACGAACAAAGCAGCACATCTGCCGATTACCCGTGTCAAAGTTCATTTGTTATTGTGTTGACCCTCCCACTCACCTTGTCATGGACCAGGTGCATTATCCACTGCAGCCGATCAGAGCCGAGCTGACCTTTAAAACACCCCCGGGTTGCCCTGCCATTGAACCCAGCCAAAGGGTTATCCAATATATGACAGGTTTATAAATCATGAATTAACCTGCTGACCTTATATTGCTCTCTGCTTCGCCACCTTTACATTACAGCTTAATGTACAAGGTCCTGGAATGACCGTGTCACTCGAATAAAAAGTAATTTCAGCTGCAATACTTGTACATTACATAAATCCACCTTCATGCTAACTTTGTGTTCCGCAAAACGTCCTCTTTCTCTTTGAGAATTGTGACACACAGTGTCTGTCCGTTGATTATCATGGGCTTAGGCAGATGAGGGTGACTCAACACATGTGCTGTGCTACAGTATACAGGGTCAATCAGTAAATGATCAGGCCCATAATTATACTCCATAACACATCCCTATAACATGAATTGACTGAGGACTGATAGCTATAAAAAGCCAAAAATGCGAAGGGCACTAATAAGCACAGGGTGTCTGTGAGTTATGCTCAGCAAACGCACTATTGTGTGCATGCAGCTTGACCAGGTCCTACTTGACTGGACACTGCAGCTGTCAACCCTTCAGCCTTCAGCATGTGAGTCCTACAGTCAATCCTTCAGCCTGTCAGTCCTACAGTCAATCCTACAGCCTGTCAGTCCTACAATCAATCCTTCAGCCTGACAAGTGAACTAGTAGCTTACAACAGTGGGAATGCATGAAATGTGTTGGGAGAGGAACTAATTGTTAGAATAACTATAATATATAAAATAATACATCATAATAATAATAATAATAATTAATCAAAGGAAACAAAAAGAACAACAGATTCAAAATTCCAGAAGCTCACATTGTTCCCAGTGAAATTACAACCGTACAAATAAGATCACTGTTTCCAGGTGATTGTGTGCTGCGGGAAGAGGAACATTTTGTAACATTTGTCGAAAAACACTTTAACTAGTGTTTGTTAATTTATTTACTGAAGTTAATTTCAAGTGAAGGATGGGTTTCATCATCTCTTGTCAATTTCATTGTGGGCATAAACTAGCAGAATGTATGGAATCGTAGTTTTGAGATGGAGGCCTCCAGTGCGTGAGCACAGGAAGCAAGAACAGATTTGATCCAAGCCTTCCTTAATGTAGCACAGAAGGTTATATTTCAACTCTGTTATAGCCTGAATACCTGTATCAACAATGATACATTGTTAGATTGATGGATTGTTTCATTTGTGCATGTCTTCTGTCTTTGTCTCCTTTCTTTGCAATGGGTTTGGAGAATTTACAATAACATGTTGTTTGCTAAAGCTGGGGGTCTGTTGAGGTTATCTTTCTTTCTTTCTTTCTTTCTTTCTTTCTTTCTTTCTTTCTTTCTTTCTTCCTATTTTATCTCAAAATTTTCTCTATCAATTACAACATATCTAATGTAATCCTGGGCTCTACACACACTCCGCCAACCCGTGGGGACATCAAACTGACCTCATGCTTCCTTCTATGAATGAGGGGTCCAAGCAGCATCTTTTCACATGACAGGGGGGTAGTATTCCAACCAGTTCATCCCTTCTCAATCATTTGAAAATGAAAGATAGTTCTCTATATGTCAATTTCACTGATAAAAAAAGTTTTAAAAAAAGTAAAACAGTGTGTGTGTGTGTGTGTGTGTGTGTGTGTGTGTGTGTGTGTGTGTGTGTGTGTGTGTGTGTGTGTGTGTGTGTGTGTGCCTGTGTGCGCATGTGCACGTGCGTGTGTGTGTGCGCGCGTGCGTGTGTGTGTATGTGCGCGCGCGCGTGCGTGTGTGTGTGTGTGTGTGTGTGTGTGTGTGTGTGTGTGTGTGTGTGTGTGTGTGTGTGTGTGTGCCTGTGCATGTGTGTGCGTGTGCTGGATGGCCCTGGCAAAGGTTCAAATATTTCTTTGAACCAATTTCTCTGCATCTAGTGATTCACAGTGAGGTGTGGGAGGTGATTTCCACCAGCCTTCCTTTTGAAGCTCCATCAAAACAGATTGTGGCCAGAGGTGGCGAGAGCCCAGAGGATTCTTTTGAAGGACGTCTTCCACTGTGCTAAGTGTGCTTTAATTTTGACTAATGACCAAACAACCTGAGATGTTGTTTTTCTTCCGTCTTAGATATGTAATGTATCTTTATTTTTTTTTTTTAACACAATATCTGCGCTTTAAGTCGACTCACGTTATAATAAACATTTCGTCTCCCTGCTCTTCCATTGAGACTTTTACATTGTGTCAAAAGATGTCTAACCCAGACATGCAGTCTAATTCTGTCACACATTTGATCTAACATGAAAGTATTCTGTTTATCCTCTGAGAAAGCAGCCAGTAATGGTAAAAATGCCAGAACTTGCACAGAAACTGGCCTCAAATGTCCTTTCCAAAACAGGAGGATTACAAGGTGCAGCATTACCGTTCAAAGTCTGAACCTTTAAGTCAAATTTGTCCTTAATGCAAAAAGCAAAAACAAACAAACAAAAACAAATACAAATAATAAATCATGGGCCTTTCTTATAATTGTTACCTTAAATAAAGAGAATGAGAAAGAGACAGTGAGACAGAGAAAAGTGCAAAACACGAGACAAAGAAAGAAATACTGATGCATAGATTCTCTCCCGTTATTTAAACACAGGCTGTTTCCCATCCTGTCGATGCCTCCTCCAGCAGACAATGGAGCGTCAGGCAGGCAGGCAGCCTGCTAGCGGTGTCATTGGTAGACTAATGACATGGCACAAGGCCTGTGAATGGCTCATTGGTGTCTAGCAGTAAGTGTTGCTCCATTCCGTTCTGTCTGGCCATGCAGCACATCGTCTAGCTACAGAACGGAGGTTGAGATGAATAACAATAATACACAGTGTGAGGGGACACAATCTATCATTACGGCAACCAAACCTTAAAGCTCACACCCCCGTCTGAGCTATTCAACTGGAGAAGATAACCATTTGCAATTCCAAATGTAATGTTCTGATGCATTTGAATCCGCCGCAGTACAACCGATTTGGCCTAGTCGCTTGTGGAGGAGTTGTTACACTAGAGAGTCCCACAACCCGGGGTGTAGTCGGCCAGTTGGGGTGTGGGGAGGAGTGGGATCATGGAGGAGATTAGTAGACTACCCCAGTAGTTGACCATAAAGCAGGCTAATGATTCTGAAAGTTGTTGCATGTCCTTCCCTCTCTTAACTCTTAACTCTAAGCTCAATTATTCGGTTTTCAACTTGGGGTGTATTTTGTACTCATTGGGTATGATTTTAAAGTGGCGTTACTGTACATACTGTATATGTTTTATGTTCTGATAGCCATTATTGCTATAGAGTTTTGGTTCACTAACAAGGTTCTCCCAATCTCTCCAGCACTTTTACAAATGGAATATAGAGCCATTTTAAAATATGTTTCAACAAATAATATCTCTTCCATCTATTGGCTTGTAGGTTAGCTAGCACTTAATTCTTCATCTGTAAGTGGCATAAGCTCTGAACCCTGTGCTTAAATCTTGACAGATGATAAGCACTATTATGCAGGTCGTTGGTCCTATTGTCTCTCCTATTATGCACTTGCAAGGCAAGATATGAACACCACTGCTCATAAGATGCAATGGAAAAGCGGGTAGTGCACTCATGTGTGAAAATGCACCATCAAACTTTCAGATGTTGTTCTTTTTCTGCGGATTGGAATTTCAGTTTCTTTAATCTTCAATCACACTCTCTGCAAAAGAACATCTATAGTCTAAAGACGACTTGCCATGGTTGTTAAATGCTGGCTGTTAATGATATGCATGTGTGCAATTAAATTAATGTGGACTGGAGTTAGTGGACTGCAATTCAAAATATCAAGATTATTTTATTTCAAGTTCGCAAGTGAATGTTGACGTGCACCCACCCACACACACACAAGCATGCACGCACACACCACACACACCCTCACATACACAACACACACACACTTACACACTTGTCATATGGCTCCCTGGGCACAGAAAGAAGGCCAAAGTGAAAACATTCAGAATGAGAACACTGCTCTCAGCCAGACCTCAGGGAAGTAATTAATTAACAACAACAAAAAGGTCCAGGACCCCCCCCCCCCCCCCCCCCCCCCCCCCCCCCCACACACACACACACACACACACACACGCCTTCACAGATCTCTAGCCAGGAGATTGGCGGGCCAGTGGGTTTGTAGCGTGGACCAATCCAAACACAAAGTCTTCAAACTACCACTTCATATGAATCAAACAGTAATTTATAAGCATTCAGTGTCAGTATAATGCACACTGGATATAAAAAACAGGATATATATGAGCGGAGGCTGGCATAATGATTATGCCAGCCTCCGCACATAAATAACAGACTACATCAGCATTATATTTGTCGGAAAACAACAATGACTATGGTTGCTTGTTATTAATCAACCCAATCTCAAAGATAATGGTACATTATGCAAGGAATGGCAACCTACAGATTTGCGTGCATACGCTACTAGAAAAAGCCAAAATCAAAATATGTATTTGGTCGTGGTATTTCACAAAAACAGAAGTGCGTCAGCGTGGCTAGTTGGGGGTGGGTCAGTTTGGGTTTTATAATATCTACTATTCTGCCCATAACACATCATAACTTGGTCACAACTGAGTCGGCTCTACCAACCTTCGCAATGCTCAGTACAGCATTTCACTCGTCTAGCGCCTCGCTCAGTGGTGCTTCACAATGCTGACGGCACCGCTCCATCATTGTCACTGAAGACATATTTCAGTATAATATGCATGGATTCATTTCATTATAATATGCACAGATCTACTTCAGTATAATATGCAGATTTTTGTGTGTTCTAGTGTATTTGTTGCATATTCTAGTAAACCTGTATTAACCCCAGGTGGTATTAATAAGCTGTAGAGTTTGTGTGATTCTTTTTGATTGAATAAAAAAGGAAATAATATATTAATCATTTAAGCATTTGTACAGGCTAATTTATAGATTCATAACAATGACGTACCGATATCCCCAGGTTGGCAGAGGGACAGTAGTGCCCAATATTACATGTGATAATTTATCCTGTGTGAAAAAATGGGTTACAAAAAACCTCTTGCAATTCCTGCACCACTTCCGAAACTGGAGCGGATCTAGCATGGGCATGGGAGGGCAATTCCCCCCCTAAATGCCCAATCTGCCCCTCCAAACATGATGGCATGCAAACAACCCGCAAAATGATTTCAAACACTACTCTACTAACTAACTATAGTTGTGGCATCACTAAACCAACAGCATTTCATCATTGAAAACAGAAAACTCTCTGAGTCAGACCTTTAGTTTTATGCATGCTGCGTGCCTGTTGCAACTTCAACTTCGTTATTATTGATGTTATTATTGATGTTTTACTTGCCTAATAAAAGTCCTGTAACCAAAAATGTTATGGGTTTGACTTCATCAATTCCATCTACCATTTTCTCCTGCCTCCCCAATTGGGAAATGTTACATCCGCCCCTGTTCCGAACACTAAAAATATGATCGTTGCACAGCTTCTCAGCTCATCTTTCCTGTCGGAAAGGAATGGGATACACTCTCATATCAGTGCGAGTGTGAACAGAATACCCCTTTATCATCACCAGACAGCGAGATGAGGTTGATCTGACACCAAACAAGACATGGTGTTCTGTAGCCTTCTCCAATGCGTTTGAAAAAAAAAAAAAAAAGTCTATGACACTGTAGACTAGATTTGCTATCTGCTATGTGACAAGCTCTCCACCAAAGAAAATCATTTACACCTCCAACCGAACATTGCTAGAAGAATCCACTCGCTACTGCACAGCACAACTACAAAACGGAAATCAATAATAATGATTTGGATCAACACGCCGTGTGACCTATGCAAATGCATCAACATTCAGTAGTCATGGTAATATAGATACTATAATATTTAATAGATAGTAAAAAAAAAATATAAGAAATGACCTTTGCTGCGTGATGTATGATGCCTTCAATGGAATGGGCGTCGACGGACCACTGGCTTTGGTACAACGAATACATTTTTGTTATGCAAAAAATTATGGCAGATACGGAATGTAAGCTCTTTTATCCGCCGATCAAGAGCGACCGGTATGTCTCTCCTTTAGCATGTGGCACTAATACACTGCATGGCAAGTGCACATGGCTTTGCATGAGGGGACTGTAGCGGTTTTATTAGCTCTCCCTAACTCAATTTCCTTTTAATTTGTGCGCTGGCTCCCTGATCTGCGCCTGGCAGGCAAAGGTGTAAATTTGGCCTTATCTTGCCCCCGCATGCACAGTCATATCCATCCACACCATGCCAGCAACACATCTATAATTCATGACCAAACAGACCCACGTTATTGGTTGTCCATGGAAATACAACAGGAAGGCTATACTTTATTTTCCTCCCCGGGGATCAACCCATGTGACACGAACTTCTCGACATGGTGTTATTGCAAGAAGGAGAGTGGAAACGTGATGTTATGATACGTGATGAGAACTTTTCCTATTTATATTCAGCCGGACGGCTACCTGGGCCATAGCGCCAAGGTGAGGGTCAACATCAACTCCCAGAGTGCCAACCCCACAGGTGAGAGAGCATTCCAATATGATAGATGGGGGATCATTCCTCCAATTAGGCTAATTGGATAGGACAGGTCAGGGCATTTGCTGAATGAAGTGGAATACAGAAAGGCTCTACGGTGAAGTAGTTAGATGCATATGTGGGTCTAACGGCACAATGCAGGCTATGGCACTGTTCTTGCTCTGCCGTTACCTTTATACAATACAGTACATCTAACTAAATAACGTGAATCCATCAGTTAAATGCAGCTTTATAGTATGGTATAGAGAGCTATAGTAGGGTTTAGTAGCCTTATGGAGGGGGAAATGTGAGTGATTTTCAGGCTGGGGCCATGTGGAAGTGAGAGGGGATATATAGGCCAGTATACAGCCAGATGATTCTCCGGGGTCCTGCTTGGTTTCACCAGGACTGGAATTTCTGGAATTTCTGGAAAAGTGGAGCCAAGAGAGCAGAGCTTCCTTCACCACAATGATGCGAGGCTCTAGGCCCAGTCCATTCATCGGTCAGATGAACTCTCTCCAGCCCACCGAGGGACACACACTGAGATGAGAGGGAGAGACATCAGACGCCAAGTAATTAGCACGACTGGAGAGGAGAAAGGTTTGGAGGATACACCTCCTGCTTTCCTCTGTGCTTCTTGCCTCGGCCCTGGGGGTCACGCTTGTTTTGGCCTTGATATCTCTGTTAATTTGGTATCTCTGGTAATGAATGAGCACGGTGTATACGGCAGGGACCGCTGTTTGTGTCTAAAAGAGGAGTGGAGCATGCAGGGGGGGCTGTGGCCACACAAACGTTTTGTGTTTGTTGTTCCAGAGCAGCAGGAGGCAATGATGGGTAACAATTACCATATGCACCGTGCGAATGCATAAGCGCTCGCTCATCACAAAATCACATAGGCACAAACGTACGCAAACAAAGACACAGGCATGCTTGAACAGAACACTCTGCCGCAAGAGCACTTGACCCGGCATAATATAATAGTTAACAATGCTTGGCGGATGTTAGGAAGAGGTAATCAAGGGAATAAACAATTACAATGTAATTTTTAAAGGGCTTTAGCATCCCCAATGCCCAATTTTAGTGATAAATTGATTAGCTGATCACCCCATATCAGTGATTTGACTGGCTTAGGTAAAGTACATATGGAGAGTGCACATATGCACATGTTGGCCTGTCCTCTGCCCTCAGAATGGCAAATCAACTTGATCTCCATAGAAATACACTGTTGTGGCACCAGTTTTCATCCACTCTAAAGACTGTGAAAAAAGCTTTTAAAGGACAATTTTAGTTTTTTCAGGGTGAACCTTGGTTGAAAAAGGTTGTCATTTAAAAGCTTTTTCCCCACAATATTTAGTATAAACCGGTGCCACAACAGTGTATTTCTAAGGAGAGCATGATGATGTCACACACTACTCTCTATTGAAGATAAAAGGTGAGAGCAGACAATTGTGATTGGCCAGAATAACAAAATGAGAACACCAATTATGACGGATTGGAATGTGATGATCCATGGAAATGCTTGTATGATGATAAGAGCGCCACTCATTACCATTACACGTGAGTATTTTTTTTCTTCCATGTGTGCTTCCATTGATGTTACCATGTTCTGTCATTGTTGTTACGGCAACTTTCACAATAGCAAATATGCTGTGATACTTGTGATATGTTGTGATGACAGCGGTGCACTTTAATTTGTCTTTTCAGCAATGACAAAAACAACTCTGCACTTATTCATATTCTGAAAATGGGCAATTATACATGACGGATCTAAAATGTGGAGAAACAATAACTTGTTCTGAACTATGGCTTCAACACATGGGTCTGTCACATTGCTAATAAATGAAGAGACTACATTACTCCTCTGGACAAAGGTGGATGTAGTCAAGATCCCCCTTTCCTATTTACCCCATCCATACACAGCATTTACTCTTCCATCCTCCTGCCCAGATGTTCTGTGTATTCACATTCCGGCTGAAACACACACAGCTGGTCTCTCCACCCAGTCCTCTCTCTACAGATGTGCCCTGTCAGTCTAAATTAACAGGTACATGCCATGGCCAGCTGATCCCCATTCCCTGCACTGCTTTGTTTTGCTAGGTTATGCTATAGGTTCTTTTTTGTTATGCTAATGTGCGTTTTTATTCCTCAACAGGCATTTACATGCCAGCATCAATATTACTCGCCTCCATGCGTGGCGAGGCTCTTGTTGACACTCACGCACTGCCTGGGTATAATGGCATCATGAAGAGTGTTTATGGTTTATTATGTTTGTAGAGATCATTGGAAATATGGAGGCTGTTAAGCTGTTACCATACTGTGTCATAAACACTATGTCTATGAGCGTAGGAGGAGGAGGAGGAGGAGGAGGAGAAGCGGAGGGGTGGACAAGTCCCCTTGGGGAAGATAATGTGTTGTATTATGGCATTATTCTTGGCAAAGCATTGATTAATATTTCATGTTCTAAACACAGGTTTAATGGATTATTTGTATAATAAACTGACAGGGGAAATTACTGTTGAATCTGAATAATTTAATTGGATTTATTGAAGTCAGCAATTTAGCCACTTGACTATTCCTGTGTCACCTGTGTTGCCTTTCGGAGGAAGTGATATATTTGGATAAAGAAAGGCTTCCATTATCAGACATCTCAGAGGAAACTCACAAATCTCCCCAACGCTGCTTGGACCTTCTGAAAAGAAAGAGAAATGGTGGATGGACTCAGCCCCCGATAAAGGAATGGAGGAGACCTTTAAAGTGGAGCCTATAGTCTATTGTCCTCACTATACCTGTGTCTTTGAAACCCGCACTAAGAGGGAAGAGTCTTTTTTCCCAGAGAGCAGTATCTGTGGAGCCCAGCCTGAACCTGACGTGATGAGAAACAGCTAACTGAGAGTCACACAGACTGAAGATATTAGATCCTATCTCACAGGCAGGCACATAACATCATGTCTGAGGACGCAAGTGTTTTTATAGCTGAACGAAGGCTCTGCGTGTGCATCTGTGCACGCATGCGAGAGAGAGAGAGAGAGAGAGAGACAGACAGACAGACAGACAGACAGACAGACAGACAGACAGACAGACAGACAGACAGACAGACAGACAGACAGACAGACAGACAGACAGACAGGGGGAGGGAATGGAACAATGACCATATGTCAAGCTCGTTGCAGCCGGCACAGGGGGATCAAAATGGTGAATATTTCATTAGAGCTTGAGCTAAATTCTTTCCAAGTGAAAACATACAGTACATATCTCCCCCTAAGGTGCAGCTATGCCATACGCACATGTTTATTCATACACTGTAGCAGCCATGCTGCCTGCATAGAGTGATGGATACAGTTAATTACTTTCTTCTGATCCTATTAGCCTCTGTGCTGCTGTAAACCAAGTAAACATGTCAATGTGAGGAGAACCGATAAGCAGTGCATAACTGGGATGATCTGTGTGGCTCTGGGATCGTCTTCTCCACTCGTGTGACAATGTCACTGTCGTCCTTTGTCAGATCTCTTGAGGAGATCCATCACCTAATGTGGATGAATAGTAATGAATAGTCACATCAGCAGCATTACAGTTGCTGGGTTGTTGTTGATGACACTGATGTCATGGCTGGAGTAACATTATCGCCATTCTGTTCCATAGCTGATTTCTCACTTGTGACAGGGTGTAATTAATATGTTCTAATCTTCCTCTCTCTGCTATTGCAGAGAGGAAGAGAAGGATTTGAGAGGACAGACAGAGATGGCAGCATGGGTGTGGTGTGGTGCAATAAGTCTCAGTCAAAGCTCTTTATCTTGGCTGCTCCACTCTCATCTCTCCTACCTGTCTCTCCTGTATCGCTCCTCTACCATCTTCCTTTCTTAACCTTTATCTGTCTGTCTCTTGGGCCGCCAGAATATCACTGCCTCTTCCTCTTGTCATTATCTGCTCATCTCTGTCTCCATCTTATGCCTTCTCCTTATTTTGTTTATGTTCTGTCTTACAATACTATACTATCTCTTCCTGCATGCTCCACAGTCCACAGTTCACATTCATTCAATTCCAAAAAGTAGGGTTTAATGAACTATTAAAATACACCAAGAAAAACATTCACTTATAAATGGTAAATGGTGTATTTATGGTGTATTTATGCTCTTATTATTATTATTATTATTTATGCAAGCTCTTCTCCCTCCTGGCCCCAAAACTATGGAATGAACTTAAGACACACCTCTTCAGACTCCATCTCAGCCCATAGCACTTGTATTATATACCAACCCACAGTACTTGCTGCAATGACTTATATAGGTTGCCTAATGTATTACAATGTTTTTAGCGCTTCATTGTATGTTGTAAAATGTATTGTAAATCCAGATTAAATTGTAAACTTTTCACCATTGTAAGTCGCTCTGGATCAAGAGCGTCTGCTAAATGCCTAAATTGTAAATTGTATGTATCGTCTTTATCCAAGGCGCTTTACATAGATAGTACTGTAGATCCCATTCACCCATCACCAGCACATGGGGAGCAATTAGGCGTTAAGTGTCTTGCTCAGGGGCACATCAACTCTGGGGGAGCCCGTGTTTGAACCTTACCTTCTAGAGACTCTACCCCTGAGCCACCGCCACCCTCATCCTATTCAAGAATTTATACCACTGTTTATAGTTGTGCATAATCACTAAGGGTATATACTAACTACCTACGGTGTGTTTCTCATCACTGGCTACTTGACCAATTATTAAACTTTGGTGGACGGCACATCCAATCCGCTGTATTTCTGTGCAGCCGTTACATGTGGTTTAGGAAACATTGCTGAAGCAGTGGAAACATCAAAGAATGCAGTCCCTCATTCACTCTCCCTCGATAGCAACTAACTTTTAATTCATGATATATAGCTAGTACTGTAGTCTACATACTACATAGATACTTAATTATTATTATTATTATTATTATTATTGTTGTTGTAATTCAGTATAGGCCTT
Organism: Benthosema pterotum; assembly: GCA_039105355.1. NCBI lineage: Eukaryota > Metazoa > Chordata > Actinopteri > Myctophiformes > Myctophidae > Benthosema > Benthosema pterotum. The sequence continues at coordinate 38,529,879 of CM076968.1, forward strand.
TTTTTTTATTAAACTCCTTAACAAACACATTATGTAGTAGCATAATAGCCAGCACTCCCAGCAGCCCTTTATCACAGAATTTCCATTATTATTCAAGACACTCTAATTATGTCCTCATTGTATTCTTAAAAAAAATGAATAATGGGCTTTTGTACATCTCACTAAAGATACTTGGTCCTATTTGATTTAATCAGCTTCAATATCCTCCATTTTACAAGCGTCTTCCATCATTCATGAATGTGAGCAATGAGGATTTTAAGACCGGCATTAAAAGATAAATCTCAAATTATGGTGAGACAGTAGGAAACTAGGAAGTGTGATGTTGCTATAGCTGGTTATAATAACCAGCGTTTTAAGGCATGCACAGGACTGTGGTGACCTCACTTCTCTGACCTCCTCTGCTTAGAGAAGAAATATGACTTCTTCTGACATTCAGACTCACTTAGGATGAATTATATATTATGCAGCACTTATGAACTGTGTCCTTAAAATAACCAGTTGATAGTGTAGCATAATTTATTTTCAATACATAGTATATGGGTCCTGGTTGGAATATTTAAGATGAAATTGAAATAATGAATCGGTTTTAACAGCTTACATTAACTGTCTAACATCACTCTCTCATTTTTACAAAACCATTTGTGTTTTAGAATGAGCTATGTTCATACTCTCATGTTCACCTTCCCACCCTTGCACATACTGTCAATGGACTAAATGGTTGAACAGATTTACACAATATTTTGAAGATATGTACAGCATTATCATAGTGTTGATATGCTATTATAGTATGATCATGGGATCAGCACATCATAAAACAGAGGATAGCATCCATCATGTTGTCTGTGGCTGCAAGTTATTATTTGTGTGCCCTTAACCTTTCCCGCACACTTAGATAATCAACCCCTCTCTATTTCTCTCTCTCGCACTCACACGCACGCATGCGTAGGCGCACAGGCGCACACAGACGCACACATGCACAAATGCACGCATGTGTACACACACACACACACACACACACACACACACACACACACACACACACACACACACACACACACACACACACACACACACAGCTTTCACGCCAAAGAATATTGCCAAACAAGCGTTTTCTCAGGGGAAGGTTCCTCCTGCAGCCACTAATGAGAAGACATCTTGTTTTTGAAATGGCCAACTTCTAGCATTACTATTGAATACGACTTGGCACGAGTCAACTTTAACCCACAACATGTGCACACAAGCATGCATGCACGCACGCACGCGCGCACACACACACACACACACGGTCAAAACATTCTGTCTTGAGTTGAAAGATAAGCTTTTCATTTGTGGGGAGCAGTGTGCCCATGCGTGTGTGTGTGTGTGTGTGTTGACCGGTGAGTATACTGTTTTAATCACAGCTAACCCTCACCCACCATCCTGACAGTGTCAGAGCAAACCATCTTCCTATATGATCAGCCTCATCAGCTCTCTGCTTAGACCTCCATTCATCTCTTATTTATTTACGTCTGCTTTGTATAGCTAGATTCCCCAGGGAGTTTTATCCTTTCAGCATTTAAGCAGCAGTCCTTCAAAAAGCACCTTAGCACATGAAGTTTCCCTGCATTCTTGTGTATTTGTGCTTCAGCAGATATTTTCAAAAGGTGCCGAGAGGATTGATTTAGGGCAGTGTTTGGAGTTTTGGGCTGATTGATTTTGCCTTGACGTGTCTGCAAAGCCCAGGAGAGAAAAATCGCACTAATGAGAGGCCAATTCCAGTCAGCAAGTGACAGCTTGTTTAGATGAGCTGGAGTTTATTTTATTTACCAAATCAAATCCACAGTCAACAACTTTGGTCGGTGTCTTACAAAGTAAACATTTGTAGTAATAAGATAACATAACCGAGTAGGGTAATAATGAGATCATCATTCCCTGCAAACACAGTCCGTCTCTACTGTTTGGGGACTATCAGATCGTCTCTGTGACGTATGCTGTTATTGATGTGTGACATAACTTCATGTTGTTGTGACATGGCTGATTCAGTATGCCTCAGAAGAAAGAGCAGGCTGGACAATGTTACATTCACATTGTAATACCGGTATCTTTGAGATTACTTTAATCTGTAATCTAACTCCAATTCAAGTTGAACAGAAAAGACAGATTTGTTGCCCATGGAAATTAATTCATAAGATTGCCAACATTCATTCTGTGTACATGTAATTTATGAATTCATTTAAATCATAGCCAATTGTAATTGAATATGATCTGATTGATACGCTTTGATCTCTAGGTGTAGTAGCACTGCACAACCTGTGTTTTGAGTGAAACAGAAAATTGCGGCCACAACAGCCCCACCAATCGGGCTCAGCCCTATTGGCGCGACTGGTTGTGCATTGGACTGGCGAGTGGGAGTCCCGGGTTCGATCCCCGCTTCCGCGTAATAATAGATTCTGGCGTAATCGGCAGGATTTGGGGTGTGGGTGTTGTCCACATGAAGGACATTGTGTACGGCGGTCCGCGGTGTGAAGTGTGAAGTGCGAGGACATGCTCCAAAAGATCAAGGGGATGAATGTAGCACCCAGCCATGAGCCAGCCCGGGTTCAATCCCCGCTTCCGCGTAATACTACTCAAGCATAACCGCATAACTGGTCGGGGCCGTTTGTTTGTTTGTTTCTTTATCAGTGGCAAATCTTCACTGGCAACTTCACTGTCTAAACTACAGGTATGGGTACTTTCGAATGGATCACAGACTACACAGCAGCGGTCCAGGACCCCTGACCTCCAGACACAGACACCACAGTGACCCTGTAATAAATTCCCTCATTAAAAAAAAAAATGGAAGAGAGTGAATGAATCACTTAGCCCTATAATGAAGAGAGGACAGAACGCCTCTTCGTGCTCAGCTACTACAGAGCTGCTTTAACAGCAGGAGGTGTGCTAAAGAAATCAGCCATGCAAATACATTTCAATAGAGACAGAATAAAATGGGAATAATAGCGCTCAGCACCACCAAGGCATAATGGTGTACTGAGCACACTATAGGGTGGTCACTGAGCTGATTCCTCAACCTTGGTAACTCCAATTGATCTATACAAACAGGGCAGGCACACTTTTGCCAAGAACGGGCTGTATAGTTACTTATGTCAGCAGAAGCCGAGCCCATCTGATCTCAGGCCTTGAGAAGCAGAGAACTGTCTCCAACATGCAGAACTCAAGACAGCTAAATCATCATACAACATCATGTCACATCAGGTACCCAGCCAATCAAATCAATACAAATGTCACTTCCGCCTATCACTTTTCTGCTCTCACTTTTACCCTAATAGGTACTTTGCTCAGGCAATTAGGCCATCAGCCAATCTAGCTAATGTTTGTGTTCACACAAACACACAAAGTGTGGCATAGGAGGTGCTGGCACTCCTGAAAAAAGTGTGGGCACCTCTGCAGTGCCAGAATAAGGCTGGGTTCCACAATAGGGACACGGTTCAGGTGGTTAACACCACTGTAAGTAATTTTAGTTACCGAAATAAAAAAATGTCAGGGCCTCGCATTTGTTTTTCATAGTAGTATTAGTAAAAGAACAGCCTGAAATAAGTGGTCCAATCAAGGGGATATAGTTCCTCAGCCAGCCATAGAACAGAAGTGGGAAGTTGTGAGCAGAACTGTGAGCGGTTAAGGCGGTGCCAGTGTGCCTGTGGTGCTGTTGGCATCTGGACAGCAGGTCCAGGCAGCTTTCCAACGACATACATTCATGACAGTGCATGATGCGCTGCCCCCAGACCATGAGTGATGCTAACTGGTCCAGGAGAGGTTGTGAACATGGGTGGACACACTGCCTGCAGGACAGAGCGGGAGGGAAAGCAAGGTAGGTGGACAAGGTTGTACTTAAAATCATCAGGTATTAATGATATATGATAAGTACGATTTTTCCCCAAAAAAGTTTGTTTGTTGAACTGTCATTTTTATGATTCCACCCTACCAGTTCATTAAGTATGCCTGGTTTGCCTGGTGGGTGGTGATGGGTGGAGATCCACCCGAACTGAAGCCACAGCCACAGCTTTAGTTGCGTGATAAAGGGGGAGGAGTTAGGGGAGGGGCTGAGCATGTGATGTCACTATATTGAAGTTTTTTTCATTGGCACGTTTAACTGGAAAGGTTCAGCCCCCAGGAAGAAACCCTAAATACAAAGGGAAGACATCATTAAAAACACACAAAGGGGTCTATTTACATACTGTCACCTCTTTAACATGTGCAAAATTGGAAAAAATACAAAAATCACGCCCCCCCCTCTTTAAAGCAAGACACTGAGCAAACCCCTAACTGGTTGGTGCTTGCTTGTCTCCTCTGTCAGTGTGTGAATGTGAGTTGTAGTACGAACCCTTTTGAGGTGCTATAGAATGATTGATTGATTGATTTATTGATTGATTAGGCAGTTACAGTTTAGGGTCTGATTTTTGTTGTTATTCCTTATTAATATTTTGGATATTGGTATTGCATCACCTGCCATTTATTATGCTAGCAGCGCTATTTGCAGCTGGAGATGTAGTCTTATATTGCTATTTTAGTCAAAGACACTTGGGAAATTGACCATGGAGTTTAAAAGCACCTGTTAAGCATGTCAAATCCTGAGTGGCTGCAGCATGCGCCATGTCATGTCCATCCTGAAGAAGATCCTAAGCGATCGAAGCATTGATTCTAAGCAATAGGAGCTGAGTCTCTACAAACCAGTGTTGCTTATTTCTCTTCTATGGCCACAGAGTCACACAAGACATCTCCATGGCTGCCTCATCTTCTTATTTTTCTATAGACATCTCTTGCTTTTTCTATAACCAGCAGGGGTGGGGCAAACTGTCACTTCTTTTGGTCCATTCATGTCTACTACCACTTTGTCATGCCATTAATAAATAAACACACCCAACATGCCCATGAGCAGTCCGCTAATTGTGTTGTGTAATGTGTGTATGCACACACACACACACACACACACACACACACACACACACACACACACACACACACACACACACACACACACACACACACACACACACACACACACACACACACACACACACACACACACACACACACACACACAGACAGTATGGGGCGGCCTTCTGTAGAAGGTCCTGGCAGCAGCAACAAAGTAAGGTTATGAAGCAATATAGGAGTGTAGCAGGCAACAATAAGGGATCTATTAAAGGTAATGCCACCTGGACTTGTGATGGTTGAATTGTCTTAATGCCCAAAGGCAGAGGTGTTTTAGGGATTTAGAATGGTCACCAAAATAACAACTTTAATGCAGGAACGCCTCTTCCGCAATGCTAATTTACCACATGTCAAAAGCTCTTATAAAGCTCTTATAAAAGCATAACTCAAAAAGGTCATGGGGACTTACTGTATGTATTAAATTTATCAACACAGCATCCTGGTAGATGGATTATCAGGCCTGTTTTTAAATAAGTCAGTGATCCACATTTGCGATCTATAAATTAGGGTGTTCTTTTAAGGTTTCTGTTTGCTTTTGATGAAGGCAGAAAGGCCTCCGGTCACTTGAACACTGATTTCTCAAGTCTCAGTAATGACCATTCAACAGATAGAGGACTTGCTGTGATGTTCTTCAGAACACACTCCAATAAGTCAATGTAATATAGCCGTGGTGTTATTATTGTTTCACAAGGGGAGCCATAAAACATCTGATAATTCAAGTCAAACACAAGGGGTTTGGATTGATAGCCAAGATATGTGCAATACTCTTTCCCATGGTATTATGTCGACATGATACACCTCTGCACTGTGCTTTGAATGGGTTCACCAAGTTATAACTTTATAAGATAAATCAAATAGAAATGAAATCGAATGAACACCCCTTGGAGTGGGTAAAGCTGGTTTGTTCTGACTGATCACTACTATCTGCAAGAAAGATGCAATATTGTATTCCTAGATCATCATAAAATAAAAATAGAACTCTTATTTTCCCATCTCACGCAAACGCAATGTACAATCCTTTGCTTGTAATAAATTCAAAATAAAACCATTCATCTGTAGTCTGAGCTGGATGAAAAATGCACTCCTAGAATCTATTTTGCAGGAGCACGACTTCACCATAACATTATTAGGCTCTAGTAGTGGTTCCCATATGTTTAAGATCGAGACCCAAAACTGAGATTTTGAGAGATAGCGAAAATCATTTCCCGGCCGTGACCACTATGAAACAGTCGTTGGCCCAATGGCCACGACCAGCGGTCAGGGTCGGGAAATTATTTCGCCCCTCCTGGAGATTTTACAGTATGTCTTCCTGTCCCTGGGAACTAATCTTGTGAAAATATCCGGTCTACCTTTCTAAAGGCTTGTAAATCTGCTATTTTCACACTTATTACAGTATTCAATTTCTCCTTTTAAATCCTTGAAATATGGGTGAGAGTCTCAGAAGATAATTGTTGCAAATTATCTGTATAACAGGCTAGTTTATGTCGACACCAATTATATGAGTCAGCAGCTCTGCCAATGGTTGCTCATTGGACGATTGGTACATGGGGGGGCAAGGCTTAGAGAAGGCTCTATTTAAGCCAGATCAAAATGATCAGCGCATGTAAAGCAGTGCAGAGACTAGTCTATACTGCAGCGGTTGTATATCTCGCTTAATAGAATTCTATACAACTGACAGATTACCTCCTTTAATGCTGTTTACAGGAAGCCTAGCAAGTGTTAAATTTGTATCACTAATCAGGGAAAATGTAGAGTGTACTGCAGTAATCCATCATAGTAATCCATCATTGTTATTCTCCTTCAATCTCATTACCGCTGTTCAACATTTAAGCCTGTGGAAGACGAAGACTGGCTTCAACGACTACACTACTGTACAACCAAACACCATTTAACAAAACAACACAGAAAAGGAAAACTAATCTACTATGCTTTCATTTTTAAGCTTGCTTCTTCCATCAGACACTGGCATCTGTCTGATGTATGAATACTACTGCAATGAGAACAGCCGAGGCATTTCATATTCATAACAACCCCAGATATGTGTGTAAGCACCTTTGGATTTCATGCATCTAAAATTATACTTTCCTGTGGTTTTTCTCTCTTCGTATATAGCACGGGGAAATTTCATTCAGTGACTGTTTCATGGTCTCTCTGCCAAAGACGTTATTGAGAAATTACAGTCCAGGAAATGAGTCGGGAAGCCCAGTGACAGCATCCAGGGAGAGATGCATTATTATGATATTCTCTAAGAAGAATCTGGAATTGAATTCTGATTCAGTGGAATATGTTTTTATTTATTTATTTTAGGTTATTCAGTCCCCTAGATGACACATGCCAACAGTCATGCTACATGGAGCACCAGAGGATCCACTGAGCATGGGGCTGGATGTTCACAGCAAGCAAGCAGCATACAGATGAGTTTATAGAGAATGACAGGGTTGTAAACACAACAACCAGCCATATCACAGAGTAAACCCTACAGTCACTATACCATCCTTTGTTGTGAAAAAAGGCACGAATCCACCATTTCATACTGACGCTTTGCGAAAAATATAACATACAAAGTCATAAAACAAGTCCACCATGAATGTTTGTACAGTGATTATTGAGTTACACATCGGTGTGGCGGTAATGCGGCCAACCAATACGCTGTATTGGCCTGGCTAAAGCCATGCCGAACCAGCTGCTGGCAAAAAAAAATGCCTGTCGTAGATAGGTCTGGAATAGCTCAATTGTACACCTATTTCCTGCTCCAGAAAATTGCACACATATTTTAATGCTGTGTCCTGATCGTCCACACCAACAACAGCAATCTAAAAGATCTCATATGGTGATAAAAGGGTGCTGTGTCATTAGTCAAGAGGATCATTGTTCCAAAATAACAAATCCTATCTCTAACCCTAAACATAACCGCAAGCACGTGGGCAGCACATGTTCCGACTACCAGGACTTCAGAATTATTAATTAGACAGAGAAGCTAAAATAGTTCAGCAGAATAGAGCTCCATGATAAAACCTGATAACATGGGGGTCAGTACAGGAGCTTGAGGCTGAGTTGGGAACAATCTAAGAATAGAGTGTGATCCAGGAATTCATCACATAAGAGCTTCTATTTATGGCAGTTGAGAGCGTACATTATGGCCAGTGAATCACTGGCTTGGTGGTGAATGAGGGGAGGGCAGCGCCGGGAGATGAATCTGTGCTCTGTATCCTGGGAGGTCATCCACATGACACCAAGAGCGATTAGGGTCTGTGTCCCCAATCCATCAGGGGACAACTCTGGGTGTTTCATCATTACATCTGTCCCCCTATTCTTCCCTCCGGCCCCCATGGGAGGAAGTAAGGAAATATGGGTATGGGAAGTGCATGATGTCACCGACAAGGTCATACGGTCACAGACCTGCTACGAGAGTTGTAACGATACATTGTAACAGTCGATACGTATCACAAATCACGATCAGTGTTGGGCAATATAACTTAGGAGAGTAATATCTTTATACTTTACTTATGATGCCTTATAAAAGTAATAATATTACTTTGCATGCATTACTTGAATCAAAGAGTAATATGTTACATATTACAATATTACTTTCCCAAGCCCCGGATCCGACCTGCAATCTGTTCTATTTTCACATGCAACAACAAGGTCAAAAGTAATAATTAATGAGACATGTTTCGGCAGAGTAACATATTACTTATTACACATTTTGGCAGAGTAATATCTTTACTTTTGCATAAAAGGTAATATTACAGTAATATGTAATATTTAATTAGTTACTTATGATATTGAGTCATTCTGCGATATGATCCGATAAGATTCAATGATTTGAAATCTATATAGTAACCATTTAAAATACGCTGAAATTGTCTTAAACTAAGTGATTAAACCACTATTTATCTTTTTTTCTAAAAAAAAAAGAAAAAAAAGAAAATGAAATCCCACTGTACCCTCATGTATTAGGAGGACAATATCAGGGTTAGGGTTAGGTTTTGGTGTGCGATGAATCTATTTTGGTGAAAATGGGTTAGGATAAAATGGATCCATTATAGTTAAAATGTTATATGGTTTTGTAAGGGGACTTGGGCAGGGGGGTGCAGCTAAAATTAACATCAAATATCTAATTACTGAATGGAGTAACTTATAAATTGTCTGGGGTGTTCACATAAGGCTAAGTGGACGATAAAATATCCCTTTAAGCCACAAAGGTTCTTTTTAATGGTTGATCTTAATTATGTAATGCACACTTTCATGCACCAATGTCATTTATCAGTCTATACCTGCCAATATTCTCTCTCTCTCTCTGTATCTTGTACAATATCTTATCATGTACTATACAATAAATTACTTTCGACCGTACAGATGGGTGACTAATTCATGAATGAGTTGTGAAATGTAACGCATGGCTTTCAATACAGATGGACTGAAGATAGAATTAACTACAGAACTTCCTATAATGCTCTCTATCATGTAGTAGCCTATATACTCTATGTTGAGCAGAATATGATCTGATTTCCTGAAACACACACGGCACATTCCTTCCCCTCGATCTCCCTCTCTGCGGATGGCCTCAATAAGCAAGACTCATCTCTATAGACATGTTTCATCGGCATAGAGACATCGGCTAAAAAGCTGTCATCTGTACTTGTTTACACTCTTCGTGTTCGTTCTTGTGCAACACATCTCAGTTCTATGGCCTCTTTCCCTCTCTTTCTCATCCTCCTCCCCGCTCCCTCCATCCCAGGCTTTAACGTATCCGCCCCAGAGGGCCGATCGATATACAGCAACAGCCTTTCCATGAGATCTCCCCTGTGCTACAGGAGAAAAGAAACAACGCTCAATGCAAGCGATAACTCTCTACCACTCTCTCTCGTGCTCTCTCTGTATATATACTGTGTACACACACACACACACACACTACAGCCTCTCTTTCCTCCATGTCTGTTTCTGTGTCGGCTACATTGTGGTAGAATAGTCAACGGTCAGAGGCCGCGGCTGACGTCTTGTTAGATGATCAATGCAGGGAGATGCTGAGGGAGGGGGGGGACTATCCCCCGCAGGTATTAGGAATGACCTCTGAGTAATGCAGGAGGAGAAGCAGACAGCAGGGGAGCAGAGAGCAGGTAGACATGAGGCCAGTCTGGAGAGAGGCAGTAGCTGTCAAATAAAGCAGGAGGTGGTCAATATCAAGCCTGCCATATACTGTAGCTCAGCCTGCAGCCTGTTGTGTGCTTCTCTCTCTGTCAGTGTGAGACGCGAGCTGTCAGGCTGCAGTGATGTGCATGTCATTGCATTGTGTTGCACTGTAATCAGGGAATGTGTGTGTACTGTGTATGGTATAGTATAAGGATGTGAGTACATTTAGAAGAATACTACTTCACCCACTCTTTCCCCCCCGAAATGTATTTTTTGTCTGAATTCCTAAGCTATTAATTCTCTTGGCGCCGTCCACGCGGGGCTCGTGGACATCCCGTTAGAACCCCTCCGCCGGTCACGCGGACGGCTCGTATCACGACGAGATGTAGATTTCATTCTTTAATCCAACTATTAGTCCGTGCGCATCGTCTGATGATCATCCCGTTGCTGACTTTCATTTGGGACAGAATTGGGGACAACTTTTTTTTTCCGTCCCATTGACATGCATTCAACCCAATGCATTCAAACGGCTCTCCTCCGGTTTGCCCCCTCAATGTCGCTGGCGCATGGGTTAAGCAGCCAGGGCTACACAGCTCTTCCTGACTTGTGACCCGGATGTTTTTGGGTACATCGCCAGATGATCGATTAGGCAAGACAACAGACACAGCATAACAGAAACAGCACATCCTGTTTAGGAGATCTGAGCTTCAAAATAAGGGCTTTTTTACCGATCGAACTGGTTTGAGCCGCGGCAATGGAGAGGAAACAAAGAAGATCCGATCGCGGTCAATGAGTTAATTAAATAGAACGGAGCCCTTGTTCCAGAAATAGACTTCATAGACTTTTCAAAAATAATCTAAATAAAGGCGATTATGCCACGGACAAAGCCAACTCGGGTTGTAAGAAATCATGACGACACACACAATGTTTTGGGACAATCAAATAATTTCTAAGAAGAAAAACGACACAAAAAGTGTTGTATGCTTACTTCTTGTTAATTAGATATATTGTGTGTTGTTTTAATTTGTTGAGAACCTTGTTGGCTTTGTTCATGGTGTAATCATCTTATATAGATCATTTTCAAAAAGTCCATGAGGAAAATGAATGGGGAATCCATTTCTGGGACAGGGTGGACGTCACGAGAGGGGCAGGACTGCTCAGCTCTATTAACCAGCAGACATTAGGGCTACCAGGACGCCCTCTTCAAAATACCAGTGTTTGAAGTGTACAGGTCTAATGTAATTACATAGGCGTGTGTACGTGACAGAAGGCAGTTAGTCTTAAAATAGACAGCGTGTGTGTTGATCCAGTAAAGTGTAATGTGTACTACAAATTATCTATTTCAAGTGTTATGACACTGATCGCTGAGAAGTGGATAGCTATGAGGACGGCTTGACCCAGCTAAGGGTTGTTGGCCGGAGTTCTGGGACATTCTGGCTAGAGGTGGACTGCAACATTGAAACATTGTCAAGTATGATCATCCCAAAAAGGTTGCCTCGTCCCCTGTTGGTTGGGTTAAGAAACTCTGAGTCAACACCTCACTTCTCAGATGAATCGGTGTCACAAATATTATTGTTGTTGCCATGACATATTGGCCACGATGTCAGATTGGAGATATATAAGCGATGAGTTTGTAATACAGACTTTGCCTAACCTAGCAATACTGACGAGGAGCTTTTGCTCGGCAATAAACCTTCTGAAACTTGGTCCATTTCTCTTCTCTTCATTTGACTACAATTCCACCAGAGTTCACCATTATCAGAAGATGCACACAAGCCTGCACTGGCAGAGCTATTCACAGTTTTAGCACCTTGTTAACCTCACAAACAAAACCTGCAGATTGGCCCTGCAGAGTGTCGCAGCTTGAAATAATATGAATAACTGATGTTGGATGAATATCAACAGTGATAGTCCATTGTGTCCACCTGCTTAGTAGTCTACTGTAGGTGTCCATCAGATGTTCTGTCTGAAGCAGTCAAGAGTTGTGTACCATGGATGATGGGATCGAATAAAATCGATATGCAGTATATTTGGGTTAATCATACGTCTATATTTTAGAGCAGTGTTTTGTTTTTGTTTTTTGAGAGGGTTCCAGGTGGTCCTCACCTATATGATGGAGAGTTGGTTAACCAGAAATAACTCTTTGAGGGGGTCCATTTGGTTCTATGTTTACACTCTCAAGAGATAAAATATTAATCATCTGAATTACCACCAGTCAAGTCTACACAACTAGAGAATGAAGAAGAATAATGGTCATTTTTGATCTGTATATTTGCCTGTTTTGTTTGCGAAATCCAGTCTGGAATTGTGGACAAAAACAAAAGAAATCTTTAGTTTTGGGGTCTGTGTGGATAAAATGTCATCAAATGATCGTCCGTGGCTAAAATGCTGAATAAATTGTGGGCCCTGTTATGAAACAGGTTGAAAGCCACTGACATAATGTAACACAAAGACCTGTCAATCATGTTGAATAACACTGCATCAAGTGGACATGCTGTAACTATCACAGCTCTCACACACTTACTCACAGCCTTGTGGAGTCTGCATGCTGAGATAGACGGACAGACGTCAGATAGACGGATGGCCAGGCAGATGGCCAGCTGCCAGAGAGAGAGAGAGAGAGAGAGAGAGAGAGAGAGAGAGAGAGAGAGAGAGAGAGAGAGAGAGGGAAAAAGAGGGACATGGGAGAGAGAGAGAGAGAAGTGGATCTCTTAGTGAAAGTGAAGGTGGTTAACATATCATTACTCGTGCACAGATGACTATGTAATTGTCCAATTAATGTTCTGGAAATGGTCTATCAGCAACCATGGACAGGGCCAATAGTATCATTGGAGGGTGAGGGTTCTGCTGTAAGAGGCACTTAATGGGGAATATCTCACCATTTAAAAATCCATATGCTATTCACAGCACTGTTAATGTGGAAACGATACACTCAACAAATGCAATAAATAACCATGATCCAAGAACGAAATTAAAGCTGTAATGTCAGCGACAAACAACTTCATAGGCTAATTCATTATCACTGAATGTGTAATCTCTCAAGACCGTCAGCACCACTGCCTTAAACATGTAGTGTTGTTAGTACTATAGGCAGTGATGGGCAGTAACTCACAACAAGTAGCGTTACTACGTAGCTTTACTACATCTTACCGTAGCATTGTGGTAGCGACGCTCCTCTTTTGGACTGTTAACTTGTAGTGGAAGTTACACGGCTTTTGCACGCAGTGCCACCAACGCTCCACACTACAAAAGAGGGAGGAGGGGGGTGTTACATGGTCATCAAAGGTGGGGGGAAAAAACGAAAAAATGCAAAGTAAATTCACGACTGTTTGGTTTGTTAGAATGGAGGTGGACGGCATTCCGCATGGGCGCATGTGCAACCTCTGTGGCAGGTAATTATGTGCAAATATCTCTTAATGGAGGAACCTGTGTCAGGGGCGGATGTAACATTTCCAAATTGGGGGGCAGGAGAAAAAGCCCACATTTGCTATTAGTTTGGAAGAAAAGAAAAGATCTATTTCATGGAGATACTGAAAAGTGTTGAAGTGATCCTTTAAGTTGCCTGGACAAGAAAATTATTTTTTCTCACCATGGCAACTATAGGGCTCTGTAATACGGTATCGGCTATATATATATATATGTATATATATATATATATATATATATATATATATATATATATATATATATATATATATATATATATATATATTATTTACATCCCGGCCCCCACAAAATCACCTGTTTTACGGTTATAGTATCAGTTAATGCCTAATGATACTGTAGTTAACATACAGTAGATGTTATTATTTCCCATGGGGGGCAGTACAATAACAGGATGAGCTTATTTTAAATAAACGAGTCATGCTGACACAGAGCCCACAGCTGCCCCAGTAAAGAGTTCAGACCCCCCTGGGTGTGCTGTACACTCTATGCTAGAAGTCAGCAGGTGCCAGGAAGCTTCACTTGCCTTAAGGTTTGGTCCTAATGCATGAATATACTGTAGGGCTCTCAGTGCCTGATCAGCAGGATGATGACATTGATACTGAGCCTTACCACCCCTGCTGCCGCGCGTGCGCGCGCGCACACACACACACACACACACACACACACACACACACACACACACACACACACACACACACACACACACACACACACACACACACACACACACACACACACACACACACACACACACACACACACACACACACACACACACACACACACACACACACACAATTACTACTACTAGTACATGCCCAGATACTATCTTTAATTCACTTCTGTCACACAAGGTTGATGTGAGGGTCATTACAGCTCCATTCATGACATTAATTATGTCCATACAGAAAGGCTTTTGGTGCAGAATGTGTGGGCGAAACAGTTGCTGTATGTATTATCCTCCAGCATAATCACCTGTATTGTCGTTCTACACCCACAAAGTATCCAAGTCCATTTAGCGGCTCTCCAGAGCTGCAACCATAGATTAACCTTGGGGAGCCTGTGTGTGTGTGTGTGTGTGTGTGTGTGTGTGTGTGTGTGTGTGTGTGTGTGTGTGTGTGTGTGTGTGTGTGCGTGCGCGTGTGCGTGCGTGTGCGTGTGCGTGTGTGTGCGTGTGTGTGTGTGTGCACGCACATGCGTGTGCGAGGGTGCACTGCATGCATGTGTGCGTGAGTTAAACTGCTGAGACTTTGGGTGGGAGATTGAAAGGCTCCAATTTAGCTCTGGGAAAGAAATTCACAACCAACAGCAACCGTTGCTGCCCCCAAACCCACACCCTCCATATCTCTACCGCCCCATTTGCTCCAGAACACCTAGAGCCTCGTCAACCAGAGCAGCGATAAACGCTAACAAAACATAAAGCTAATTCACTTTAAACTCCATTAAGCATTTTCCCCTGTCGCCAGTAACACATGACTACTCTGCCGGCATTGGACAGGCCTCCCTGCATGTCAATAGGCAGCCATCTGCTCTGGCTGCCACAGCTCACAGAGAACCAGTGGAGAGTTTTATCCATGAGGGGCCTTTGCAAGGCTGGAGCTGGACAGACAAGATGGTTCTCTGCCTACGGACAGGCTAAACGTGTCCCCACAGACCTCAGCGGACAGAACCATAGGCTCTTATTGAGAGAGTAATCGGTCGCTGTCCTTAGCTCTGATGATCTCAGTGTAACATAAGGATGACCTCAATAGTACAGTAGCTCCCAGGAGAGAACGCATCACTGCTGTCTCACAATATGCTGCAGGCATGTCTGCACCAAATATAGTACGTAGCAACACAATTTGGGATTCATTATTTGGTGGTTTATAAATGGCTGGGTACAACTGAAACAAATCCACCATAATCACCATAAATTACACAATACAAATACTTTTATAGATACATTTACTCTTTGCTTTGCTGATCCAGCTCCACACATTTAGATCTGACATTTCATTGGTTTACATACATGCTTAGTGTGCAAACATTGAATGCATTGCAGACATTACATATTAAAGGCACGATACTGTATATGCGACTATGCCTGTACCATAACACATACTGTATATTCCACCATGAGTGATTGTGTACAACAGAAATAGTTCAGGTCAAAAAGGGTTTTTTTTTTTGTGCAATCTGTGTGGATACGGAGGGAAGATTCAATTATATTTTCTCTGCAGAGTTAATTCCATAAACACAACATGCACACAAGTATCTGTGTGTAGATTCCATTATGTAGTCGCTAACCATGAATCACAATGAAAACAGCTTCATGGCAGCTTCGATTTGCCTGAAAAGTTGAGAAATAATTACATCTCTAACCCCCGGGTATGTTTTAATTATGTACACTTGCTCAGAATGAGCTGCCCACCGTCTAGGCATTTAATTTTAACATGAGATCTTAAAGCCTGCTTCTCGAATCAATTTTTTAGGCATTTCAAAGTCAAGCTTGTCAATTATACATTCGGGTTCCTGCTAGCAGTCAACATACGGTACAAACTTGTTTTAGATGGAAATGTCCGTGGCATATTCCCAGAACAATTACCACCAACCCTGCTACCACAGACTCTGGGGTCGTCTGGTGTCCAGCGCTTTCACAGTCAAGACACTATCACCATGGCTGACAGTCTCCAGTTTCTGTCTGGAAATAATGGGTGGTGTAAAGTGGTGAGACGATATGCGGCAAAAACACTTCAAACCCAGAGTGAAGAGTCCCACAGGGACAATCAGTCACAAGACGGGAGTGCTTTAGGAACTAAAATAAGCAATGGACACAGAGTGTAATTAGGCATTTTAGTGCTTTACATAACATAATACGGTCTGGAGTTAGAATGAAGGCCCTGTGGGAGCTAAAGGCTATGTATGTTGCTGCTATTGTTGTCACTCCACTACAGGAGACACATTCAAGGTTGGAACAGGACAGATGAAAGGACAGAGAAACTACTGTAACAAAGTAAGAACGGACCATTAGATTCACCAGTAAGCACATCAATGTGTACCCACTACTATACATGGATGCTATAGAGATGCGCAGTGACGTCACCAGCCCTGTTCCACTAGTGGATTCCTCATTCATTTATCATTTTCCTCATAGACTTTTCGAAAATGGTTAATAAAAACACGATTGCGCCGCGGCCAAAGCCGGAAGAAGTAGAAAACGGCAGGATACAAGACTTTTTGTTTCGTTTTTCATCTTAGAAATTATTTTATTGTCCCAAAAGTTTGTGTGTGTCATCATGATTCGTCACGACTCGAGTTGGCTTTGTCCGCGTCGTAATCGTCTTGATATAAATTATTTTCGAAAAGTCTATGAGAAAAATGAATGGGGAATCCACTAGTGGAACAGGGGCGGTGACGTCACTGCGCATCTCTATACCAGTAGGCATACATACTGTAGAAATGAGTCATCCTAGTTATCAACAGCAACTCTCCCATGGCATACTCATGGACTGGATCCATCACCTTCCTGGTGTCACTCGCCCTCAATCCCTAATCCCACCTGTTCTCACTCCTACCTCAATCACTGGTCTGCATACAGGCTGAGTGCCTCTTCCTTCAGTTATGTTTGTCAGCAACTCCTACTGGAGCCTCAGGTCATTGTTATGCATCAATGAAGTGAGTTGCATTCATGCTGTGCTTTGCACCATGCTAAAATGGATTGCCTTGAAACTTTATAGAGAAGATGTGTGTAATGTGCAGCGCACATAATTTACATATTTAGTATTGATGGGAATGCAGTATAGAATATATTCAAATGTTTGTATTGTTATAGGTTGCTTGGTACTCTTTAATGATTAGTGGTAGCTATCCAGCCTACACCTCACTACCAAGTTTGTATTAGGCCTAATTGTTTACTTCAATGTGCTGTCAGTTCTGTTTCTGTATGTTTATAGTAAAAAAAAAAAAAAACTTGAAGCCTCACCATTTCCTTGGTGAATATAGGCTTTAATGTGGAAGTCCTGTATGCATTCTTGCCGGCGCACCATGGTGATGGTGATAAACCTAGAAGAACTGTCTTATCCATTTAATACATACTGTTAAAATGCCCTGACAACTCTCAACAGTAAAACTTGTGTGGGGCTTGTCACAGCAAAATCTAAATCAATCTAAACGTGCTCTTTAATTACATGGCAAGGACAAAGCAATAGTTTACTGTAAGAAAACTTTTCTCTGTTTGTGTTGATGAGTGCACCGCTTGATGTTGACAGGAGATTGATACAGGCTTTAATGAATGATGTTTTATTAATGGTTCCTTAATCAGATTACCTGCAGGCAGGCAGCCTTCATCCATCTCACCTCTTGAGTCACTTGGCTTCTGCTGATTCTGATTCAGCATGTGAAGGAAAAAGTTACATGCGAAAACTATACAGCTTTTACAAAGCTATACTATTTGTAGAGGGAGCTGATGGTGAAGGATGATTATTAAAGCGGAATTCCACCCATTTTCAACATTTTTTCTGAGAGTGTACAAATGCCATTCCATTTGTACGCTCTCAGAAAAAAGAAATCCATTAACATGGTGAAGATACATCTTGATGATGTTAGTGGTTTTCTTCAGACCTCCATTTCTTGGGAACACAGAATGGGGGAACTTTTACCATGTCCACCCAGCACCTCTAGGGTATATTAATGTCATATTAGAATATTGAAAATGGGTGGACTTCCCCTTTAATTCATCGGGAAATTTTGCTTGTAAACAAGTTGATGACCGCTTAGAGGTGGTGGTGGTGGGGGGGGGGGTGTTATGCTAAGTGGCTTCAACAAACAGGGAGGCGAAGCTGTGATCTTCTGATTATCATGCACCCCCTGCTCACTAAGGTATGACTACCCCAAGAAAGCAAGACATAGGTTGTTGATTTGCTTGTTTTATCAATCTGAAGGTAACATGCACGCATGTCAAGCACACTGTTAACTCTGATCCACACCCTACTCCATACCTGGGCATTATGCGGCCCGGGGGCCAAATGCGGTCCTTTGGCTGACTCTGACCGGCACATGAAAGAGTAGCCTACCATGGTTTTCAACCAGTGGTCTGGGCGAGTTCCAGTTGAATACGGTAAGTTGGTTCACCAGATGTAACTCTGAGAGGGTAAAAATGAAACCAAATGGACCCTTGCGGGTCCATTTGGTTTCATTTTTACGCTCTCAAGAGTTAAAATATTCATCATGTGAATTAGCCCAAGTCTAGAAAACTAGAGAAAATAGAAGATTACTGGTCATTTTGATCTCTATGTTTGACCGTTTTGTTTGTCAAATCCAGCCTGGTATTTGGGGTCTGTGGGGGGGGCTGGTGTCAAAATGGTTGGTCTTATGCTTACTTCTATCTTGAAATTAAATGAATGTTATGTAGACTTTAGTTCAGCCTTTAGTCATGGCGCTCCACAATATTTCATGTATCTCATTTGGCCCCTTGGGAAAAATAATTGCCCGGCCCTGCCCCACTCGGCACAAACGCTGGTAGAGAGCTGCCATAAGAATAGCCACACCAGGGACACACTGGGCAATACAGAAGTAGCAAAATTGTATGTAAGTACTACACTGTAGTTCCTATCATACCATTATTTCTATATAGTCAACAGTGCTCAGAGAAGTGGAAAGACTGCAAGCAACAATGGAGGGCTCTTCTGAGGATGACCTACAAAGAGAGGTTTTAGGTCTATCTCCTGAACACAAAGATTGCACAGGTAACCTGGATGTTGCAACTTGCAAGTGGACCCGGGCGCTGTAGCTGCATTGTGTTATTGAAGTGTTTAACACTTCAAATGGCTGTACTTTGGTGACCACTGCTCTTATCAGCACAGAACTAGGTTTGAAGGCTGCATATCGACCTGAAAATCTGATGTGCTACAGTAAAGAAGCCCAAAAATATCAGCCAGAGAGAATATGTGATGTGGTGCCTCCAAGTTATTCTGAATAGAATCCAGCTGTATTACTCCGCAAGGTTTATAAGCACAATTTCTCCAATGTGTAATCAGGGGTTTCAGTGGGATGAGGGTTATACTATAAATGTTTGGTCTCTCACATAGAAAAACATGTTAAAAATCACTGTGTTATGGACAGCTGCTTTAGAATAGAACAATATATTTACAGTAAGGATTTTAGCTCAGCAAAGCAGAGTTTTTAAGCATGAAAGGGCAATGGCTTTAATTCCAACCCCTTTGTATCATGTGTTTGCTTCCTTTCCATCTCCTGCAATTCATGTTTCACGTTTTTCCTATATGATGAAAGGTGCTTTACGGATAGTCTATTAATCATATTATTATTAGGCCATGACTTGACACATCTCAAGGTTAAGTCCAAGTCACTCCTTTCCCCTTGAATGTCTCAGAAGCCTCTCCCCTCATTCGTAGCCCCAGAGACGTAAAGCCCCCATCACACTGCGGGCACCTTTGACTGATTTATCAAACTACCCCAGGCCTACTTTGCTTGCCCTCAGGGGAAATGGCACAGCCTGCCTCTTCAGCATCAGGTTCTATTAATGGACTGGTCCATGCAGAAGGATAGGGAGGGTGGTGTCACGTGCAGAGGGGCCGCAAACATGACAGCCAAGGTAATGCTGATTAGCGTGTCAGGGCCTTACCGAAAGAAACATGGGACCAGTGTTGCCAACTGCCAAAATCCAAAATGCACTAGTGGCACTTCCAAAATGCACTAGAATACGCTAGAGCAGTGGTTTTTAAACCTTTTTCGTACAAGGGCCCACTATTTATTCTGCATTTTAGCCACAGACCACTATTTGATGTTGAGTTTAGTCTCTCAGACTGATTTAGGAGAGATAACTCAGCCAAAATAGCAATTCTTCTACATTTTCTAAATGCATAGTTTCTTGAAAATTAGGTAATCAGAATTAATGAAATATAATTTAACTCTTGAGAGCGTAAAATGAAACCAAATTTACCCGTAAGAGTCCATTTGGTTTCATTTTATGATCTCAAGAATTACAGATCTATAAGGGTTCATTTGGTTACCAATGGTACTTTCTAGGAAGGAAAGAGGACTCTATCATAGGAGAAAAAATCATGAAAAACAAGGATTTTATCTCTTGCACTCACCAGCAAAAAAGCGCTAGATTTTCCGCCAAAAAAGCGCTAGATTTTCCGCCAGGAGTTTTTCACTAATTTTGGCGCTAGGGGGGTCTGGAAAAAAGCTAAACATAGCGACAAATGCGCCAAGTTGGCAACACTGCATGGGTACCCAGTACCCACACAGGTCAATCGCATAAACATAAACTTACTTAATTACCACCAAGCTCTGGAGGAAACAAACATACAGTACAGTAGGAATATTATGAGAAATGTGAGGCCACGTGCGTTGCACTGCAGCAGTTTCCATATTGGGGGGCAGAGCTACAGGAGAGTGCACATCAGATGTGCAAACTTTTTAATTGTGATTTATGGAGCCCCCATGATTGAGGTGTCATGATTTATGACCGAGCCCCACTGATAGCACTTGCTCCCCAAACATACTCCAGAAAACTCTCCTATGATAGATCTGCTTATTAATGCAAGTACCCAGGTATACACAGGTACACAGCCACACAGGGCACCCTGGAAAGGTTAGATTTATCATGGTGACATTTTACTTGTGTTATGCACCCGCATTCTCCATGTGGCACGTGCAGTCAGGGGAGAGAGCACACTGTGTACCTCACAACTTGATGTTGATGTGTTAATGGAGTGAGTGCAGCCTTGCGGAGCAAAGCCCTCAGTTTCCCCATGATCATCTGAACCCACCGGAGCTTCACTTAACCTTGTGAACAGACTGCTAATGCATTAAATGCAACGCAAAGGGGGCTGCAGCACACTAAAACACACACAAGACTTGTGTGTGTTTTGTCTAGTAAAGTTTGTGTCTGATGAATGGAATAGTTCACCCGGTAGAGGCATATACCTGTGCACCGTATTAGTTAACATTAATACGTTATTTGTAATGGTTCAGTGCACTCAACCTTATAGGAAAATCCATGAGGGAATGGAGGAAATTCATCAGGGAGCCAAATGGGAGAACACTGTCAAAACTCAATAAGGAAACTCAATGTTTTTCAACTTCTACAAAAATGTCTTTCCTGTCCATAGATCAAGTTGAGATGGCTGCAGCTTTTCACAGATCCCCCCCCAAAAAATCTCTGACATTTTACCGATTCCGAGTCACGCACGCACGCACGCACGCACCCACGCACACACACGCACACGCACACGCGCACACACACACACACACACACACCCACACACACACACACACGCACACGCACAGAGGGGGAGAAATGGAAAAAGAAATGCAAGCACTGCATTTACAACCGTGTCACATGTGCAGGGCCGACAGACTAAAACAAAGAGGAACTGTGCCACACGGCAAATTGTCATTCTTCAGCGTAAGCATTTATGCAGTTATGGTGGGGAGACAGCGATTACGGGATGAGGCCAGAGGTGGAGAGATGGAGCGTGAGGCGGTGGAGACAGCGACACAGAGTGACAGGTGAGAGCCAAAAGCATGCAATAAAGATGAAGGGTGTGAATTGTAAAGCTTGGAGCAACTTCACGCATTCAGTCTCTCCCCTGCACGCCCAGTCACTGAATGCCTCTAAAAATAAAGCCAGAGGAATCCCGCCACAACTTCAACACTAGAAAGTAGACAGGTATAGTGCTTAAAGGTAAGGCAACTTTACTGTGTTTGTAAACAGATTTGTTTAAAAACAGAATCTAACTCCACCTCACCTCCACTCTATTGGCTTGCAGTTTTTCTTAGCTTTGTTTCCCCATTGATGATGTCACTAGTGGAGAGATCTATTTTATCATTATAATTAGTAACGAATCCTCATTAATTATAATGATAAAATGAGGCTCTATAAAGATAGCTTGACAAGTCATTGAGAAGTGGTGAAGTGGTCATTTAAACGTATTCAATTCCGCAGCCCATAAAGCCATATAACTTATGGAATTGACAGACATTACTTTGTGGGGTGAACTAATCCCTATAGGAAATATTTGTATTATATACAGTACATAGAGAAACAAGAGCACATGGATGACAGTTGAATCTTCTGCAGTTATTTCACACCCTGGGAAGAAAAAATAACATTTCTTTTCATAGGTAACACCGTGGCGGCGAGAGGAGATTGCTTATTTGCTGTGGCAAGCAGACACACTTCACAAGGATGCATAGTTTGTCACTGCAATGCTGCATTCCATATTCAGTCATACTATTCACTGCATCATTTCCAATCGCAGGCTGAAATGCAGCAGGGGCGAAATCCAAAAGCGACCTCGCCCGCGGGCGCCCGGTTTCAAAAACGGGCGCCCGCTTTTGAAAACGGGCGCCCGTTTTTGTGAAACCGGGCGCCCGTTTTTACAAACGGGCGCCCTTTTCAAAAGGTTATGGTTAGGGTTAGGTTAGGTTTAGGCATAGGTTTACTGAGGTTAAGTTTAGGGTTAGAGTTAGGTTTAGGCATAGCCTAGTTTGTGAAAACGGGCGCCCGCTTTTGAAAACGGGCGCCCGCTTTTGAAAACGGGCGCCCGTTTTTGTGAAACGGGCGCCCGTTTTTGTGAAACCGGGCGCCCGTTTTTGTGAAAGCGGGCGCCCGCTTTTGAAACCGGGCGCCCGCGGGCGAGGTCGCTTTTGGATTTCGCTGGCTCTCCTGAAATGGCCTGGTAGTGCAGCAGGGGCGGATCTAGGCATGGGCATGGGGGGCAATGTCCCCCCAAATGCCCATTCTGCCCCACCAAACATGATGGCATGCCTAAGTCAGACCCTTAGCTTTATGCATGCTGCGTGTCTGTTGCAACTTCAACAACAACTGGCGTTATTGTTGATGCTTTACTTGTCTAATATAAGTCCTGTAACAGAAAATGGTATGGGTGGACTATGGACACGGGCAATGAAGCCGCAACAATACCATTTTCTCTTGCCCCTCCAACATGTTCTCTTGCCCCCCCAAATGGAACATGTCATATCCGCCCCTGCTGGTAGTGTGCAGTGTGTTAGTACCACACTGATACTGGCAGTTTTAAAATTATATCATAAAGACTTGCCTCTATCTCTAACTAGAAAAGGAAAAAGAGAAAAGAAAAACAAAAAACAAAAAGGAGAAAACACAACAACAACCCCCCCCCCCACCCCCCCCAAAAAAAAAAAAAAAAAAAAAAAACACCAGACAAGAAGAGATGGCATAGATGACAGCATGTGATAACTTGGTTACAAGTACAAGAATTTAGTGTTCAGGGTACTGTTCTCAAGCACTCGAGGGGACACTAGCTGCCCTAGTACTAGAACAGGAGGCGGACCACTTTTCCAAAAGGGGCTGCCAAGTTTTCAGAAAGACATGCTCCTTCTTGTTGATGAACATTTTAATATGTCATTAATATATCTTAGAGAGGTTGGGTGGACATGATAAAAAAAAAAGTTCCCCCAATTCTGTATTTCCTAAAAATGGAGGTCTGAAAAAATCATTAACATGGTGAAATACATCTGATGACATCATCAAGATGCATTTCACCATGTTAATGATTTTTCTTTCAGACCCCCTCAGGAAAATTTTGAAAATGGGTGGAATTCCCCTTTAAATATACCATTAACTTTAAGATTGTATTAGTTTCTAAGACACTACATGTGTTTTTTTTCCTACACACCACATTATATCTCTAACCTCATATGCCTGTTAGTTTTCGTACTCACTCATAGCCAACAATGATCCACTATTCAACTTCCGAAATGAGGAAAGGGAAAACCACGTGGTCGTAAAAATCGCCTCCCATCCGTGTCCATGTTATAGATTTCTTTCCTCATTTTCATATTCATATTTCTTTTCCTGTAAAATTAAATTTGCCATGGCCGCCATGGCTGTAACTATAGAACACAGGGGCAGATTCATAGGTGGTTTGTTTTTGTGATAGCACAGCAAACAGCACTCTCATTATAACTTGACCGGAGTGAGATTCTAGTGAATATTTGTTATAGACTGGTTCCCTAATGGCAAGAAAAAAACCTTCAGAAAATTACCCTGATGGCATTTTAGAGGAAAGTTGCTTAATGTGTTGTTTCTATATGGTTTTGAGTGCTGAATCCATTTCTGCTGTATGCCGAGTGATATGGCACACTGTTTAGTCAGAAATATAGTAATTAGCACAATTACTCACTATAAAAACTGTAAATTACTATCACAATCATATAGAAACAACACATTAAGCACAATCATGATAGTAATTTCCTGTTTTTATACTGATTAATTATGCGAATTACTCAATTTCTAACAAAACAGTGTGGTATCTCTTGGCATACAGCAAAATTCAGCACATGAAAATCATATACTGTAGAAACAACACCTTGACTAACTTCTCTCAAAAATGCCATGAGGCATCAACTTTTTAACATTTGGGGGAATTGAATATTATCAAATTATTTGGGTAACTGGTTTTGTGTTCTATTCCTAGTCCTGACAGACTGGACTAGGCAGACCACATCATCCTGCTCATCAACCGCATGCAGCACAGGAGCTCCTGAATAGAGTGATCAGAGTATACCAAGGTTGGCCTTCGACTAAATGCCCCCCAAAAACAGAGGTTAGGCTCACCTACAGTATATCGAAACATCCACCTCTGACAACAACAGTCACTGCTCTGAAGGACGTCAAGGACTTCAAGTACCACCATTTGACAACTCAACTGGGAAAGCTCTTAAAGTGAGAAGGCAATTGCATGGAGGGCACTGAACGGCATGATAGTGTATCGAACTTCAAACTCCCTCGACAAATCAAACTCTACTTTTTAGAGTCTGTTTTCCTCTCTGGCAGTGAATGCTGGACGCTGAAACTCTGCAACTCTGCAGAAGTCTCTAGGCGGGTGCTACACCAGGATCAATGTTGCGTGCATTACTTAACATCAGCAAGAGTGCATGTTACCAACATGAATGTGTCTGAGGGAATAGCAAGGGCGAGTGAAAAAATAGCAGCTAGGAGAATGAGACTATACAGTACATGTTGCAAGACACTGCCAAATACGCTTAATGCCAGCCAGCAATTTGGTCACAAGGATGTTCTACACTAGCATACGTTGATATAGGATGCAGGAGTGCAAAGCAGAAAGCACCAGCAAACTGGCCAGATGTACAGTACATGTATGGAGAACCGGGGGATGAAAAATGTAACTAACCTTGTTTCTCATTATTCATTATTTGTGAATATTCATAGTTGCCCAAAACCACACAGGATGAACATGAAACAATTCCTAATGTCTTTAAACACACCATGAATAAATAAAGTTCTGTTGTGATAAATACAAGACGAGTGAGGGTTGCGATCTCACTGTGAATAACAACTGAATTCTGAAAATGCGAGTAACTGTGTCTTTCAATATTCATTCGTGATTGAATATGCATAGTCCATCTGGCTGCCCAACCACACAGGATGCCAAGAAAGCCGTTTTACATTTCCAAGTGTCTTTAGATACACTCGGGGCATTTCCCAACATCACAGGACATTTTATAATGACAGTTTTTGATGAAATAACTTCTTTCTGGGAGACGTCAATCGTTTTTCGTGCCTCAAATAAATGACTGGGTCACTGTGACGAGAGGCCAACTCGCTCAGCTGATGCATGGCTAGATATTAAAGTTTCAAAACCCTGTGAGTTAATGTTTAATCCTGTGAGGGGAGAGCAATATGTTCCTTGTCACCCTTCGGCTCTTTGGCAGCCAAGACACAGTGCTGCTGGAGTTGGGGGTTGTTTATTGGTGCGAGGGATACAACAACAGTGTTGAGGGGTGGGCTTCTACAATCAGTTTTGTGTCCTGGAAACTGCCTTGTTTCCTGGGGGTTCCAGACAGCTTGTTCACTGGTGGAAAACGTACTTGATGTTTTACTTTAGTACAGGGGTCTTCAACCTTTTTCATACCAGGGCCCACTACTTATCCCGCATTTTAGCCACGGACCTCCATTTGACCCGTAAGGGTCCATTTGGTTTCGTTTTACACTGTCAAGAGTTACATATCTATAAGGTTCCACCTGAAATCCTCTCAGGGACCACAAGTGGTCTCCGGACCACGGGTTGAAATACACTGTTTTAGTAAAAGTATCAGTACCATGGTAAATTTGTATAAGCCTGGACTTCAAAATGTAGTAAAAGTAGAAAAGTATTCGTATACAAGTTTACTCACATAGGAAATACTCATCATGCAATAATGTCCTGTTTCAATGTGTGCAAACTGTTTGAAGGTAGCCGATGCACAAGCTCACAATGCGTAGTAGATCGGCTATTTCCAAACAACCGAAATGTAGAGGGTTTGAAGTGGTTGATCTATGTTTTGTGATAATTTGTAACTAAAGATTTTAAATCAATACAGTGGAGTAAAAGTAGAACATTTGGATCTGAGATGTCTGAAAAAAAGTCCATAAAAATGTCTAACGAAAGTACTTACGAAGTAAAAGTACTTGTCGTGTTGTAGTCAAGAGCACCTAAATCGAGACGAAGACCAAGGTCGAGACCAAAAACGAGACAGAGACAATCACAGACTTGGTCAAGACGAGATCAAGACAAGACTAGCACCTAGAGGGGTCGAGAACAAGACCAAGACCTAGAGGGGTCGAGACCGAGGCCAAGACCTAGCGAGGTCGAAGCCAAAAAGCCAATTTTTTATTGTTCTGTAGTAATAATACAACATAACACATTACAGAGACTTTAGTTGTTACTGTTGTACAATCTTAACTGTCAGTTTGTAGACTTCCAGCGATATGCATGTCATCCATTATGAATGGGCTCCACGGTTCGCATACTGATCATTTACTTTGCATTGTCTCGTCTCAAGTGGTCTCGGTGGTGAAAGAGACCCGAGAAATTTGCTCAGAGATTGTGGTGAGACCAAGACAAGACCACGACACAAATGAAGTGCAGTGCGGCTTAGACCGAGACAAGACCAAGACAATTTAGGGCGAGACAAAAACAAGAGCAAGACAGCGAAAATTTGTCTTGAGACTGGCCTTGAGACGAGACAATGTCTCGAGAACTACAACACTCGTACTTAGTTACTTTCCACTGCTGCAGGGCGCATGCCTGGAAGCTGAACTACGGCATACTTGATATAAATGGTGCAAGACCAAAAACGCCTCTTCAGGGTAATGCCCAAAGCGGTTAGTTGCATCTGGGGATTTATGGTGTGTGAGTTTAGGGATGCTGAGCTCTCTCTAGTAGGATCAGTGAGGATGATGGAGCCTGACGTCCACGCATACAGATAAATGGTTAGAGAATGACAGAGATTGATCTAGATCGCGTGGATTAGTGACATCTGATAGATGTGGACGGAACAATGCCCACAGGCTTTTCTTTTAGAAGTTAAACAGTCTCTACAGATTCATTCATTCAAGTACACAATTGTTGTTCCTAGCTTCACTTTTTCTTTTCAAATATCACACTTTGTACTGTATGAGCCTGTTAATGTGAATTTCCAGCAATAAGTTTTAAATGATGCATCATTGTTATCAGTCCTCACACAAAGGGGTTTCTAATTAAATGATGATTCCTTCACAAATCACTGATAGCTGTGTTGCATTTCTGCTTTTCTGTTGTAAATCTGAGCAGCATTGTGACAGCCTGAGTAATTGGCATACAGTACAGTATGCAACTTGTAAATAACATTCACTACTGTAGTTGCTAGTTAAACTGTACTGCATAGGCGGCACACACACACACACACACACACACACACACACACACACACACACACACACACACACACACACACACACACACACACACACACACACACACACACACACACACACACACACACACACACACACACACACACACACACACACACAAACACACACACACACACACAGCTAAATGGACCACTGGTAACCAAATAACCCTAATAGATCTGTAACTCTTGACAGCGTAAAATTAAACTGAATGGACCCGTATGGGTCCATTTGGTTTCATTTCTCTCAAGAGTTAAATTATATTTAAACATCCGAATTACATAATTTTCAAGAATCTGCAACATGTTGAAGAATTGTTATTTTGACCAATGTTTTGCCAGTTTACCTCTCCTAAATTGTAGTCCGTGGCTAAAATGCAGAATAAATATCGGGCCTGGTATGAAATGATGTGGCTAAAATGCAGAATGGAAAGTACATGGAGTTTGTAGGATGATGACATTTTATAGCAATGGTAAATTGCCATGATGGGTAATTTACTCCACCACAGACACTACAGGGGGCCAACCTCAGGTACTGTACAGACTGAGACCTTGCTGGGCAAAGCAATGGATGTGCATGCCTACTGGATAGACAAGTTATTTTGTGTCAGACTAATTACTGACAGCTAGTATTTGTACTCCAGCTAGTGTGTGGCTTTGTAGCTCACAGCATGCAGTGGCAGTACAATGGGAAGTAATATGGCCGACAGCTCGTTTGGTGGGTGGGTGGCTGGGGAGCGTGTCCGCCTAGTGTCCACCCACATCCACCCATCACTTTTGCATGCCCACCCAAAATGTCAGCTGCTGCTGTCTCACACACCTCTGTGCGGCCGCAGTACAAGGCTCCCTACCTTCCTCCTTCCTCTTGAGCTGGTGCTGACATTTCCGTGTGCCACCCCCTGCCTAAATCCCCCCCGCCTTTGTTCAAATAGAATGCTCTTTCTATGAAGGACACCCCTCTGAGCTCCTGGAATGGTTCTTATTTTGTGGCACGTCGCTCTTCTGTTTCCATTTTATTTTATTCTGCTTCATCTTAACGATGTTGGCAACAAAGGGCGTGGTGTGTGTATGTGCATGCGTGCATGTGTGAGTCTGTGAGTGTGCGTGCATGTGTGTGCTTGCTTGCATGGCTTTCCACTAAAATACAAGCAAGCATTTGATGAGTTCCTGTCCTTTATTCCAATGCCATTGTTCTGCCTAAACTTTCTGTCATACGCTTCACGATACAAGCTTGGAACACAATTCACAAGAGATAAAGTCATAATCAGAACATATTATTATTATTTTGATTGATTGATACTAACATGTTACAAGGGCAGATGCAAGACAAGGCCTGCTAAACGGATTAAGTCAAAAAAGAATTTGGCTCGTTTCCATTGCTGTTCTCCAAAACTCAATTCATCGAAAGGAGGAGTAAGATTGGACATTAAATGTTTTGCACCACACCAAGCCCCATTCCCTCCGATAGACGATGATTTAGACAGGGAATATTCCTGTTCAAATCTGTGCTTTTGCAATTGCAAGTGATATTGAATGAAATGAATGGAGCGTCTTAAGAGGATTATAGCAATGATGCTCCATTTTCTATCTGTATGGTAAACCATTTAACATTAAGGCTACTCAGCTAAATATAGTGGTAAAAAGACCATTCACTAGCCACTTTGTCCTGCTTCCCGGGATAAAAGGAGAGGATAAAATCAGAGATAGATTGTGTTCTCTTTCCCTGGCAGTGTGAAGAATGGGCATGGTGATGAGATTTACTGACATGGCTGTCAGATTACGGGCTCCAGCTGTGAAGAAGGAGAGGGTAATGGATCTTATGTTGTTTTGTCTCGAAGCTTTTTGCCTCGGCACTAACTGTGCTGCGCTGGTTTTTGTCTGGCTCTGGACACACGGTTTGTTTCCTCCTCTTTTCGCCCAACAGCGTCGTCCATCCACCTACACCTCATTGAGTGCTCACGCCGTCCCTCGTACTGACCCTGCATGAGAGATGGTTGGAAATGACTCTCCAACACACTGCTCTACAATTAATGGAAGACCCTGGCAACCTTCATCCCTCTCTCCTGTTCCCCTCTGAGCCTCTCCCTCTCTGTCCTCCTGCGACCGCTGCCTCTCAGGTGGGCTGTGACGGCAGGTCAACATTGTTAGTAAGGGCTGTTTTGTTTTTTAAGTCATGCAAATTCGTATTCATTCGTATTCAAATTCATTTTTAAGTGTAACATTTAAAAAATATGTTTTTACATGAGTGTCATTTATGTGAGCTGTCATGTTTTTGTTTGTTTATATGTTTGGTTTGTTTTTTGTTAGGCCTGGACTTGATATCTCATCTTCTTTTTATGAACTAAACTACACATGCTACTGATTCCATTACATGCTTAACTTTGTTGTGATGTTACTAATTGCCATTGTCAAAAGTTAATTTGCGACCCTAGTTAACTTCAACAGCAACTGCAAACTGGTATGAACTGAAATGTCATACAGTGCAAGCATACACATGTGAGAAATATTATGCAAACTATATTCTGGTTAATGTCAATGGAGTTATTAGCCTCTAAAGGCCGCCAACATACACCGCAAAGGAACCGGATGAGAAGTGCACAGCTATTTGTAAAAGGTAGAGCATGTGGTAGTGGAAGTGTGTCGCAGGACACTGATCAGTCCAGTGGGTTCCATGATCAGCTGCATGGCACAGACACAAAAACATGATAAATGAGGGCAAAAACAAAATCTCCAACTCCCGGCCTTCTGGCCTGACAGAGATAATTATACATTCATATTTATTACCACAGATACACAGCAAATAAGCAAAGTATTATATGTATCTCCCATTCCCCCCAGTGACAAATAGTTGTGGTTCAACATCTAGAGAGAAGGTAGAAAAAATATTAATGAGGTATTTTACTGTTTCCCAGGCAGCTTCAGTCAGTCCACAGTTAATAATACAGTCGATATCATTTGGTTCAATTTATTTCTCTGTTCGGTATAGCTGGTTATTATTCTCCACGTCTCCCTATTCATACAGCTGTACGAAATTGAAGGTCAGATATGGAGATGTCTGTGAATGACTGATTGTGTCAAAGTAATGACAGTGCATATGAGTTGTGAGTCTCGGGAACAGATGATGGTGCCTATTACCTACACTCCCTACCATCTGTACCACAGCCTGTCTCTCTCGCTCTGTCTCTCTCTGTGTCTCTCTCTCTGTCTATCGGTCTGTCTCCCTCTCTGTCTCCGTGTCTGTCTCTCTCAGTGTTGGAGAGTAACTAACTAAATATTACATATTACTGTAATATTACCTTTTTCAGTAAAGATATTACAGATTAAAGACATTACTCTGCCAAAAAAGTAATAAGTAATATGTTACTCCGCCAAAACATGCCTCATTAGCTTTGAGCTTGTTGTTACAAGTGAAATAGAACATATTTGCAAGCCAACAACATAACAACAGAGATACACTGTAGTTTCGAGATCCTATTCCACCTCAGCATGCACACAGGACCAGGACATGCACTACAAGTTATCGCAGTTGTCACAAGTTGTCACTAAACAGATTGTGTCACTAGGACTTGGGAAAGTAATATGCCATATATTATTCTTTGATTCTAGTAATACAGTAATACTTTTTCTAAGGAGTCATAAGTAAAGTAAAGATATTACTCTCCTGAATAATACCTCTCTCTCTCTCTCTCTCTCTCTCTCTCTCTCTCTCTCTCTCTCTCTCTCTCTCTCTCTCTCTCTCTCTCTCTCTCTCTCTCTCTCTCTCTCTCTCTCTCAAAAGCTGTTGAACAGGGTGGACGTGCCGGATGTTGTAAAAAAACGCTAGGTTTTTGCAGGTCGCGGAGTGTGCAGGTTTGTTGATTCATATATTGCTTTGTGGCCTGGACAGGTAGACAGAGTAGGACGGGCGGGTTATGAAAATAACATGGCCCACGCATCACTAATAAATATATGCTTTTCAGATGTCTAGGTACTTTGCTGTGAGACATTCATTATTAAAAAAAACAAAAAAAAAACAATTAGGTGCTCACCACTCACGTTATTTGCAAGAAAACATACGGCTGAAAGGATTTCGAGAGCCCTTTCATGTCAACTCAAAAGTTCTGTAAGACCATCACTGAGTGAGGAGCAGCAGCAGCAGCTATTTTAGACCAATTTAATTGTCACAGATGTCAGAGTGTATTCAAGTGTCCTCTTTGAAAGTCAGACTAAAGAAGCAGCAAAAATGTTTATCCCCCATTCACAAAGATGGTTATTAATTATTAATCTGACTCACAAACAACAGATGCTGGACAGTGCATTATGCATTTTGTACAAACAAATATATTTTTAGATTCATATAGATCAACCAGTGGTCCGGGGTCCACAGTGGTCCTAGAGAGAGTTCCAGATGGTCCCCAACTAAATGGGCAAAGTTGGTTAACCTGATGTAACTCTTTGAGACGTAAACATGAAAAAACCAAATGGACCCTTGTGGGTCCATTTGCTTTCATGTTTACACCCTCAACATATTCACCATCTGAATTTGAATCTGTTTTGTTTCCAAAATCCAGCCTGGAATTGGGCAAATTAAATCTTTAGTTTTGGGGTCTGTGGGGCTAAAATGTCCACAAATGGTGGTCTGTGGCTCAAATGCTGAATAAATATTGGTCCCTGGTATGAAAATGGCTGAAAACACTGACATAGATCACTGTAACTTGGGCAACGACCCGAGTCAATGCGTCACATAAGAGGACAGCACTGCCCAGCTTTTCCTCCTCTGTGGTGGAAAATTGTGTCTGGCACTGGCACAGCCTATGGGCCATTTCTGTCCTTGTCGGTACATAAGTCGAACAGCGGTCAGTCTTCTTCTCAAGCAGAGACTTCAGAACGTTTGGCTCGCCTGCGGTTTGCTTGGTGATGGCTTTATACAGTGAAAGCCCAATGCTTAATGTTGCATGCCACCTGCAATACCAGGTATTTCACGGTTGCGGGATTCATTTCAAGTGGTCACTCGTGTCAGAAGCAGTGAGGCCAAGGGCGTCGTCATGTTACGGCGATCACATAGGAAAGGCTCATTCGCTTGCGTCACTGACCTGTTTTTTGGGGGTTGCAGTCTGCCATGTACTGTATTTATTTTAACTATTCTTTAAATTACTCTTAAGAGATTCGATCATAATGTATTTTGAGCACTCTAGTTTGGATCCACAGAAACCGCAGAAATCTCTTTTAGCTCTTGGGCTGAAAACATTTGGGAACCCCTGTTCTGTTTCAGTGTATAACAACAACACTACAACCAGAACTTTGATTAGCATGTGATCCTTGTTTTCAAAGTACGCATCATGATCCTCTCGCGTTCCCTTTTAAGCAGAGCTTTGCTCTTCAGTGTTTGTTGAGGACGTGATCCGCATTCCTACATGGTCGCGTTTCAAGGTGCTGATTAAAGCCTCCATTCTCTCAGAGCTCATATTAACTGCTGTCGTTTAATGTGTGCGTCTGTTGTTAGAGCCTGATGAACGGCCTGCTCTGATTCACAGCTGGCTGTGTTACCTTTGATGGCACACGTTTCAATCTTTCCTCATTTTAACATAGTCATGTACTGAATGATGAGGTTCCTTTTGAGTCATTTCCAAGGAGGTACACATTGAGAAAATGGCAGAATACATCTTAAAAAATAGCTTTACATCCATTCTCGGTATATTTGTGAAATATTGAGATATGATCATCAAGATTTCACCAAAAGGCTGATTGCAATATAGTAGCTATTAACTATTAAATCACCTTTAATACCGTGCTCTACACCACTACACTTCCCTTTCCCTGCCAGAATAAAGACGTTGCCACATAAGGCAAACTGACGGATGACTAAATGGACATTTGTGTGGGTGGTTAACTGTGGAGAGGTCGAGGGGAGCAGGAGTCTGATCTCTTCTGACAGCTGAAGATGCAATGATTAAGGTTCTTCATTATCGGTATTAGGCAGCTAATTTAAGGGGCGTCCAAGCGATGCATGAGATGCACAAAAATAAGGAAAGCCCAAGGCAAGATCAGCTAGGCTTAAAAGGCTGGGCGACTTGAGTCCGACACAATGCACCCTGGCCTAAACCCGACCAGAGACATCTACACTGCCCCTTCCTGTTGTTTTTCTTAACAGCAGTAGCCTTCTTTTCCTTAAAGTTCTGCTACTGAATTGGCTATTCATATAGAACACAATTCTACCTTTTTCCAACTCGCGGTTGTGCATCTTGCTGTTTTTCAGTGACTGTCGTCACTCAGCAGGTATCAATTGGATTCATAACACAAGAAGTTTTCTACAAGTATCCTCTTTTTGAGGAATGCGCCTTTTGATGTGGCAGAGGTGAGCCACAGTGGAATCACAATCACAGTCAGTTGTTGTTTGTCACATCACAGCCTTACGGATGTTTTTTTTGTGCTTGGTCTAGCATATTTGTAGTATTCCTTCAAGAAGCGACAGGATAGACGTAGAGGTATAGAGAGAGAATAGAAAACAGATTAAATAAAGGTAAAACATGCCCTTTCTTGGATGAGAAAAAGACTATTCGGCAGCAGAGGCAGCGTGTACACCATTGAGATAGACACTCTTATCATCATAAATCATTACCTCATTCCGGTCAATCAGAATTTGCACCCTCACCGCCGCCTACAATGTTTATGTTATGCAACATTCGTGTGTGCGTGCGTACGTACGCGCACACGCACACACACCCACTAACTCTAACTATTCACTTGACCTTGAGACTTCAGTCTGTGTGCACGCAGCACAGTGATAATACACCTGAGTGACTCATCTACTACACACTGCTACAAACAGTAGAAGAAAGCACTTAAAAGCAGGAGGTGCGAAATCAATTCCCGACCGTGGCACAGGCCTACGAGGCAGCTCATGTTGCACATGGCCAAAACGGTTGACCGTTTCATGAGTTTTATGTAAAACTGTTTTCTATATCAGAATGTCCGTGCAGTGATGTTAGCTCAGTCCTCGCCATTTTGCGCTTTTGACTGATTATATGCATATACTAGACTAGAGCATCCTCGCCAAGAACGCCTTTAGCGTCTTTTTAGAGCACCTTTAATGATATACAATATTATAGCTTTGAGTCACTGCACCTTTAATGTTGATGTCGATCCACAGAGCCATGTTTGTTTTGGCTTTCCCTTCAGCTACAATGCATTGAATAAAAGGAAAGCGGTTGTTGAGGCATTTCTAGTACACTTTGGGGTTAATCCAGCTCAGATGGAAGTAGATGAACAAAGTGAGTGTATATAGTGGCTCAATAGCAACTGACTGTGACCGTGTGTAAAATCTGAAAGTTTCTAAACACTCTGATGATGATGATCCGATCCGTGCCATCAGCAGCAGGACTGCTGTTCTGGGGCACTGGAGATCTTCTTCTACTACAGGGGTGGGCAATTATTTTTCCCAAGGGGCCAAATGAAATACATAAAAGATTGTGGAGGGCCAAGACTAAAGGTTGAACTTAAGTCTGTGTGATATTAATTTAATTTCAAGATAACAGCAAGCGTAAAAACAACCATTTTGACACCAAGGCCCTCAATTTATTCAGTATTTGAGCCACGGGGGACCACCATTTGATGACATTTTAGCCCCACAGACCCCAAAACTAAAGATTTCTTTTGGTTTTACCAGGCTGGATTTCATAAGCAAAACAGGCAAACATAAAAAATGATGAATATTTTAACTCTTGAGAGTGTAAACATGAAACCAAATGTACCCGCAAGGGTCCATTTGGTTTCATGTTTACGCTCTCAAAGAGTTACATCTGGTCAACCAACTTTACATATTTAACTGGAAATCTCTCAAGGACCACTGGTGGTCCCTGGACCACTGGCTTAAAACCATGGTACCCTTTCACGGGCCGGTCAGAGTCATTTGGCCCCCGGGCCGCATGATGCCCAGGTATGTTCTACTACCTAATAGATTGGCAGTGAATGTTGGCCTAAGTTGAACCTTCCTTAGTGCCAGGGGTGTAGTGGAGGGGGGACGCGGGGGGACGGCGTCCCCCCACTTCTCATATTTAAGGTATTTTTGGGGCAAAAGTAGGACTATGTTTTTGTCTTGTCATTTACTTTTATGGATACAATTAGGCATTGTAAACAAATCTTTCTCAACATGCTATACTTGTTTTAATAGCGTGTCTGTGTGTTGCGCAGGAGCATGCAAATGCGCATGCAAATGCACGTGTCTTAAAGGTGAATTCCACTCATTTTCAATATTTTACTATGTCATTAATATACCTTACCGTAGAGATGTTGTGTGGGCATGGTAAAAAAAAAAATTAATGATTTTGAAAATTTTGAAAAATCGAAATTGGGTGGAATTCCCCTTTAAGAGGCGTCCCCCCACTTCTAAAAGTCCCACTGCACCACTGCTTAGCGCCATCTAGCACTGAAAGTGTTAGTATCGCCAAGTGAGGCTAAAGTAGTACATTAGTACAAGTATAAGCATTATATCTGCTGTCTTCCTCGGGAAGAGACAGAAAATAACGGAGCACCATCTTTCTCGCCACCGTTTATCCCTGAATAACTAAGTGAAAATTACAAATGTCAACATGCATGTATGTATAGCGCTCGGGTCCCTAGCGGAACACATTTTGTTTCCAGCTTAAAGACGGGAAGTGAAACGCTTGTCAAACATTTGCACAGACGCGAAGGAACAAGAGTGTTGTGTGATGTAAGGAGAGGGGAGGGGAGGGGGTGTCGACTCTGGGAGTGAACGGAGAGCAGGGAGATAACACATTCATATGCATGTGCCCGCCGCATGAAATCACTCTGCCAGCGTAAATGTCTCCCTCCCTACACAGCACGCTTGGCTGATAAGAGAGAAACATTGTGGCCATTACAGACCTCTAGACACTTGTATAGTTTCTTCCATTGAAATAATCTAACTGCAGGGATGGGGGCGGGGGGGTGCAGAGTGATGAAATAACGGAATGGCAGTGACACCGGTGAGGAGGTGAGATGTTGTAAAGACATAATGGAGGTGGAAGAGACAGAGAGAGATTGACGCAGACAGAGACATGGACTGAGTGATAAAGTGTGTGAGATTGTGCGAGGGAAAGAGAAATGGAAAGGACATACAGACACAAGAAGAAGTAAGCAGGGGATTCTGTGGGCACTGCAGTATGACATGTTCTCTCCTCCATGTCATCAGCACCTATTGGTGAAATGGCCTTTGGATGTTCTCCCTGTGTAGCCTGGTGTACCAGACTCTGTTTCTACATTGATGTTCAAATTCAACTTCAACTCTGCAACTGCGTCTGGCAAGGAGCCCATCTCCACGAGTGGGCGTGGCTTATGAAGATCGAAACACTGCCGAGACTTCTGATTGGCTCGTTGGAACAGCATCCAATCAGAGACCCATCAGGTGACGTCAGGGAACGTCAAGCAGGCACTATCCAGACTCAGTTGCCGGTAGCATTCATAAGTTGAATGTTGCCAACGGCAGATGAGGTTAGTTACTCTGACAACAAAAAATGCAGTAACACTTGTCAGCAGAGTCTCCTGATGATATGTGTTTTCCTTCCACACATTACGCCTTACAAAGCATGAGCTCAGTTCGGGGGTCTCCCCAGGTTGACAAAGGGAGAGTACCGTACAGTATATACCACCCAGCATTAGAGTTTAGGTAATTGGCAATGGATTAAAAAGAATGGTCACAAATTCATGGGATACTTTTTTTTGGTAAATGAATTAATAAATCAATTGCAGCGTTCGAATGTCTCTTTTCTGTAACATGTGATGTGACAATCAAGATGGCACGTGGCATTTACTGCATTACAGTTTGTGTGCGCGCACGTGTGCGTGTGTGCACGTGCGTGCGTTTCGGTGTGTTGTTGATGCACACAGAACAGGGTTAATTACTTTTCTGACCTTCTCTGGGAGCTCAAACGAATATTCTGATGGTAGTCTGAACAGATAGAACAAGCAGAGAAGCTGAGTCAATGGACACAACAGAGAAAAATGAAAAACCGCAGGATCTTTTAAGCGTATTCTTATTTACCTCCGCTGCATCTTATCAGACATTTCAATAGGCCTAGTCGCCACATCACTGATTAAATGTCAGAGAAGACATGGGTAGATTTTTTTTTTTACATGCCACGGCTTGCTTTCTATGATGAAGATATCTGTGAAAAGCCTAAACCTTGTGATCCTTGTGCATCCATAAAAAATATGTTTATATCTACTTTCTCTAAGATCTACTTTCTCTAAGATCAAGCATGATTCCTTTGTGCAGAGGAAACATAATAATTGACAGTAAATAATTGGGGAGAATCATCAGAGCTAAACTGTTAATGATGGAGTGCCATGAGTTTTTTCTACCCTAAAACATGATCATCAGGTATTAATGTTATATGAAAAGTAAGATTTTTTCCCAAAATGTGTACAGTGTTTGTTAAACTGTCATTTTTATGATTCCACCCTACCAGTTCATTAAGTATGCCTGGTTTGCCTGGTGGGTGGTGATGGGTGGAGATCCACCTGAACTGAAGCCACGCCCACAGCTTTAGTTGCATGATAAAGGGAGAGGAGTTAGGGGAGGGGCTGAGCATGTGATGTCACTATATTGAAGTTTTTTTTCATTGGCACGTTTGACTGGAAAGGTTTAGCCCCCAGGAAGAAACCCTGAATACAAAGGGAAGACATCATTGCACATAAAAAACACACCAAGGGGTCTATTTACATACTGTCACCTCTTAAACATGTACAAAATTGGAAAAAATACAAAAATCACGGCACCCCCTCTTTAATGATAGTAAATGGAGACTCGATGCATGTTATAATGTCAATAGATAAACCAAACAGCTTGTTAAATGTTGGACAATTACACAATAGCCAAATCACTGAGACGGGAAAAGAAACTCTTAAGGCTTTTATTGGTGTTCTTAAAGGGGAATCCCACCCATTTAACATTTTTTCTGAGAGTGTACAAATTCAACCAAATGAACCCTAACGGGTTCATTTGGTTCCACTTGTACGCTCTCAGAAAAAATAAGCGTCTAAAGAAATCCATTAACATGGTGAAAATACATCTTGATGAGGTCATCAAGATGTTTCACCATGTTAGTGGTTTTCTTCAGACCTCCATTTCTTGGGAACACAGAATGGGGGAATTTTTTTATCATGTCCACCCAGCTCCTGTAGGGTATACTAATGACATATTAGAATGTTAAAAATGGGTGGAGTTCCCCTTTAAGCAGTCTATATACCACAGTAAGACACTCTGAGGACAAGAATGTGCGTACATCAGGGCTGGGTTCAAAAAATCGATCCAGCGATCCGATATCGATTCACGCTCAAAAACACGACATCGATCCAAAAATGTGTGGATCGATCTTCTCCAGGCGGCTGGCACTATTTTCTTTTACGTGCGTGCGTTACAGCACAAACACTCTGTGTTCGCTGCCTGACGAGATCACTAACGCAGCGAGCGCCCTGTGCATGTGTTCTGAGAGAATCATGTTAAATTAGGCTGTTACTGTGTACCTTTTGCAGTATTTTATCAATTATATCCATCACGCGCAGCGATGGTCGAGGGAGGGGAAACAGCGTGTGATCGCCTTCTTTCTTGCTTTCTTTTCTTTTTTGGAGGCTCGTGTTTGCAGAGCCGGCTATACAGCTGGGGCCATGGGGGGGAATGCCCCCCTAAACGCCGTTCATATAATGACGCTATAATGACGCTGCCTCATAAAGCCCCCCCAATTGTGAAATGTTAGATCCGGGCAAAAAAAAAAAAAGTTTGTACGCACGCTTCGCTCCAAAGACTTTTACTTTCCCATTACTTTCACATTAGAACGGTCAGTCTCAGTGCAAGATTTACTTACACGCAGCCGTGCGCGCACACAAGTCAATTCATTCAGCCTCAGTCTCTCACCGAATGAGTTTTCATCCGACACACGACGTTCTCCAAATATATAACACAGACGCGGGGCCGTCTTGCTGCAGAACAAATCCATTGTCATCTCCCATCTGGACAGGAGTATTTGTGCCTTTTTAGCCATGTTTCTAATGTTCTCTCACACGGAGCTAAGGCTAAGCCACAGCAACAACGTGTGTATTCCTACAGTCGGCATGCTACTGTAGGCCTATGATGCAATGTTAAGAGCTGTGCGCTGCGCGATAAATATACAATCTACAAGCTCACAGAGCATTAGCCTATAAGTGAGCTGCAGCACCTAGTTCTAGTGAATTATGCCGCGCGAATACTGCAGTATATTTATTTTACAACGTAGACATCTCAGGGGTTTTCAACAGGTGGTCCGGGGACCACCAGTGGTCCTTGAGAGGGTTCCAGGTGGTCCCCAGGCTAAATGAAATTTGTTAACCAGATGTAACTCTTGAGAGTGTGAAAATGAAACCAGATGGACCCGCAAGGGTCCATTTGGTTTCATTTTTACATTCTAAAAAAATAATCATCATCTGAATTAGCACTATTTAATTAAGAAGTTTACACTGTTTAGTTTGCAACATCCAGCCTGGAATTGTGAACAAAACCAAAAGAATTCTTTGGTTTTAGGTCTTTGGGGCTGAAAATCAAATGGTGGCTCAAATGCTGAATAAATGGTGGTCCCTGGTGTCAAAAAGGTTGAAAACCACTGCACTAATATACTGTATGTTGCAGTATTAATGCTTGTGTTTGACCCAGGTAAAATGTTACAGCATCATTCCTCTCCCTCTATTACTAATTCTGTCTCACTGTGTATTCATTAATCAGGGGTTTTCAACAGGTGGTCCAGGGACCACCAGTGGTCCCTGAGAGGGTTCCAGGTGGTCCCCAGCTAAGTTGTTTAACCAAATTGAGAACGTAAAAATGAAACCAAATGGACCCTTGCGGGTCCATTTGGTCACAGAAGCAAAGGAAATCTTTAGTTTCAACACATGGGGCCATTATGTCTGTAAATAGATCGATATCGAATCGAATCGAATCGAATCGAATCGTGGATCGAATCGGATCGTGACCTTGTGAATCGAAATCGAATCGATCTAGGGAATTCGGATCGATTCCCAGCCCTAGTGTACATTCACCCTTATCTGTCTGGGTGATGGCAGAACTTACATCATAATCAATAGCACAAATTCAACTCCAAACCAGAAACTCTTTGACGCTTTAATTGCAAAGTTTATAGCACCACCACAGACTTTCCAATATGCTCTCTCAACCTCTCTCTCCCTCTCTATGTCAGTGCTTATATTTAAAAGTATTTGAAACACTACTGACCCAGACCCCCCCCCCCCCCCCCCCCCACACACACACACACACACACAATTGGGAAATGTTACATCCACCTCTGCTCTCACAATCTCCCTCTCTTTCTCTCTCTCTCCCCCTCCATTGTGGTGTCTTTGGACTGGAACATGTCCATTGTGTTCGCTCTATAACATGGAGTTAACAATGAAGCTCTTGAGAACAACAGATCACCTCCATGTCTATGAGAGCCTGCAGATACAATGTAGTCATTAGTTACCTGCAGGAGGCTGTATGCTCATCACAACACAATGACTCCAACAACACTGATGAGCATGCAGAGCCAAAATGGACTCACTATACGGCAGCACTCACTTCATTTAGAACGCTTTGTTCCCATTTAATTACTGCCACTGCTTTTCACACAGAGAGCTTTCCATTCAATGCAGACTGCAGTCACTGCAGCCTGATATTATGTTGAGTTTTATGTAAAGCAAGAGTAGCACTACAGTACAGCATTGTTTGTCACAGTCCAGTGCTATACAGTCTGCGTGTGGACATGCGCACACACACACACACACACACACACACACACACACACACACACACACACACACACACACACACACACACACACACACACACACACACACACACACACACACACACACACACACACACACACCCCAAACCCCCAGGGGGTCCCGGCCCCAGATGGAATGTTGCAGATCAGACTGAGAATAGATGAGAAATGCTCCCTGAAAAGCTGTGAGGTGGAGCCGAGTTCAGCTGCACGGGCGGAACGCTGCTAAACGCCCTGGGATGGTTTGATGCCACAGGTCGTGTCAAAGTCAGTGTGTGTGTGTGTGTGTGTGTGTGTGTGTGTGTGTGTGTGTGTGTGTGTGTGTGTGTGTGTGTGTGTGTGTGTGTGTGTGTGTGTGTGTTGGGGGGAGCATGTGTGTTAATGTAGGTCAGTTACTGTATGCCAGACCAAATGGATATAAGAACATCGAGTGAAAAGGCAACATCTTATTTGTATGAGTATTGAGTACCACTTCATTATGGCTCTGAGGCATAATGTTGTTCTTATTAAGGGATCAAGCAGTCCACGAAGTGGACCTTGATCCCTTCTTGATTCTGTCTCTTTTTTTCTCCTTCCACCAGAAATAGCTGTTCTGGCTGAACCGTGCAGTCGGTTTTCGCGAAAATTGGTAATCTGGTAGAGGGTGATGCCAAACGGTGATGATGCGAAGCCTGTGACCACTGGTCAAATGGTGGCGCTATAGCACTCAACTGAAATTGCAAACTTTAAACACTCATAACTCATGAACTGCTCGTCTCTCAGAAATGTAACTTATATTCACTTATGCGTCTGCTTATGTCAAACAACTTTTGTATTCTGACTTTTGACCTCTGACCTTTAGATGAACCGCCATCTTGAATCATATGTAAAACAGTTAAAATGTCTCTTCTCCTACAATCTTTGATCAAAATGCATAACAATGACCTACACATGAACTTTGAAGCCAAACAAACATGAAATGAGTGTGAATTTTGTTTTCAGTGAAAAAAATGATGTTTTTACGAGCCAATGAAAATTGCTTGTTTGTGAAAATTCTTCTATTATCCCTAATCTACACATGCAAAGTAATCTGTTTATGAGATTTTACAGTTTGGTAGAGGGGGATGCCAAATAGCACTAAAACCAGTCTTGCTCCAATCGCTCAAATGGGGGCGCTATAGCAATTCTTTGAAACTGAAACATTTGAACAAGCATAACTCAGGCTTCGTTTGGCTTAAAATCATGGGACTTGTTTCTACACGTTCCTTGATTCATGTGGAACACATCTGTAATTTCGACTGGTAAGCTCCACCCCCAGAGTGTCTGCCATTTTAAGCAGTTTGAAAAATGCTCATGTCTGATTTTATGCCTGGATTTTTGATCAATTTGCATGACACCTGCTACATGAGAACTTTGGCCCCATCCGGACAAAACTTCAGAAGCAAATTTGTTTTCATCAAAAAATGACGTTTTTATAAGCCAATGAAAGTTGCTCGTTTGTGAAGAGTCTTCTTCTGCTTGTTTCTTTC
This sequence comes from Benthosema pterotum, assembly GCA_039105355.1. Taxonomy (NCBI): domain Eukaryota; kingdom Metazoa; phylum Chordata; class Actinopteri; order Myctophiformes; family Myctophidae; genus Benthosema; species Benthosema pterotum. Next base: position 38,573,443 of record CM076968.1, read on the forward strand.
TGGCAACACTGGAGCAAGTACATTGTGCCAGATTGTGTGAGAGGAATAAGCATGTGGAACTTGTTTCCATTTGTCACTTTGACCACTAAGCTCCACCCTCGGACTGCTGAATTGTGCATATTGTTCATATTGCTTACTGCTTGGTGGCGTGTTGTTGGGTTGTTTCATTGATGACAACAACTAAGCAAATCATTGTGCCTGGATAGCTCAGTCGGTAGGGTGCCTGACTTCGGAACACAAGATTGAGGGTTCAAGTCCCACTGCTGACAATACAAAGTCTGAGTCTCCAAAAACCCTGCTGTGTTTCCACAATCACATGATGTATTTCTTCCATGTTTCTATGGCTTATTTGTGCATATTTAAGGAGCGGTAGTGGCTCAGAGGTAGAGTAACCGGATGGTAACCACAAGGTTGCCGGTTCGATCCCGGGCTCCTGCAGAGTTAGTGTCGATGTGTCCCTGTCCCACTGCCATCAGTGTATGAATGTGTGTGTGAATGGGTGAATGTGATGCACAATCTATGTAAAGCGCCTTGGATAAAGGCGCTATATAAATGCACCATTTACCATTTACCAAGCAGTCCACTGAATGTGTGTGTTGTTTCCAGTACGTCTTGTGTCTGTTGGGTAGCCTCATTGGTAGAGCGCATGACTTGGAAATGAGAGTTCCTGGGTTCAAATCCAGGCACGGACACCTAGTAATATGAGTCAATCATGCACAATCTCATGTGGTCTTCTACATCTAACTTCATGGTTCTATGTGTAACCCAGGGTAAAACTCAATGTAATGGTGGTTGTCACCATTCGGCCATGTTGTGTTTTGTCACTATTCGGCTGTGTTTCCACAATCACATGATGTATTTCTTCCATGTTTCTATGGCTTATTTGTGCATATTTAAGGAGCGGTAGTGGCTCAGAGGTAGAGTAACCGGATGGTAACCACAAGGTTGCCGGTTCGATCCCGGGCTCCTGCAGAGTTAGTGTCGATGTGTCCCTGTCCCACTGCCATCAGTGTATGAATGTGTGTGTGAATGGGTGAATGTGATGCACAATCTATGTAAAGCGCCTTGGATAAAGGCGCTATATAAATGCACCATTTACCAAGCAGTCCACTGAATGTGTGTGTTGTTTCCAGTACGTCTTGTGTCTGTTGGGTAGCCTCATTGGTAGAGCGCATGACTTGGAAATGAGAGTTCCTGGGTTCAAATCCCGGCACGGACACCTAGTAATATGAGTCAATCATGCACAATCTCATGTGGTCTTCTACATCTAACTTCATGGTTCTATGTGTAACCCAGGGTAAAACTCAATGTAATGGTGGTTGTCACCATTCGGCCATGTTGTGTTTTGTCACTATTCGGCTGTGTTTCCACAATCACATGATGTATTTCTTCCATGTTTCTATGGCTTATTTGTGCATATTTAAGGAGCGGTAGTGGCTCAGAGGTAGAGTAACCGGATGGTAACCACAAGGTTGCCGGTTCGATCCCGGGCTCCTGCAGAGTTAGTGTCGATGTGTCCCTGTCCCACTGCCATCAGTGTGTGAATGGGTGAATGTGATGCACAATCTATGTAAAGCGCCTTGGATAAAGGCGCTATATAAATGCACCATTTACCAAGCAGTCCACTGAATGTGTGTGTTGTTTCCAGTACGTCTTGTGTCTGTTGGGTAGCCTCATTGGTAGAGCGCATGACTTGGAAATGAGAGTTCCTGGGTTCAAATCCCGGCACGGACACCTAGTAATATGAGTCAATCATGCACAATCTCATGTGGTCTTCTACATCTAAGTTCATGGTTCTATGTGTAACCCAGGGTAAAACTCAATGTAATGGTGGTTGTCACCATTCGGCCATGTTGTGTTTTGTCACTATTCGGCTGTGTTTCCACAATCACATGATGTATTTCTTCCATGTTTCTATGGCTTATTTGTGCATATTTAAGGAGCGGTAGTGGCTCAGAGGTAGAGTAACCGGATGGTAACCACAAGGTTGCCGGTTCGATCCCGGGCTCCTGCAGAGTTAGTGTCGATGTGTCCCTGTCCCACTGCCATCAGTGTATGAATGTGTGTGTGAATGGGTGAATGTGATGCACAATCTATGTAAAGCGCCTTGGATAAAGGCGCTATATAAATGCACCATTTACCATTTACCAAGCAGTCCACTGAATGTGTGTGTTGTTTCCAGTACGTCTTGTGTCTGTTGGGTAGCCTCATTGGTAGAGCGCATGACTTGGAAATGAGAGTTCCTGGGTTCAAATCCCGGCACGGACACCTAGTAATATGAGTCAATCATGCACAATCTCATGTGGTCTTCTACATCTAACTTCATGGTTCTATGTGTAACCCAGGGTAAAACTCAATGTAATGGTGGTTGTCACCATTCGGCCATGTTGTGTTTTGTCACTATTCGGCTGTGTTTCCACAATCACATGATGTATTTCTTCCATGTTTCTATGGCTTATTTGTGCATATTTAAGGAGCGGTAGTGGCTCAGAGGTAGAGTAACCGGATGGTAACCACAAGGTTGCCGGTTCGATCCCGGGCTCCTGCAGAGTTAGTGTCGATGTGTCCCTGTCCCACTGCCATCAGTGTATGAATGTGTGTGTGAATGGGTGAATGTGATGCACAATCTATGTAAAGCGCCTTGGATAAAGGCGCTATATAAATGCACCATTTACCATTTACCAAGCAGTCCACTGAATGTGTGTGTTGTTTCCAGTATGTCTTGTGTCTGTTGGGTAGCCTCATTGGTAGAGTGCATGACTTGGAAATGAGAGTTCCTGGGTTCAAATCCCGGTACAGACACCTAGTAATATGAGTCAATCATGCACAATCTCATGTGGTCTTCTACATCTAAGTTCATGGTTCTATGTGTAACCCAGGGTAAAACTCAATGTAATGGTGGTCACCATTCGGCCATGTTGTGTTTTGTCACTATTCGGCCATGTTGTCACTAATGACAGTTCACAGCTCAGTTCACCACTCACTCACAGCTCACCAATCATTTACTCATTCAGCAACTCAGTGGCCTTGTGGTTAGAGTGTCCGCCCTGAGACTGGGAGGCCGGGGTTCGATTCCCGGCCGGGTCATACCAAAGGCTCTAAAAACGGGATCCAATGCCTCCCTGCTTGGCACTCAGCATCAAGGGTTGGATTGGGGGTAAGACCCTGTGTCATACTAGCGTCATGTCCAGAGGGTGTACTTGTACATCAAGCTGCCTCATGCTACAGAAACAGGAGATAGGCACGTGCCCTATGGGCCTCATGGCTGGGCAAGGCTGTTTGACTGTCACTATTCGGCCATGTTGTCACTAATGACAGTTCATAGCTCAGTTCACCACTCACTCACAGCTCACCAATCATTCACTCAGTCACACCAGATTACAATGTGTGAGTCAGTCAGGGCAGGAATCAAAAACCCTGCCCTGCTCCCATAATTACCTGATGTATTTCTGAAGTTCAGGCTCCCATGTTTCTAGGGCTTATTTGTGCGTATTGTTCTTACTCCTTATTGCTGCTTGCTTGATCCCGTTTTATTGCTGCTTGCAGCTATATTTGTTGTTGTGTTATTGTGACCACAGGTCGCAGTTAGTATGTACAGTAAACCAGACGGTGTAAACATATGCTGCAACACTAACTACTGTGTATTGTTTCATGTTGTTTATCCACTACCACTGCACCACACATAATTACCAAACCCACTAGAGTATGTGATTCTACTCAAACTGTCATTGACCTCATTTTGACCACGGACAAATCCAGAATCTCAAAAAATGGTGTAATTGTCTGCGGGCTCAGTGATCATTTTATGATTTTCTGTACCCGCAAAATACAAAAACTTAAGACTGGCTGCCTCAAAACAGTCATATCTAGGAACCTCAAAAACTACTCTAGAGAGGTCCTCAACCAAGAACTTGAGACTGTGGATTGGTCCGATGTGTTTGCTTGCTCACAAGTCGGCGAAGCTTGGCTACGTTTCAAAAACAAATTCCTATCGGTCCTTAACCGCATGGCCCCTCTCAGAACCATCAGGGTGAAAACCCGCTCAGAGCCATGGATGAATCCTGACATTCTGACTGCGATGAAAGCCAGAGACAAAAAGTGCTCTGAACTTCTCAAATGCAAGTCCAAACTAGCCCAGCGTCCCGACAGCAAGCATCTACAAACCAAACTAGCCACTCTAAAAACACAAAGAAACAAATTAAGGAATACCGTAACTGCCTTGATCAAATCTGCTAAATGTAATTACATCAACGACAAAGCAGAGGAGAACAAACACAACCCACGGGAGCTCTGGAAGCTATTTAACAACCATCTAGGCTGTAGTCAGAAACTAAAAACCAAAGTTTCCAACATAAACATCAAATGTGAGGAAACCCTCATCACTGACAAACTTGATGTAGCCAACTACTTAAACTCATTCTTTACAAACATAGCAACAACTCTGGTTAGCAAACTGCCCCCCCACTCTGGGCGTTTTGGTGTAGAACATATCAAGACCTTCTACAAAGACCTAGGTGTTTGCAAAGATGAGTTTAAATTGGAAATGGTAACAACGGAGGTGGTGTTTAAAAAACTGAGTGCCCTCCAACCCCACAAGGCCACGGGGCATGACAATATTCCCTCCAAATTCCTTAGTGACTCAGCCAGCTCTATAGCTCCAATCATCACACACATAGTCAATCTCTCCATCAAACAAGGACAGGTCCCCCAAGATTTCAAACTGGCCAAAGTAACCGCCTTGCACAAGAAAGGGAGCAAATTAGACCCCGGTAACTACCGCCCAATCTCTATTCTAACCTCCATCTCGAAAGTGATGGAGAAAATAGTGTACGAACAGGTGGAGAAGTACCTGGCCACAAAAAAACTAATGTACGAATTTCAATCTGGCTTTAGAACATCCCACTCCACTGACACATGCCTCCTCTACTTGAGTGACCACATCAGGCAGGAAGTGGATGATGGCAAATACTGCGGCATGGTCATGCTGGACCTCCAAAAGGCCTTTGACACCGTGAACCACTCCATACTGCTTAACAAACTAAGAGCAATTGGTTTCGATAGCATATCAGTGAGCTGGATGCAGTCCTACCTTGAGGGGAGAGAACAGATGGTGGAGGTGGATGGAGCTCTGTCCCCTCCCCTCCCTGTGAGCTGTGGTGTCCCACAAGGGAGCATACTAGGGCCTCTACTGTTCCTTCTATATGTGAACGACATGACATCAGCCTGTGACTGCAAATTGTTCTTGTTTGCCGATGACTCAGCACTGCTGGTCTCGCACAAGAACAAACAGCAGGTCGAAAAAGTCCTCAGCTCCGAACTCAGTAGAATCTGCACATGGCTCGCCGATAACAAACTATCACTACACCTTGGTAAAACTGAATCCATACTCTTTGGTACAAATGCTAAGCTCAGTAAGGCAGATGGCTTCACTGTCAAAGTGGGGGAAAACATTATCACCCGGAAAGAAGAAATTACCTACCTGGGTTCCATCCTGGAGGCAAATCTTTCCGGTGATAAAATGGCCACCAACGTAATCAAAAAGGTCAACCAAAGAACTAGATTCCTATACAGGATCTCTTCACTGGTCAACAAAGACACTCTGAAGACCATAACTGGAGCCCTGGTACAAGGTTACTTTGACTATGCCTGCACCTCTTGGTACCACAGCACCTCAAAAACCTTAAAAACAAGGCTACAGACCTCCCAAAACAAACTTGTCAGACTGTTACTTGACCTCACACCTCGAACCCACCTCACCCCTGCCCACTTCGACAGTTTGGGTTGGCTTAGGGTTGACGACAGAGTACAACATCTCGCAATGGGTCTGGTCCACAAGATACGATACTCTACCAAAATACCCTTATACCTATCCAAATACTTCCTTAATGTCAATGAAGTACACTCCCACAACACCAGAGGGAGTGCTACTAACCATGTCCAACCCAGATTTGGCACAAACAAGGGTCTTAATTCCTTCCGCTCATATGCCACCAAAATGTGGAATGCCCTACCAACAGTCTTAAAGGCATGTGAATCCCTTGACTCCTTCAAAACCGCTCTCAAAGGGCACCTACAGATGGCTGCAATTCTTAACTGGCCTCTGTAAAACAAAAATGTATATAAAATCCCTCCACCCACCCCGCCTCTCCTCTTTGTACATTTCTCCTTTCCCTTTTTTACCTCCACTATGATTTTGCCTCCATGTTTTGCTGCTTCTGTTTTTACTGAAGTAGTTGTTGTGTATGTACGGTATGTGAATGCCTCAATGAATTGAACAAGTTGGCCACTATTGTAAACAAGTGTATGCTTAACTAGTGTGTCCAATCAGCTTTTTCAGATTTGATGCAGTTGTACTTGAATTGTACTGTAATTCTCCAAGCTGTTATCAGTTTTGTAGCAGTGTGTACTGGACTTGTACTGTAACTCATCTCTCTGTTAATAAAAAAAATTCATTCATTCATTCATTCACACACACACACACACACACACACACACACACACACACACACACACACACACACACACACACACACACACACACACACACACACACACACACACACACACACACACACACACACACACACACACACCCTGGTGTGATCGCCGGTCACAGCAGTGGGGGCAGCTTGCCGCTAAAGGCCTGGAGCTGACAGTGGGCAAAAATCCCTTTTCCTAGAATGATTGTGACCACCGACAACCATCCTAGGGTCCTTCCCAGGGCCAGGGTGGGCAGCAGCAACAACCCTTGGCCTGAAGTGACACACCCAGCCAAATGAATGATGATGGAAGAGGATGGAACTAACTATGAATCTAGTTTGCAACACCTCTCACTTCTGTGTACAAACACTGTATGACTGTATGACTTTATCTCCTTTAAGGGACAGGTATTTATTTTATTGGTCACAGTGACAATGGGCCTCATGCGCCAATAAGTTCTTACATTTTCCTCTTAGATTTCTTCCTAAGAGAATTTCTAAGAGAACTTCAGTCCGATTCATGAAGCGTTCTTAAGTAGACATTTTGTTCGCAAAATTTGTTCTTATGGTGATGAATCCAAATCCTTGTAAGTTGAAGGGGTGTGCCAGTTCCTTCAAATTATCATAGGTAGACGCCCCACCTTTCCTAATTAGCATCCTAATTACCATAGGGAACTGCCCACCATTTCCCATATAAGGCATTGGGAATTCCCTCTCCTTCCTGTGCTTTACCCAGGTGGGTGTGGTTTTGCATGAATCCAGTCACACCTGTGTGTGATTGCAGCACTCAGAACTCACAGGACCTCACACAGCACACAGAGAAAGGCTAAAATGGCTGAAATTAGCACAATACCCATGTTATTTGCAGAAGTAGTGGATAGTAGTGAATATAAAATGTTATAACTGGACTCTGGAGGGTGGGTATGAAGGGATTGCTAGTGGGTGAGGGTGTATGGGGATAAGGGGGGGTGGAGAGTATGCTGAGGGGTTATGAGGTGGGTATCGTGGGGGGGTGGTTATGGGGGGCATGGTAGTGGGGTTATGAGGTGGGTATGGTGGGGGGGTTGTGAGGGGGCATGGTGGGGGGGTTATGAGGTGCGTATGGTGGGGGGGTTGTGAGGGGGCATGGTGGGGGGGTTATGAGGTGGGTATGGTGGGGGGGTTGTGAGGGGCCATGGTGGGGGGGGTTATGAGGTGGGCATGGTGGGGGGGTTATGAGGTGGGTATGGTGGGGGGGTTATGAGGTGGGTATCGTGGGGGGGGGGTTATGAGGTGGGTATGGTGGGGGGGTTATGAGGTGGGTATCGTGGGGGGGGGGGGGTTATGAGGTGGGTATGGTTGGGGGGTTATGGGGGGCATGGTAGTGGGGTTATGAGGTGGGTATGGTGGGGGGGGTTGTGAGGGGGCATGGTGGTGGGGGGGTTATGAGGTGGGTGTGGTGGGGGGGTTATGGGGGGCATGGTAGGGGGTTATGAGGTGGGTATGGTGGGGAACAAAATATTTTTTGTTTTGAAGATTTATCAAATATCCGATCTACAGGAGTAATGGAATGTGCTGTGACCTTGTAGATGAGCTATTTTCAAGTATAAAAAAGGATTAGAAGAGTGGTAAAATGTTTCCTGTGGACTGCCTGGAATGTCCTCATGGACCCTTGAGGTCCCCACACCAGACTTTACACATCTTGTAGAGGGCGCTGTTTTCTCTTTTCTTTTCAGATTGCATTTAAGAACAAAAAGGCACCCTAAGAGTCCTCCTCAGTGTGCGTAGATTTTGTCCTTAACTACGAACAAATCACAGCTAAGAAAACATTGAGGCATCCCAAAAGGTTCTTAAAAACTTCTTAAGTGTGCCTAAGAACAAATTTCCTCTTAAGAACATCTTAAGAACATCTTAAGAACGGTTGGCGCATGAGGCCCATTGACTTTTCATCTTTCGGAACCTAGTGGATGCTACAAGACGGGGCGGCAGGGGCGGCAGTGGCTCAGGCGTAGAGTCACCAACGGTGACCACAAGGGCTCCAGTGCTCAGTTTTCGTTCTAATTTTTCATGGAATTATTTCAAAACGTTGTCAAAAAAAGTTGTCAGACACACTAGTATCTAACTTCAGCAGTAATACTCTCACTCTCTCTCTCTCTCTCTCCCTCTCTCTCTCTCCTCAACCAAAACATATTGACTCCCACTCAAAACACAACTGGAACTGGATCTAAGCAATGTTTCAACATTGGCCAAGGCATTTATCATTGTGAAACATTGCATAACTCATAAAAAACACCCTAGAGACTTCCAAATGGAGCTATACGGTAGCCAATGATTCGTGAGCCTGTGCAGAGCTGAGAAATATCTCTACTTAAACGTATATGATACCATCCTATCAGCCATATTCCCCATTTAAACATTTAACCAACTATAGAAGCATCTTAGATGTTAACAACTGCTGCAACAGGGTTTTCAACAGGTGGCCCGGGTACCACCAGTGATCCCTGAGAGGATTCAAGGTGGTCCCCAGACTTTTGTTGGAAAGTTGGTTAACCAGGTGTAACTCTTTGAGACCGTAAACATGATGATAAATGACCCTTGCGGATCCATTTGGTTTCATGTTTACACTCTCAAGAGTTAAAATATTCACCGTCTGAATAAGCCCAAGTCTACACAACTAGAGAATGTAGAAGATTACTGGTCATTTTTATCTGTATGTTTGACTGCTTTGTTCTCTCCAAAATCCAGCCTGGGACTGGATTGTGGACAAAAGCAAAATCTTTAGTTTTGGGGGTCTGTGGGGCTAAAATGTCATCAAATGGTGTTCCGTGGGTGAAATTCTCAATAAATAGTGGGCCCTGGTATGAAAAAGGTCGAAAGCCCCTGTGCTATTTTATTACTACTTATTCGACGGATGAGTGTCAACGAGTGTGTTAACTTTGGAGCAGTCTCAGTGGGTACCTCCACAGGGATAGTCTTTGCCAGACGGTAAGACCTTGTCTCGCCTAACGTTCCCCCGGCCCCTCACACATCCTGCGAAGATTCACAAGGGGGCTCCCGTGCTCAGATGCTGTGACACAGTTCAAAGCCAGGCTCAGACCTGAGGTTACCATTAAGAATACAAATAGAAGCCCGGGAGTGATATTGAGATTCAAAGAACAGTTAACACTAAGAGAAGCCACAGTATGGTGAAAACAGAAGATGAGCTGCAGTATTCTGCTCATTTTTTTTTTTTTTTTTGAAGCAAGGATGAAACCGTGTGAGGGATTTATGACGGGCAAGGGTTCAAGAGGTAGAACAGGTCGTCCAGGGATCTGTGGGACGGTGGTTCAAATCCCAGCACATGCAGTCTACAGTACATGTCGAAGTGTCCATTGGCATAACACTGAACCCCAAATTGCTCATGATGTGCTGGTTGGGAGCTTGCATGGCTTCTGCTGCAATCAGTGTGTGAATGGGTAAAACACCTGGGATAAAGGTGCTATATAAATGCACCTTTTACCATTTATAATGGGAAGTTCATGGGTGTTACGTTACAACAATAAAGCTGTTGCAACGCTGCAGGCAGTGAATAGTTCTAATGAAATACATTAAGTACATTAAGTCTCTCGAAAAAAACATACACAGTATATTGTCTCTCAGTAAGAAATATTAATCCAAAATGTTTGCGTTGCAGATGATTGCGGATGATGGAGGCTGTACCGTTAGCTTACCATCTGATCATCCTCATTCCACTCTGAGTATGATGAAACTGAAATGTGGCTGCATGTCTGATCAGTGACCATGATGATTTCTAAAACAGAAAAAAACGGGACAAAATTGAGATGACAGCGCCATGAAAATGTGCCTGCTAAGGAGGAGGCATTATCTTATTAACCCTGAAAAGCAGCCTCTTTAAATTCATGGAATCAGCAAGTATGTTCCCCTCTGTCTGACCTCGCTGTTCAACAAATAATTATGTCCCAGCCATTAGTTTCTCTTGAATATTTTAAAGCAAAATCTTTCCCATACTACTAAGAGGTCCACTTTGTGTGTACTGTACTGTATGTGCATTTGCCTGAATTTCAGTATAGGATGTCTTTAGAAAGAGAGCAAACTTTGTTTTGTTAATGGAGGGCGCTAAACCAACTCAGGTTTATTCAGGCCATTTTCTAACGAATCCTGTTTATTCATGAAGGATGTATGCAGTGCTCTTCAGATAAGCTTCTGCGTTTGTATCCAACCACCCAGGGGGAGTGAGTGGTGGGATATGCATATATACCACACACACTGCACCGTTCTCAATGAAACATTTATCAGACAAGTAAAGTGTCGTCTTGCTTCGGGGACAGGGAAAGTAATAAGGAGGCACCTAAACAAGCAGGCAGACATATTGTTCTGACATCTCCCGTGACTTTAAGCGTGCTGATGAGCGCTGCCAGAGGGCTCTCCTCTCACTGTTAATTACAGTAGTGTGACATCAGTGTGGGTAGTGGGGCAGCCTGCTAATGTTAACAGATCCGAGGTGCTGTTTTCCTGCTCTGGCCTGTCAGCAGCACGCTCTATTAGTGATACAGTACGTGCAAATAAACAACGGAAAACTTTTGTTTTTTTTTTGCAGGGATTTCGAGGCCTTTAACACCATATGAATAATGCATGGCTTTTGGAAGAGAATTGAGGTAGCAACAATAGGCCGTCTGTGTGTGTGTGTGTGTGTGTGTGTGTGTGTGTGTGTGTGTGTGTGTGTGTGTGTGTGTGTGTGTGTGTGTGTGTGTGTGTGTGTGTGTGTGTGTGTGTGTGTGTGTGTGTGTGTGACCTTCAGTGAATAGGTGTTATGTCAGGGTTTACACTGTCACAGACCATTGAGCAGCAAGCAGTGTACAAACACACTGAATTAGAGCAAGGAGTGCAGACAGGGAAAGGAATAATGCATTAAATGACTAGATAGTTAACAGAGAGAAGAACTGCAGAGCAGTGTGTTGAAAGAAGAGTTGGGCGATAAATAGAAACGAATAGACAGGAGAACAAATAGCATGCCTAGCAGGAGCATCTGCATGAAAAGTCACTTTGTCCAAGAGTTATTTATTTATGTATTTATGTATATGCCTGGTATTGCAGTACATGGCTGCCGAGCTATATTTACACAAATGTTAATTTCCCGAAAACTAGTTTGAAGGATGCTTTGAGGAGACTTTAGGTTCATGCTATAAAACAAGCCAACGTTGATCTTGCCTATAGAACGTGATGGTTCATCACTTATTAAGACAAATTCCTCACAAGTGTCAGCCAGGGTGCCGCATCAAGTTATGGCGAATATTGTCTTTAATCTGACATGATCCAAAGCAGAGAAGTGTTTCCATGGAGATGGAGATGAGCATAGTATGTTGAACAGCAGTGACGATAATAGCACACTCACATCTAAAGTTCTATGCAATGAGATATTTGAGGTTGGTAAACATAATGTAGCAATTAATGTAATCATTGTAATTTATTGTAATGTCTTTTGACTGTTGAGCGTCATCTTTGTTTGTGTTGTCGTTGTTGACATCAAATGTATTTATCGCCTCGTGTAACAGCTCAGTTGGCACGTCTATCTCTTCTCTCATTGAGGAGAGTGGCGTACAGGCGGTTTGCTTTACCAACAGAGCAGGGTCTTTGTTTAACATGTGACAAACATTATGTAGTGTCAGACCCAATTGCTTTCATTTATCATGCCAAACATTAACCTGATAAGCCCCAGGGTCATTTTTTTATTCCACCTGATATTACAAACCCAAACTAAATCAATCATAACACTACAACTATCAGAAATCATATTCTTTTACCTCTTCCTAACAAAATTTTGATTTGAATGAGAATAACAGCACTATACCATTTACTGGCAGGCCATACTGTGACATATTACTAGATTTTGGTCACTGCTAGTGCTAAACCCCCTATCCCTTAACTTATTTGCCTTTTGAAACAGTAACACTTTTACCCAAAAGTACCCAAAAGCATACCCAAAAGTACCCAAAAGCATACCCAAAAGTACCCAAAAGCATACCCAAAATTACCCAAAACTACCCAAAAGCATACCCGAAATTACCCAAAACTACCCAAAAGCATACCCAAAAGTACACAAAACTACCCAAAAGCATACCCAAAAGTACACAAAACTACCCAAAAGCATACCCCAAACTACCCAAAAGTACCAAAAAGCATACCCAAAAGTACCCCAAAGCATACCCAAAACTACATACCCCAAACTATCCAAAAGTACCCAAAAGCGTACCCCAAAGTACCCAAAAGCATACCCCAAAGTACCCCAAAGTACCCAAAAGTACCCCAAAGGACCCAAAAGCATACCAAAAAGTACCCAAAAGCATACCCAAAAGTAACTGGATGCTTCCCATCACCATGCATGTAGTTCTCCATATTTTGGTCAGGTATACCCAAATATTGTGTGTCTAGCATGCACAGATGCACAGATAAACTGAAAATTCTTCCTGGTATACATAGTAATCTTGCTCACTGTGTTTTCAGCAAGCCACAATCTAAAGAGCAACGCCCTTTGGGCAAGCATAGAGGGCGTAGTTGGTATCAAGTCAAGTAGATCACAAACACGGATGAGTTTAGTCGCATCATGTATGAGAGATTATTATATAAGAAATTATAGTTTATTGTCAAGTGACTTTCTGAGCTTGGGAGATTTATGTTTTCTTCTGCTGTGATCATCAACAGACTATATTATGTGCTATTAAAGACAAATCCAGACTACTCTTTTTGTACATTAACATTATTTTTAAGGGATGCAGATGCCAATCGATCTTGTTTATTTTCCCCGACTAATTTTCAACACCATTGATTACACCATTTTAAAGCGGGTTTTCATGATAAACAATGATGATGTCGACGCAGCCTTCTTCAAAAGGTTAGTGAAACCAGACAGTGAACGTGGTCTCATAAAAAGGATTTCAAAACAAAGATATCATGTTTATGTACAGATCTTATATCAAATTGAATTGGTCGTCTGCACACACTGGATTAGGATCATCATTATTCAGCAGTGTTAGAAATGAATATGCATAGGCTACAGTAGAATATCAACACTGAATTTACATTAAACAATGAAATGCAAAAAGAATTCTAAAAGTAACTGGCATAATCTCTATGAATTAAATTGATTAAACTTTTAAGTATAGCTATAGAGATTTTGATTGGTTGCTAGTGGAAATGTGATTATATTATATACTGTACATAGACAAATAGATAGATATAAAGTATAAGATAGATATAGACCCATGTGCCCACCACATTTTGGTAGGCAGGCACAGTGGTGCTGCCATGACGCATGTGACGTCATGAACGTCCATTTACTTCCCTTAAGGGGCACTTTCCGCCACTAGGGTTCTGCAGCTTCAACACACAACATTCACTCACACCAGAAATGAATGAGTTTGGATCGTCGTTCTACAAGCAGATATAGAGTCCGTTCCGTTCAAGTTCATTGAAAATATGAACGTTTTCGTGAACGATCGTTCTTTGAACGCGTTCTGGACAACATTGGGCAGTGGCTCAGGGGTAAAGTCACCGGATGGTAACCACAAGGTTGCCGGTTTGATCCCAGGCTCCCCCAGAGTTATTGTCAAAGTGCCCTCGAGCAAGACACTGAACCCCTAATTGCTCCTGATGTGCTAGTAGGTACCTTGCATGGTTTCCACTGCCATCAGTGTATGAGTGTGTGTGTGTGTGAATGTGAATATGATGCACAAGCTATGTAAAGTGCCTTGGATAAAGGCGCTATATAAATGCACCATTTACCATTGGTATGCAGAAGTGCCATTTTCATCTGTGCTCATGTGGCCATGATACGTAACTGACTTTACCACGGCGTTTTATAGCATGCAGCTTTGTGGGTCTTCACTTTACAGATCAACAGTGGGTCTAGGAGCATGGTGTGATCAATAACATGCCACACCGCCATCTCAACAACATACACAAACAGACACATGATAGAGAAACAACACCAACAACACCACAATCTGTCCAGCATGGAAAGGACACAATCAGGGGCCACTCTCTGCCTTTGTTTGTTCAAAAAAAAGGACTGTTTCTGTCTCACTCAGATCGCACAGCCACATAGATGCGTGGTGTGATCTCTAGACTATAGACGCTTCTACAACAGCAATCCACCAGTTTTTACAAGAATCCATATTTTTTATCCCATTAATCCATTAAAAACACCACCATTTTGAGATAGATCTTTTTCCTTCATATAAGCATGTAGTAATCACTATAAGCACTCTCACCTATTTACTGCCTGGTTATCTCATCCATGCCCTCACAGTAAACTCAGCCACATGTGGCTTTTTGACACATGTAGTGTTTGAATTACACTGCATTAAGCATCTGCGATTTCTAAATGCCACCGTTTAAGTGGCAATTAAGTGGGGGGTATAAGTGGGCCCATGTGTTGGAAATGTTAAGGTTAATGTGAAGTGCAGGCTAATCCACTGACCACTCAATAGCTTTAATGACACATGAAATCTATATGTGTTGGTAAACTCTGAGCTTCTGTTCTGGCCATATCTGAAATTGATCACTGTCCCCTCTCTCCTGTCTTCTTGTCACAAGGCTCTGGCCAAACGGAGAATCGACAGCAGGTCTCCTTCTCTAGAGAAAATGACAGGACTTGATAACGGCTGCTGGGACATATCGACAGAGGCAGGACAGAGAGAGGGAAAGCCGTTAGGACTTTATCATGTTCTTGTACAGTCTATGACACGTATGGCTGTAGACTACACTTCAAAATAACTACCTTGAGATGGTATCTTGGTGAGTGATGGAAAGTGGAAACACATATGATAAACATCTTTACTCAATAAATGTAAAAAAAAAAGTGAGAAAGGTGTTGGCTATATTGGGAAAGTATCAGTATTGGACCTTATTTGTCATTATTGGCTTATATTTGTATTGGCAAATATGCTAGTCTAACCTCAGATCAAATACAGGGGTATTATTGACACTATGGCAGGTAAACAAAATGTTGTCTCATGTCGAATTTGGTTTGGACTTGACCAAGTGCATTTTAGTGAGGAGTCTGCTATTCCCTGTTGTTGGACTTTATATAAAGACTACTTTCTTTTTTGTAGTATTTTATATATTATTCTCTTGGTATTCAGGATTTGGTATCGGCAAACATAAAAATTGTGGTATTGGGATCGGAAATGAAAAAGGTGGCATCGGGACATCCCGAGTAGTTACCAAAAAATAGTACCCTGTCACTTTAATGCAGCACTCTGAGAAAGCTTAGCCAATCAGGGTGACCGGAAAGGCCACACTGAAATACAATATAGGTTATTTAGTTGAGATTATTCTCTCAATAAAGATATTGATTGGGGGTGTCATAGTGACATTGAGTCACAACCCCAATAACTAGACTAGAAAGGCATGTTGCAGCTACAGCAACACCAAGGTAGCAGAAACCTTTACACAGTGTGATTTCACCTTATTATAGTGACCCGTCTCGGCCAACAGACTAACACTTTCATATCAGCTTATTTGAAAAAGGACATGATAGCGAAGCAGCTGTATGCAGTATACACACAACATTGTCCAACAATATCTAGCCCAGTGCTTCCCCAAACCATTTCATGTCCAGGACTCCCAAAATGACACACCCCATTTGAAAAGATGTCAAGGACCTCCATAAGAGAAGATTTGTAAGGCCCTAATAGTGATTCTCAACCAGTTTAATGTCACAAGGATCAGTTTGATATGCATATTTGCTCATTTGAAGGTGTTTCTAGATCTCAAACTCAATTTGGATTGTAAAATGAATGAAAGGATATTTCATTTAAAAAAAAACATTTAGTCATTTTATGGTCTACCCGGTCTCATGTGAACACCCCAGACAGTTTATAAATTATGCCCAGTCCCAGGGCACCCGCACTGGGCATAACTGTGACCACTGTGACCTCGCGTATTAGGACAATATCAGTAACCAGAAAAAAGATTGGGTGTTTTTGATTAATCTATTATGATTAAAATTGAGTTTTAAGTTATAATGAGTTTCATTATAACCAGTGCACTGGGACTGGGCATAACTTATAAACTGTCTGGGGTGTTCACATGAGACCGAGTAGATTATATAATGGCCAAAAGTTTTTTGGAAAGTGAAATATCCCTTTAATTAAACTCTGACAGTGTAACAGGAACCAAGTGGACCCTAACTAACATTTGTTATTTCGTTCACTCTCAGAGTTACAGACTCATTATGGTTCATTTGGTCCCATCAGCTAAATTATCATTTAGCGCACCGCCTGCAACTCCCCCTCGGGCCCCGGATCCCACTCTGGGAGCCACTGATCTAGCCTTGCAGACCTGCATGAATGTGTTGACAAAACTATGAGAATATGACAAAGTTAAGAAGATTATGTGCAGGATGTGGGATTATGAAGACACAGCCATCATGGTTGTTTGTAAACAGAAATATCCATCAGCGAGTTCCACAGTCAACAAAACACTACTTTCTATATTGCAAGCAAACCTCTGAGAATACATTTGCCCGGCAATTCAACCAACCAACCATGCCGCCTGAGATACGGTCAAATATTGAAACAGATGTCAGTTTGACTGCTGCATAAGCATCCATGATGTAACAGTTGGCTACAAAATATTATTTGGCTAGCCAGGCTTTCATTTTCGTCCGTGTTGCAAGAAAACGGAAAGCCTGGCCTAATTTGTTAGCCAAAAGTGCTGGCGGTGGCCTAGAAGTGGGAGTCAACCGTTCGTTTTGGGCGTCACTCCAAATGATGTGACGTAGGGCAGCAGTGGAGGGGTCGGGGGAGGGGCTGGGGATGACGACATGTTGGTGAGATCAAATCAGATCAGCTCATCTGCCGTGCAAATTCGGACGGCACCCGCCCCTCCAGGCCAAAATCATTCCAGGTTAGGCCAGGCTAGTATTTGGCAATCATTGCATAAAGGCAAAACCTTTGTAACAAACACTGATTTGTTTTGCAAAGATACAATTGTTAAACTGTAGTTGTAATATATTATAACTGATATAAATCACTATCAGTTCTGTATACTTGAGTTTAGTGGCCTACAGTATCACACCACCACCACCACTAGTACTACTACTACTATTACTACTAGAATAAATTATACACAATGCATCACTAAATTACAATGATGCATTATTATTATTATTATTATTGTTATTATTATTATTATTTATGGGTGCTTACACTCTAATTATATATTATAAGGCATTATGTACTAGTATTTTGCTATAATTCATTATAGACATGGGCTCTGTAGAAAGTGTCACCTTGTTTCATAAGAAAGATTTGCTGAATTAATGTGCTGAGCGGTGCGAGACAGCGCTGAACATAAATATTTCAAAGTTGTAACTTGCAACTGAAGAAAACTTTGACCTAGGTGAATTAATTATACACCAAAACGATAAACAAGTGGAGTTAGAACTGCTTGTCTGGGATGTGCCAGTTCAGCTGCCAAAGTGAAGCATAAATTCATACTTTATTGACTTCTTGTATGACTCTGTGCTGTGAGTCACACTGGGGTAGGAGAAATGGGATTGAGTAGTTTGAGTGGGGTGAATGAATGGGTGGAACTGAACGCAATTTAACTTCGTGTAGACTAGAAACAAGCTGTTCCAGTGGACAATGCCATATGTCTATGGCAAACAACTTGCCAAATAAAGAATTGTTCATCTGTGCTATAGAACAGATAGATTAACAAAATTATGGAAAACAAAATTATGGAAAACACTGTATGGTCACAGCTAGCTAGACCATAAGAACACAGCTTAAAATAAAACAATGTTTTGTTTGCGTTTGCTTGTTTGTTTGTCTGTCTAAACAACATTGAAAGAGAATTCTAACTTTAGACAGAAAATATACAATTTGAGCAGTCATTGGATATTGTTATGGAACAATAGGGACTTTGTGTTCTACTGTATAATGTACATGGAAGATGGTGAAACTTTATCTGTCGTCAAGTGATGGGAAAACATAAAGTTGTGGTGTCACAATGCGAGTGCACTGGTGCACTGGGCATGTGCACATCAGAAATGTGTAAAGCTGCACTAAAGGCAGTGAAGAGGGTCTGGTCGTGTTGTCAGTGGACAAGATACCGAGATCTTAATGCATGGGTACAAAAGCAAACAGATGGTTAAAACGGCTGCTATGACAACAACAGTATAATGGGTATTGCATACTATAGGGTGGTGTATCTGGGTGAGTCTATATGGCACGTATTGGATAATCTGTTGCTAGCATCAGATGACCTTTCATTCATGTGCGATGGTTACTCTCCCACGCAAAAGATTCTCCTGCAGGGGTCAAATGATTATAAAAATAATTGTTTCGAAAACAGTTAAATTGTACAGTATGTGAAGTACCGTAATTTCCGGACTATAAGCTGCTACTTTTTTTTTACATGCTTTTGACCCTGCAGCTTATACAACGGTGCGGTCAATCTATGGATTTTTACAGGTAACGGACACCAACGGTGCTCTAACACAGGGGTTTTTTCAGTTACAGGTGGTCCCTGAGAGGGTTGAAACCATGGTGGGGCTCTATGATATTCACCATGTAAATCAGAACCACTTAATTAAACCCATTTAGGCCTGACCTAAGTTTTTGAAAAACCTGAAATATTTATATTTCAGCATCAAATAAAGTTAATTATGGAATACTGTACATACTGTACAGATATGGATTCTGAAAGGGTTAATTAAGAAGTCATAAGTCATGGTCATTTTGATATCTATGTTTTGCCTGTTGTGTTTGCAAAAATACATCCTGGAATTCTGGACACAACAAGAAGAAATCTTTAGTTTTGGGTTCTGTGGGGTGAAAATGTTGTCAAATGCTGAATAAATAGTGGGCCCTGGTATCAAAAAGGTTGAAAACCACTGCTCTAACATGAAGCTTATAGTCAGGTGCGGCTTATAGTCCAGAAATTACGGTATGTTTATACAGTATGTGAATTCCCTATTGTATTGAAATTGTCAATGGTGTCGTTTCCCATGAAGCAGTCCGGTGCCAGGGACAGGTCTAGTGTCTTCGTAATTCCTGTCTCTCCGTTCATCTTCGAAACGGTTATGTTTATGAATCTGAACTGTCAGAGCGTCATTAGCTGTAGCCATGTTTAAAACGGCTCCTACTCCTACACATCATCCTCCTCATACCACTGCGCCTCACTATCCTCTGATCAGCAGCATCACGCAGGCTGCC
Source organism: Benthosema pterotum (assembly GCA_039105355.1). NCBI lineage: Eukaryota > Metazoa > Chordata > Actinopteri > Myctophiformes > Myctophidae > Benthosema > Benthosema pterotum. The sequence continues at coordinate 38,593,124 of CM076968.1, forward strand.
AAGGTGTGTCGGAGGGGTGTATGGGGGGATCGTACAGCTCAGTGACACATGACAAGTACCTCGCTCTGATCCACTTCCTGTAAGGAATCATTAGCTGCAGAACACGCAGCTGTGTCGCGCAGGTTCACGGCTCACTCGCTATTCCTCACGGACTGCTCCTTCAGAGCAGGAAAATAGTACTGAAATATCTCTCTTTTTCACCGCCATGCAGCACACTGCTCTCTCTCTCCCGCGCTCTCATTTATTTATTTATTTATTTAATTCCTTAACAAGCTGACTTTAACGAGAGCTGACAGCGTGTCTAGCGACGGGGCCCTCTCATCACTGTCACCAAGACGACCTCTTCCCAAGTGACAAACTGCTGTCTAAATGGGGATGTGAGAGGTTGCTGTTCTATGTTTAACCAGCAGGACACCTTGAGAGGCTGCTGCATCTCCGCAGACGGCAGCCTCGCCTCGCATTCTCACAACACCTTCTGAAATGAGTTCTTCTTTTGTTCTTAATAGCCGCGATTGTGGAGATACTTGGTATAAGAGATGAAAGCTTTGCTGTCAAGCTGTCATTTTTTTCCTCCGCTTAACACACATTTGAAGGTTGACTGTGTGACACGTGGGGGCTCTCACTGTAAGCTGCAGCGTTTCAAGTTAAGGCCTCACTTATACCAGGTAGTGCGTCAGTGTTGCACACCAAAAAGTTGCAGATCTACAAGCTCACAACGTGGCGCATCTGTGAAGCTTTGTGAGCCTGTAGAACAGCTATTTTCTGGTTGTGAAACCGAAAATTAATTAGGCATAAGGGACAGACATCATGGGCATTAGCGTCACCTTTTAATCAGCCCTCATGAATGCAGACGGTATTTATGCAACTCATTTTCACAATATGTTAATAGCAGGTGGGTCAAACGTATAATACACGATCTGTAGTGAAACACTTTAGGAGATAAATGAACACATCGGGTTTTACTGTGTACTAAGGCCTGTTTTAGGTCTGGAAGTGGATTGTTTTTCATGAAAACGATGAATCTGGTTAAGCAGTAACAGGGGAGAGAGGACTGGTGATGTATGGGACTGTCACCGTTTCCTCACAGCACACAAATAATGAAGTCTCCTGGAGGAGGAATTAGACTGATGAAACCATTAATTCAGTTAACACAAATTGCACTGAACTTTTCAAATCCCCTACAAACTACAACGGCAAACGCTAATGAACAATTTATCTCGATGAATTCATTTGTTTCTCATTAGTCAGCAGTCCGCGTCTTTGGATTTAGCATGAGCGTTTTCAAATTTGCTCTCCTGAGCACCTTTATAAACTGGGCATATCGTCTCTTTCCTGTATTAAATACAGAGAATTGATTATTGTGGACTTAAATGGCTAACAAGGATGATGTTCCATTAGGTGGAATACTGTGCAGATCTATTGAAAGGAACATTTCATTCATTTTCAACTTTATGTGAATTGGTTCTCCTCACTATCGTTCATGAGATGGCGATTTCATTTTGATAGATATGCCCAGCACCAAAAAACGGAAGCACCACTCTACGTTTTCACAGTTTTCTCTGTAGGACTGCAGTATAACAGAACACATTACCATTGTTGGACAGCGATAGTTTCTCAAGTGTGCCATGTTGTGTTATAATGAGTTATGCCATGCCATGCTTGTCCCTTAATTCATTGGGTTGCGTTTGTTGTGTTGTGTAGTGGTGTGTTGCATTTCACCGTCTTTATGTTGTGATTTATGTTGTGTTGGTATTGTAATGTGTTTTACTTTGCTCACAGGTTAATGATGGGGGAATTTCATTGCTAAGTTGCTGCAATTTCACCATGGCAGTTCTTTAAGTTGTGCTCTGCTCTGTTGTGTTGTGTTGTGTGCACTGTGCTTTATTCAACTACTTCTGTTGCAATGTGCCATTTTGTGTTGCGTTTAATTATAATGTCCTCTATAAAGTCCTTCATGCACTTTCCAATTTCCTCTCATTTCCGCACATTGGCCTGGTCACACCAGCACCACTTTGCCGTAGGGCCACTATTACAAGTGTTTAATCCCTGAGATTTAAACAGAAAGTTTTCTGTAAATTGTCTGTAAAAGTTTAATTTGCAGAGGCAAGTGTGCGTTTGCGTGCACACATGTGCTTAACTGCTCCTCTTCAAATGGTTCCCCATTTGCCTGAATCGATGCTTAAGAATAGCTTACACTTGTGTAATGAATGTCTGGACATTTATGCAGAAGATGAACTGCTGCTGTGAGTAGAGGCTGCTGCTGCTAATGCTTCTGCATCTCCACTTATCAGGTTCCTGTGTGGATTATTTCTAATCCCCTACCAGCTTGGACACAATGGTTTCATTAAATAACCCCACATATTGTTGTAGCAAAAACATGTTTGTTATATAATGGAACTAGTCAAGATATGCCAGGAGAGCGCAGTGAAGAATAACCCAAAGCAGAGAGAAGCACATTCAGCTAGCTCAGCACACTGACTCGCTTGTTGTACTGTATGAGGCGCAAGAATATATTTTCTTCTTTCCTTCTTTCTTTTTGTGAGAAAAATGAATTTGTTTTACACTGCTCTCTACAGTATTATTAAAGCTTTATTAGGATTCACAGAACAACAAGAGAACTACGGTACTTAAATAAAAAATGGTTTGTAGGCGTAAAAGCTTTGGTATACCAAATATCCCAAAGAGAGATGTTCTGTGCTCAACAAAAATAATAGATCTGTTGTACAACATAGGTGTTCTGTATTCAAATGTATAAAAATAAATAAATATCTCTGTTGTACAATACTGTACACACACCAAAAAGACAGGAAGAACTTTGGAAGTGAACACTGTTATGATTCATTTAAATGGGATACACCATGAATTTAAAATCACCCTTTAATACCTCTGTTGAAGCCTAAACAACCACTTAAATCATTCATTTTCCTTCTCTCAGGATTCTATTCCGAGCCATTTCAGCTACAGTACCACAAATGTCCACACCCACCGCCCCATGTTCTCGCTCACCACTTATCCCTGCCCACCTCAGTCTAGGCATTGAACCACAGTGGGCATTGAACCACAGCTGTGGTTCAGTTGTTGCTATATTGCTATTGCTGTTGCTATTTCTGAAATATGACAACAATGTCCTTATACAGTATCTGCACGGAGAAATGCAGCAAACAAGAAACATGCTGTACTATTTTTACACAACTGCATCCTTCTGTTCTATTCTACTGAGTCCATTAGTCCAGTAATATCCATGTTTACATGGTTATTACAAGACATGCGCTTGTTTGTCTAATTTGTGTATATCAACATTGCGATTCCATACTGCAGGTCTTTCGCTTAATAGATGACTATTGTATTTATCAACTGAATCAACTCAATTGAATGTTTCCATATGGCTTCACTTAACTCATATATCAGTGGGTGGTATGAAAGTCAAAGATTACGTGCCGTTATTTCCTTGAATTAAATCAATGTGTTTAAATTTGCACTTCATCGCATTAAACCAATAATTAATTCCCAGCGGAAAACAAAACAGACTGTATTATTCATGTGCCAATTCTGCAGCGGAAAGCACAGTGCTTTCGTTTGTCTTTTGTCTCTGTCTGGGCATTTTGTGTTTTACTGTAACACCATAGAGAAAGTGGTAATTAACCATAGTAAAGGCTGATTGAAGGCATTGCAAGACTCATATTTGAATTGTGACACAATTTATTCTGCACTATAGAAGTGCGAAAGTGCCATGCTGCTATTTTGGTATTACATCTGTGACATACAGATGTAATACCGTTCTTCATATTGACTGTACACAAATCATGCAGATGAACCCACACCCTCACATGTCGTGTTATGTTGCAACTTGACAGCAGTTACCAATAACATATAACAGTGAAGAATCAAAATGTATCAATAATGATAATGGGGCAGTATCAATGACTATATTTCTAATCAGTGAGTCATTTTATTACTGTATTTTCCAGACTATAAGACACACACACACACACACACACACAATATGGATCATTTGACTAGGGTAACTTCTATCCTATGGTGACGGCAATAGTTGACTGGTAATCCAGTAGACTGGTAATCCAATAGTTGACTCGTAATCCAATGCGCCTTATACATGAAAACAGCTATAAAATGGGCCATTCATTGAAGGTGTGACTTATACAAAATACAGTAGGCGTTTTGCATTTCGATTTAGCAAAGGGGCATGTCGTTCTGACTTGAGGATGGCTCTCTCTCTTTCTCTCTCTCTCGCACGCACGCACGCACACACGCACAAGGAACCATGGATACGAACAGAGATGACTTCAGCTCTCCACTCAGCTCACAATGTCATATTTAATTGAAAGAAGAAAAGTAGAAATAGACTGACTGTCCACCTCACTGGTGTCAGAGGACAGGAGGGTTCTCTGCCAAGCAGAGAGAGAGCTGCTAACTAGTCCCCCAATTACCTGTTGAGACTCAGAGCGTGTGAAATGAGATGACAGACACAGGCACAGTCACAGGCTATTAAATGAGTTGAAATCTCATAGCACTGTGCATAATGTGCACGCTAATATTATTATTATGAAGGGTCCCAAAAAATAGTGGGATTGTAGAAGAGACAGCAAAATGCACCAGCTACTATAAACCTGATCACATCGCGATCAATGGGCGCGGCAATTTACTGGGCGCAGTTGCGGCTATAGGTCCTCATGGTCACGACTAGTGATCAACTACAGTTGCGACAACTGTGGTGGACATGGTGGACAAGTCTTAAAAAGAGCATTGCTGAATTACTAACCCTAAAACTACCACCATGCCCACCAACCTGGTCGTTCCATGTAGTCCAGAAGGTGCAGGGCAACCTGCACCTTCGGCGATTTAGAATTACAATTTAGGCCTATAATTTAGTGCTCTTAATCCAGAGCGCTTTACACTAAGACTTTACAATTTACAATTACAATATACTTTGCAATTTACAATGTAAGCAATAAAACATTAGACCTACCATCCCATATACAGTATGTTTACTGCTATCTAAGTCTAATGAGGTGCTATCTAAACTACCTAGGATGGTACTGCAAGCACTATGGGTTGTTGAAGTGCTATGGGCTGAGATGGAGTCTGAAGAGGTGTGTTTTCAGTCTGCAGCAGAAGATAGGGAGTGAGTATGTGGCAATGGGAAGTGCGCTCCATAGTTTTGGAGCCAGGAGGGAGAGCTTGGGGCGAATGGAGCATTGGCCAGGAGTTTTAGCGGGGGCACAGCCAGCGCCAGGTATCCCCTCCTGCATCGCGTGCCAGCTCCATCAAGCGATGTTCCATAGAAGCTATAGTACAAACGCAACTGAAGACCTGGTCGCGACTAGTAAGCAAGTGGTTGCAACCTGGTCGCTAGTAGATTCGGCCTATAGCGATCACGGAAATTGTATTTCCTAAATGACTATACAGTACATACATCTGTTACTGTGTGTGGGGAAAGGGGAGCATGTCTCAGAAAGAGAAGTGGTGGCATAGCAGACACTCCACAGTCACCGGTCATTTTAGGTACCAAACTGTGTATGAGATGGGGATAGACAGGTGCATGCTGGGAGACTCTATAGGAGAACTCCTTGGCATGCTGTGGGTTTTGTCCCCATCCTGTGACAGGCATCTCTGTGCTGGGAGGCCTACTGTTTGTCCTTGATTCAAAACAGATCAGTGTGTGACGGTGGGGGGGCTCCATTTGAAAAAAATATAAAAAATAGGAGCTGGAAATGTCTGGGACAAAAGGCCAATCTGTTTTTCCCCACACTGGTGCAAAAGTTTGGCAGGCAGGTAAACAATATGTAAATGTAAAGTATAAAATGACCTTCTGCACATACAATATGTAGATACAAAAATCCACACCTACATGCACACATGGGCACGCACACACATACACACACACACACAGATGTGTCCTTATTAGTCTTGGGCGGTATTGATTTTTTAATATCGGTATTGATAATGTCTTAATTAGCTCGATATTCGATATTACCGGTATTGACGGCAATCAGAGTTGGAACGCTCCACCAATCACCTAGTTCTCAGAATTTGCGAATTTGAGGGGTCAGAAACTGAGCGCTCTGCTGTTAAAGCAGTCTAAATAGGGAAAAAGTGGAGTTGGAAATGCATTATTTCCAAAAAGCCTAGCCCAAATAAGGGCTAGTTTAGGCATGTGTGTAACATGAAAATTGTTTGTATAGTTACAATTAAGTCTCATTGCTGATATTTTAATAGAATACAATATAATGTCGGTATTTGACCCAACGATATTACTCGGTATTGATTTCCAATATCGTGATAAACGGTAATACCGGTATATTGCCCAAGACTAGTCCTTATACTGTGTTAGTGTCCTTATAATGTTAGTTGCCCAGTTCCTGTCAAAAAGAAAGTGCAAGCACTTACAGTCGAAACAGTGAGATTGCATTGGGCCTCAGTCTCAGGGGTCGGAAAAGGTTTACTCATGATGCTGCAGATTTTTAATAGACTTAAAGTAAGCATAGTTCTCAGCCACGTGAAATCATCCCCTGAAAGCACAGCAGTAAACACAGCAGACCTCTTACACAGTAACTTTTCTACAAGGAAAAGAAAAGAAAAAAAGTGCAGGATAGGCTGCTTGCTTCAAGTTTGCCCACCAGAGCCTGGCCTCGGCGCTACGCCTACGGCGTCCCTCACTGGCTGTAGCTGCGGCTGCATCACTCAACCTCTCACTCACTCTCTCCGTCTGGCGTGTTCTGTGTTCTCTGGCCTAGAGACAGCGGGCCGCCCGCAGGAGTTAGGAGACTTGATGAAAGATCATCCTCCTGCTCACCTTGCTGCACTGCCAGCAATACATTCCCATCCAGCCTCAAAAAACCTGGAACTGTGTGTCCCCAGTCTGTTAGTTTTTGTGTGAGAACGGTGGAGCCATGACTCTCAGCACGTCAACCCAACAACCCCTCATGCAAAAAAACGAAAATGATTTTATGGCACATGAATGATGCAGCTCATGGTCAGGTTTCAATAACATCAACTCAACAGCAGTCCCAGACATCTCCGAATGCTGGCCCCGAAGCCCCGAACTCATCTCACACAAACAAAAACAATCAGGGTGTAGTAACTCTGAACATATTGGTTCAAATTGTTACACGTGGCTGGGCCCCAGGCTCTTTCAAAACCAAGACATTGATGTGACAGTATTATCAATACGGGAGTGTATCGTTGTACTGCCAGCTTATCACCATTCCAAATCACAGAGCTGTTATTCTGCTAGCATATTGGTGTTGCTCTCTTCCAAACAGCCTGACACCATGTCAGGCCTCCTGTCCAAAGTCAGGAAAGGGGTCATTCTTGAAGGCAGAATTATTTAACAGACAGAGGCTGGGATCAAACAACCATGTTTGGTTATCAGAGATTGAGGAGCTTATAATAAACCAATCCCATGAAATATTTATCCTGTATGCCAGTAATATTTGAATGCTTTACATGGGATTGCATTGAAATAAAACATGTGCAGGCACTGGTCTCTGGCAGCATGACCTGGCAGGGATGGCGATCTGTTGTCTCTTCCAGTATTAGAATTTGAAATGATTTAAGGGATCACCGGTCACCGCCAACCCTAGATAATCCAGATAGATTGCCCTTTATTGATCCCACTGGGGAAATGCAGGTGTCATTGCATCCGCACAACAGGACATGCTTTGACCTCTGCTCTCTATTTGAGCACTCATTTATTGTTCCCTCTACCAGTGAGGATAGATTGGAACACAAGGTGTGAAGGAGCAGTCTCCGAGAAGGAGACGAGATGTTTTAAAAGTAGGAACACTTGACAGCCTGGCATAGATGTCACTTACAATCTGATCTCAGTGATTAATTACAACGGACAAGAGGAAAGATTTTATCAGCTGTGAATGAAATAGAATAGAGAATTGGGAGAGGGGATTATCAGCACCTATTAATCGTCAAGAGAATGTAATGTGTGGACTGAGGATGGGATATTATTCATCTGTTTGCGTTAACTGTGAGGATTACAAAGGCTGGGTCTGCAGCCCAACATGAAAGAAAGAAAGAAAGAAAGAAAGAAAGAAAGAAAGAAAGAAAGAAAGAAAAGAAAGAAAGAAAGAAAGAAAGAAAGAAAGAAAGAAAGAAAGAAAGAAAGAAAGAAAGAAAGAAAGAAAGAAAGAAAGAAAGAAAGAAAGAAAGAAAGAAAGAAAGAAAGAAAGAAAGAAAGAAAGAAAGAAAGAAAGAAAGAAAGAAAGAAAGAAAGAAAGAAAGAAAGAAAGAAAGAAAGAAAGAAAGAAAGAAAGAAAGAAAGAAAGAAAGAAAGAAAGAAAAAAGAAAGAAAGAAAGAAAGAAAGAAAGAAAGAAAGAAAGAACCCACAACTTTTGGGATGTTTGGTTTTGCATAGTCATGGACAGAAATGTCCTGTGGGTCTTAATAGTAATAAAAGCGCTGGTTTTGTGAGCTCGGCAGAGTGCTCTGGGGAAAACCCGTAGTAGTTACTTTACGAGTAGTTAATAAATGTGATGAATTGGCTGGGATGGCATCAGTACTGTTATCTCTGAAATCCATGATGTATTAGTACTGTTTAATACATCCTACAGCTACAGTATACAGTATCTAAATGCCTTCTCTATTGTGTAAGGTCTTCGCTGTTGTTTTCAGTGTCAAACTCATTCTCAGATAAACATGGGAATTATCCAGACTGAATAAATAATTAATATTCTGGGGAAATTAATTAGTATTGTAAAACAACAAATTATTCAAGGGTGAGAGTAAGTTGTTGGGTCACTGATGTCAACTTGAACACTAAAATGCTATTACAGTATAGATTAAATACACTTTTTTGCATGGATTGTCAGTACCTGAAACATTGGGGTATATAAACATAAATAGGAAACACAGCATAAAGACACAACCCCAGTCCTCTACCTGCTCCCTCTCTCAATGGTTTCAGTGAAAAGGCAGACCCAATTCGTCTAGCCCCTATCTCGCCAGTTCTGACATTATACGACAGCGGAGCGAGAATCTGTTTGGTACTAACATCAAACTGAACCCACAAAAGTACTGTCATATATCCTTTGAAGTGCCAGGAGCCAATCTTCTAAATGCATGCCATGTATATCTGAACAAGTGAAATGCATTCAAACTCCCTTAGATTAGAGGCTGCAGCATCACTCCAGTCCAGTCCAGTTCAGTTCAGTTCAAACTGGCTATACTGCAAAAATAGTGCAGTAGAGTAGATGTACAGTATCAGCAATAAGGATAACAACCTACATTTGAATGATGACACTACAATGATCATATCATACACTGGATTGGCTGTAGTAAGCACATAAATACACTCATATTGTAAAAGGCTAGGCAGGTGAAATCCACCTAGGTAACAGAAGACTACGGAGCGAGCACTGGTGGTTTGGATTGGGGGCCAGATCAACATATGGAATGGAATGAATTCTGTACTGGCCATATACAGTACGGACCATGTCTCGAGTGTACAGGGTTAGGGAGTGGGACAGTGTTTTGAGTGTACATGGTTTTGAGGGCCCTGTTAGGGCCCTCATCAAACCTCATAGCAACAATCCATTGTAGCTATGAATGAACATATTTATTAGATACTTTGGTACTTTTTAAACCCTATTTTTTCCTGGACCACCAGGGGTCCATTCTTGGACACTGGAAAACTAGCCAATCTACAAGCTCACACTGCATTACATTGCAGCACTCTGTGGACTTGTAAATCTGGTATTTTCACTCAATGTGTTCATGTGGTTGGGAATCTGCACGCCACGTTGCAGAGAAGCCAGAGCACTTTCCATTGATCTTTGTATGAGGGAGTATAGTAGTGTAAGGTTAACAAGAAATATGCTGCATGCCTAGGAAATGGTGCCAACGTTCAGATTAAATTGCACAAGTAGGGTAGTAAATTCAGGATATTGTGGTGATGCTCCACTGTAGATTAGCTCATTAGTTGCCATTTACACTATGTGTCCTGAGCAAGTCACATCAAAAAGATAAATTGTACAACACGGAAGGACGAATGGACGGAGGGACGGACAAATACAAATATGAAATTGTAGTTTTTACATCATTTGAATCTCACTGATCTTCACCACAACTATTCCAACATACGCAATAAGTAACCAAAGGCCATTATCATATAGTTTGTGAGGGGAGAATATTTCACTATTACAGGTCTATCCGAAGCTACCGTACACTTTACTATACGTTAAGTCCATCGAAGACAGAAAGAAAAAGAATGTTTACCAAACAGAGGCAGAAATCAGGGACAAAGAGTGTTTTCCTATTTTTGATATCACAGGTGGAAATTGCATTTTCCTTTCTCCTGAGGGCTTAACTTGAATTGTTTATCTTTTTTTTTTCAGTTTACTTTTCTGAGTCGAAACAGCCTTCGACCTTCTATCTGTCGTCAAAGACTGATGTGTTTACAAAGCAGATTTTGCATGCTTGGATGGGTCACATCTCCGCTGAGAGAATGTGTGAAAGTATGGCGACACAAGCGAGCTTCACAACGCACAGTTATCATCAAAGTGAATGCTTTAGTTCACATTAAAATGGGATGCATACGGTGTGTTTGCATAGTAAAAAAAAACCTTTGAAGCTGCTCTAAATAATAGTCCTCTCCATTCTCCTCTATACCAGGCCACTGGAGAGGAGAGGCTCTCTTATACAGACACATCTGCTACACTTATCACTGAGGCAAATATATAAATAAATAAAAATGATTAAAGGGTGGGGTGAAAAATATCCTGACAGTTGTATTTCATGGCGACAGTCAGTGAACTCCAACCAAGTGTGTAAATGAGCCATTCAGATTTTTATGAGTCAGATTTATCCCCCCGACAGTGAAACTTTTCATCAAAGTGTCAATGTTGAGAGGCATTGACCGTGCCAACTAGGCACCCAGACACATTTAAATATCTATATATTTTTCTTTCTGGCCAGTGTGTAAGGGAATCAGTCCTAGCAGTGGCCTTACATTTTGTGTGGGTCACCTTGGAGGTGACACAGAGGTATTAAGAGATTAGGAATGGCAGTGGAAGATAGTGGAGGGGCCTGTGCGGTGCGCTCATGCATGCTCAGACCCTAATTGTTTGACGGCTAGCACTCAGCCGTCTGCTGTCCACACAGCAGTCAGGAGTCAAAACCTTTACAGCCACACTGTGACCAGTGCCCACATCAGGGAGGTAGAGGAGAGGCCCTAAAACACAATGAAACCAATCACCGTACCAGAACAATGCATAACGCATTATCTATTACCCATTACCCCACAGTTGGATCTCAACACAGCACTGCCTTTGAATAAATTTATATTTAATAACACAGAATTCACTCCTTCTGGAAGAGGTTGCACATGAACTTTTTCATACTCTGCACTTTCATACTCTATAGACTTTGTTTGCCTTTGAATAAAACTATTTGATACTGAATGTTATATTATTGTAATACAGTGCTGGCGACGAGGTACCAACCAGCCCATCTGAAACTAAAGAATGATGCACATCACTCAGAGTGAACATATTTTTGGCTATAAAACATCTAACATGAAACTGATTTTTAGTGGTCAGGGCTTAGATTTAACATTGAAATAACATTGTTTATATAGACATTTACAAGACAGTTAAAACATAGATGCCATATTCTGGTACGTATATTATCGTTGAATCAACCTCCAATCAATGAGGTCTGGCCATATACAGTATATTATATGGAGTGATTGTACAGGATTTGATGAGGTCAGTGCACTACCGCATATGGAATGTCAGAATGGGTTACATGGTTTCCATGCGACGGCAACGGTATGCTATCTAAATAAGATCATTTTAGCCCTTGCATATGCCTCCAAGGTCGACAAGGCTATAATATAAGTGCTATATAAGTGTTTTCAGACTATAGTAGAAGATGGGGACAGAAGTGATGGCTGGGACCAGGACAGACGAAGGGCATGCTGTTTTCTTCTGTGCATGTATTATGTGTTGAGAGGATGTACTGTAAAGCAGGGGTCGGCATGGACATAAAGTGCCATGTTTTCATTTTCCTGATATAGTCAGTGTGCCGTGTCAACATTAGGTTCAATTCTGAAAATGCTAAAAAAAAAAAAAAAAAAGTAAACAGATAATAATAATAACATCATCTCTTTTTTTTCTTCTGGGCTGTTTTCTTTCACATGAGGAAATTGTAATCATCATTAGGAAAATTACACCTATCTCCCCTAGTCAGAGTTCAGTTTGAATGAATGTATAATTGTATGCAGGATTTGCATGAATTTGAGAGTCTAATTTATGGTTATTTAAAAGGAAACATGCTCTCTTTCATAGGTATGCCAGCGTGCCTTATGTGTCTTATGCCAGAGTGCCAGTGATCACCCTTGACTGTGCCAATGTTGGCATCCGTGCCTATGGTTGCACGGATGAGCATCCTGATATACGTCTGAGCATCCTGAGATACAGCATATAACGTGGAGACAGATACAATAATCTTCTCAAAAAAAGACTCCACACATATTCCTGCATATCTAATAAAGCAAGGTGATTAAAGTTTCCTCCCACTTAACCTTGTGTCACGGGCTAAACATAACCATGCAGCAACACTCTGTGGAACGCAATGATAGGAATATTGTGTGAAGTTACTGCCTTGTAAATCAGGGGTTTTCAACCTTTTTGACACCAGGGACCACCATTTATTCAGCATTTAAGCCACGGACCACCATTTGATGACATTTTAGACCCAAAGATTTCTTCTGTTTTTATCTACAATAGGAGGATGGATTTCAGAAACATAACAGGCAAACCTAGATCTCTAGTTGTCTAGATTGGGCTAATTCAGATGGTGAATATTTTAACTCTTGAGAGTGTGAAAATGAAACCAAATGGACCCGCAAGGGTCCATTTGGTTTCATTTTTACATTCTCAAGAGTTACAACTGGTTAACCAACTTTCCATCATTTAGCCTGGGGACCACCTGGAACACTCTCAGGGACCACTGGTGGTCCCCGGACCACCGGTTGAAAACCCCTGTTGTAAATTATAGATGAATTTTGTGCGATTTACGTTTTTGTACATGTTTTTGTACATGTTTGTCAATACCCCCGGTATTGAAGTGAGTTGCTGTCATCTGAAACCAATTATGTATATAAAGTACTTACTTTAGGCTACTCTTATGTGCACAGAATAAATATTTTTCATTTTTGAGGCAGGTCTCACTTTTGTTCTGAATTCAATAGCTAAATTCTGTTAAAAGTGTATGTGGGCGGTAACGGTTATATAATTACAAGGACTACCAGGGGTCAGACACCAAATAAAATAATAATTTATTCACACACTGAATATGATGATTGCTGCTGACTGAAGATTGCCTTGAAACTTTTTTTCAGCTATAATTTGTTGTTATAGTACATCTGAGGTGACTGTATTAAACAGAAATGTGTTCCGACAACATCCACCTCCCCAACACACACACACTTATGTCTTTCGCCACCTGTAATAATTTCTATCACAAGCGTTTGCTGTACCGTATATAAAAATGTACCTTTCTCACAGAGATATGAGAAGGTGTCACCATCCTATTAAAGAGAGGTGAAGTGAGAACCACACTTTAAAATGGGATCATGGGAACTCTCATGTACGCCGTTTTATTTTGCCAACTGGATCTCTCTCTCTCTCGCCATCTCTCTTTCTTTCTCTCTCTCTCTCTCTCTCCCTCTCTCTCTCTCATTAGGCGATGGCAGCAACGGTGCAAGAAGTTGCCGGAGAAGTTTTGACAACGCCTGCAGGTGCATGTCAGTCTATCATGACACTCATCAGCTGAGGAGATGCATTATGCATTTAGTCCTGAAAGATTCAGGCTGACTATTTTTCCTCCTCAGAACAACAATTACAGGTAGTACTCTCATTCATACTGTTCTCGTATTTCTATGATGTATTTTGGAATATTTTGGGCACCTGGAGATTATTTTATTATACATTCAAATGCATAGCAATGCAAGAATACACCGCATGAATTATTGAAGAGTCATGACTCCTAGTGCAATGAGTATATATATATATATATATATATATATATATATATATATATATATATATATATATATATATATATATATGTGTGTGTGTGTGTGTGTGTGTGTGTGTGTGTGTGTGTGTGTGTGTGTGTGTGTGTGTGTGTGTGTGTGTGTGTGTGTGTGTGTATACACCCTGACTCGGCTTTCATTATCATTCATCAGTTGCATATCGCTGTACAACATTTAGCCATAATATGTTCATGTGTGTGTCACGTCATACGCACACTTGCAGTATAATGTGCAAGTGTGTCGGACTCTTAGGACATCGGAGCGGCACAGATATAATACAAGAAGAGAAAGATGATTAGAAATGTTGCTGACGTTCAACATTCAAATACAAGATCATCAGTAGCCTAATACACGTTTTGCAAAAACGCTGAAATAACCTTCAGAGCCTTTCCTCATTTTTCATTTCTTGCTTGCATGAACTTTCTTTGATACATGTACCCTATTGAGGGTTGGGAACAGAGGCAGTACTATTGATTATGCAAATATGAGAAATTACATTTTCATCAAACACACAAACAGTGACTAGAAAATCTGTCTGTAATAGACTGTGATGCATCTTATCATCAGCACTATACAATAAATACTGTAGACGTGGAGGCTGCTTTCAAAGATGAACCATATACGTTGTACAGTGTGTGTGGGTGGTTCAGGGGGAGGCGTAAAGAAAGTTTCTGACAAAATTGTCAGAAACTTTCTGACATTTCTGACATTTTATTATGTCACCATTCAACAAAATGCCCGATAAAACTAAAACCAGAAAAAGTGTTATCCTTGTTATACCACTTTAGACATTTTAAAGCCTGTAAAAGCAAAAAGTCAAATGAAGGTTGCACTTGCCTTTGCCTGTTCTTTATTTTTTACAGATACTGTCTGACTTCTCCAGCTTTCTCCACAGTGTTGCTGTTAGATAGATTGTATCCTAAAAGGACACTGTGTTTTATGATTTATTCATAGAGAATAGAGATACACAACGTAGAGGACAGATATGATAGATGTCGGATTCCAACTCGAGTCCTCCTGACCAGTGATGGGGATAACGCCGTTATCAATAACGACGTTACCTAATCAGATTAGTTTTATTAGTAACGGAGTAACCTAACGAGTTATTTTTGCAATTTAGTAGTTAGTTACTTAGTTACATTTCCAAAAAAGTAACTCGTTACTACAGTTCGTCGCAATTCATTTTCTTGAGATTGCCCGGTGTTGTAGTCTATATTCCTCCTTCTGTTAGAGTAGAATAAGCCGACTGCGCGTTGTGGCTTCATCCTTCTGTGAGTGATGTGCGTAGTTTACATTTTCTGTCTGCACATCCTGTAAGTCCGCCTAAGAAATAAAAGTAAACCTACTGTCTAGCTAGTGTCTAGTTATACTCTAGTATGAATCTTTTATTTTGAAAGGAAGAGGAAGAGGAAGTCCGCTGGCTGCTTGCATAGTGACACAACTACTCTAGGCGCGACTTGCTAAAAGTCTTGTAAACAATGACGCTGTACGCTTTGGATTAACTTTTGGATTAACACACGCACTCTCGATTGGGAATCGGCTATAAACTCTGGCTGCGTTATTAGGTGAGTAATGTTTAATTCATTGTTTGGCCGCCGTGCCTTGTTTTATACTACTGTCTTGTTCATAGGCTGGGTTACGATGGGAAGAGATTGAGAAGCCTGCAGGTCTGCAGCCTGACCTGCAGAGCTGGTTGTGTTGTCATCGCGCAGTGTGGAGAGGACTGGTTGTACCGCGTACAACATAATATTGTCTGTAGGCTTACTGTGCATCTGAGATGCATAGCCTACTTTGTAGCAACCTAGATCATAGTAGGTGACATGGTGTCTGTACAGTTGTTGTTGTCGCTGTTATTGATGCTGGTGGTTCCCATGTGCGCAACGTGGAGTGCGACTCATCATGTACTGGTAATACAATGCAACTAAATTGTGCATACAATTGTGCAAACAAAGAGAAAAGGAGTATTTTAATTGTGTTCAGGAACGGAAAATAACGGAAAATAATCTATTACGTTACTTTTTATAGAAAGTAACTTGTAACTTAACGAGATTAGTTTTAGGGGGCAGTAGTCCAATAACCTAACGTCGTTAGTTTATAAAGTAACGATACCCAACACGAGTCCTCCTGACTCATCAGATATCGTCAGTGCACTAACTACTCCTACCAGAGCTAATTTATTTTTTTTATATCCCAAAGTTGCCATTTGAAGCTTATCAAAAACGTATTAAAATGGTGCCAAGATGAGAGGGCAATTGTTGTTGTTATGGCATTCAACACAAGGTATGAGCACTTCAAATACAGTGTCTGTCTCAATAGAACAGGATCCGAAAGTCCACAGGGAACTTTCTGGAATGCCTTGTATGAGATAAAGTGTTGAAAACGGATATGATACAGTACGGATATGATACAGTAGAATACAGCAAGTACTGTTGGCCCAGGTCAGGCTAGCGGTGCAGGCACCGCCAGAAAACCTCCCCGTTTTCCATTACACCGTCTACCTAAAGGTGTATGCATAGATCTACACAAGAATGGCATGAATGGCACTTGGGGCTCCATTTTCATCATTGCTAAACCCCTTATCCCTAAACTCCTTTGCACTTTTTTACTATTAAAAAAACATTTTTGAATAGTTAAAATAGCGAATCTATAAGCTCACAATGTGTCAATCTAGATCGGATAGTTGAACTATTCAAAAATGTTTTTCGAGATAGTAAAAAAGGGAAGGACTTTGGAGACAAGGGCTTAGCAGTGACTTGATGTCACAAGCGGCACATAACAATGTGGACCTCTATGTTGGCCTCCCGCAGGTCACGGTCAGACACGGACAAGGTCAAGGAGAGAGGAATGAGGCTGTCTGGGCACCGTGTGTCTGGCACCAGAAACTGATGGAAAGCACACTGACACTGTGGGATAGCCAATCCAAGTCACAGCCAGGAAGGGAAAGAGGCTCACCACCGTCATATAGTGACATACGGTGACCGCAGAGAAACACTGCAGAGCTCCGGACACTGATGCTGGATAGGAGGGAATGTGGAAGGTAGAAATCCATGAATCCTTGAGTTGGTGTCGGCTAGTTGGCTGCCCGCACTCTCCAACAGTGTTGGAGAAGTTACTTTCAAAAAGCAAGGAGTTATAGTTATCCTTCTTGGAAAAAGTAACATATTTTACTATAATGAAAGTACTGTATTGTTCCGAATATAAGACAACCCTGGTTATACGACCCCCATTTTTCAATTTGTGTAAAAAGAACATTGAATGTCAAATATACAGTAGTCACCAAATATAAGACGACTCCATTTTTTGGATATTTCCATTGGGGAAAAAAAAACACTGTCCTACTGTATATTCAGGCCAATAGGGCACTCACTAGCTACATATATATTATTATTCAGACGCATTAAATTGTTTTCAAGGATAAACTATTTTCCTAATGGCATTGGTTCAGTTGTTTTAAACTCTACTTATCAATACAGAGGGGAAAAAGACCACTTATGCCAACAGTACATTATCCAAAATCACAAACAATATCCAGCCTAATGATATCAATACTAAAATCAGGGAAATGTCTGAAACACAAATAACTCCGCGATGGCACCACCAATCGCTGTAAGTTTTCACACACACACGCACACGCACACGCACACACACACACAGTTATTACACCCCCCTTTGCCAATGGCTTCATGATGACTGTCCACAGAAACAGCTACTTTCATGCAACAAAAGTGAAATCAGATTCATCAACACCTTCCTGGCCACCTTACTTTGCCACAATTGTTTTCCCATTCCCCCGTGATCAAGTATACTCACAGTCACAATTACATTAAAGCAAGCAGAAATTTACATGATCATTGGTATAATCTTAAATCACTACCCACACTGTTATGATCCTTCATTCACATTACACTGGACATCATTTGGTTTGTTCATATATTCACAACGGGTAAGGTCCTAGTGGATATAATACTGATGTCCTGCCCATGCACAGTCAGGCCTAAAGTAAATACCCTATGTTACCCTATACCAATCACGATGCCATAGACAGGAGCAGACTTTTTTTTTTCTTTAAAAGATTATATTATGCAATGTAGATAACTATAACTCACCCATAGTAACTGCAATGGCATTTATGTCAAGGGGTTGGGGTTCAAGGGGTTGGGGTTCAGCTGCTCAGGGCGTGTTTCATAAGAAAGCAGAAATTTGGTTAAACTTAAACAAATATCAGTCTTATCCACAGCTTAAGGTTGATGAAAGAGAGGCAGCAGAGATGCATTTTTTTCCTCCAATGCATCATCACCTAAGTGAGCTGCATGCATACTCCAGCTATGGTCCCTGGAGGTATGGCATTCTGTGCTTACAGCAAGTTTTATCTAAATGAATCTGTTCATGAGCCTGCGAATAGTGTGGATTAAAAAGCATAATCATGCATGCAGACAGGTGGCGGCTTAAGTTTTCACTTTCTAACCCTTAATGCAGTTTCCTTCCACAGTCTAATGAGCTAATTCATGGTTTATGCATAACAAATAGCTGCTCATAGATATTAATGAGATATGGTTGCTTGATTTTGTAATCCTCTTTCAGTGTCATGATACGATATTAATAAATGAAAACTATTAGACTTGCATTTTACATCACTGCTAGATAGACCATAATGGACAGTTTTTCTAAAAGAAAGGATTTTTCATTAACACCATGATCTAAAATTTCAAATTCAGCCTTGCAGCAGCGGGTGAAGCAAGAAATGTCTCGCCCCACTCCCCATTTTTGTATTTATTCTTATTAAGATTATTTTTGGGGTGCATAATTATGACACTCATTAAAAACCATCTATGCTGAAATGGCATCAACGGAGAGGAAACATCCTTGGCGGTAATCCAAGTCATTAGAATCCCCAACAACGCTTTGTGGAATTGGCTTTTTTATTAGCAGCCTCTACTTGCAAATACAGCAGAGTGGAAATATTACTGTAATAACTTATAATTATGTTTGAACCTAACTATTAATTTGAGTCAGAGCAGGACGCTGTGACCCACAGTGGCAGCATGCAGGCACAGAGGTAAACAGAAGCTTCTCACTACTTATCTTGCAACATCATCACAGTAGAAGATGTTCAATAGTGTAGTCAGCTCATAGGTTACTTCAGTTCAATACAGGCTCTGTCCTGATACAGTCTATAACATGTCCAGTGGCTCACTTGCATGCAGTCAAAGGTATAGGTATTAGTATATAATTATGGTTTTAGCCAAACCAACACTTTCTTTGAATAATGCATTATAAGCTTGTTTATAATGCATTATAATGTCCTTATAAGACATTATCATGAACAATCAGTCATATCATATAGGAACTTTAACAGAAAATGCTCTCAGGAACAGCTTGTTTAACTTATACTTTGTATAATTTCTCCTCTTCTTCAGTATTCACTTCCATATTTGCATATCCACTTTGTTTGCAATGTCCCAACACCTTTGATTTGCCAAGCTGGCATGGAATGGTTTTATCTAGCATTACTATAATGGCTCAAATATTAAATAATGTGCACATCAGCGCCCCCACCACCTCAGGATATTGTGGTACTACAGCTAAGCTTTCCATAAAGAAATGACAACAGCTGGCTATATCATTGGTGATTGAGGCTCAAACCATGATGAAGAATGAGGGTAATATACAATGTGATAAATATTAAAAACAACTTTAGATATGCATGTTATTGGCGCTTTAAATTAAGGATCACCATAATAGTACCATTTCAGCAGCAAAAGGCAAAGGTAGTGTCTTGGTTTTGGTTTATGAGCAGTTGGCTGCAGGCCCCAAGTGCCATTAGCATCTTAATTATCCATCCATGGCTGGTATATTTTCCCTTTTTGTACAGATAAATTCAATCTACCACAGGTAAACCCCATCTCACTCCTAATTAAGAGTGCCTGTCCATGTGTGATATTGTTTCACATTTGAAATACTCGCTTCAATTCCAACGGAAATGAAGAAAATGGAGGATGAACGTGTTTGCAGAAGCGAACACTCAAGTGTCTGTGTGTGACTGTGCACACTCATTTTACTGTATTTGTCATGTGTGCCTGTGCAATACAACCCACAGTCAGAAATGTGGGATTCTATATGAAATACCGGCATATAGAATCCCACATATACCGTTTTCTCTGTATTACAATACACAGCCATACTAATTTAAATAAATACAGTAGGTACTAAATTGAAGATAAAGAGAAAAAGAGTAGACCTATCAGATTGTCACGTAGACAGGTGAAACAAATACACACATGAACCAATTCATTGAACATAATTGAGTTTGCTTTCTTTGCATAGATGACAATATTGGTTAATCAACAATTGTTTGTGGATCATCACAAACACAACAGATACCGTCTCGTCTTGTTGGCCATGTGTTTTTGAGCGTTGGGTGACAGATGGATTGGCAGCATAGCATCTCAAGATGGCTACGGCAAGCTTTATGGTTAGGCAGCCAGCAAATGTATCTAATTAGAAAATACATTCCTTTAGTAAACAGCCCCTCGGGTATCAAACTTCATTTAAGTTTGCCTGGAGAGAAACCAATTGGACTATTCAGATACATATCTAATGCCATGGAACCTGTGATGTGAGGTTGATAATGTTCAGCTACAACGTAGGCTTATTTTTAAATCTCTTTCCCACATGGACGTTAGAAACTCAACAACCTGCATGCATGGTATATGCAACAACTAACAAGCAAGATAATGTATAACAGATACCGTACACAACAATTATTTCAGCGAAGGCTTCATTCAAACATGCATGTGTGTGCACACCCACGTCTGTATGTGTGTGTGTGCGTGCGTGCGCATATGTGTTTGCGTGCATGTGCATGATGTGTGCATACAGTATATGTCCTCTGCATACGAATGCCTGTGTACTGATAGCCCACTTTCAAGCTTTTGTTTACACAACGAACAGAACAGAATCTCTGCATCTCAGGGTGTTGTGAGACTTCCCATCAGGCCAGTTAATGAGGCCTCTGGGAATGGACACACAGGTGTGTGTGTGTGTGTGTGTGTGTGTGTGTGTGCGTGCGTGCGTGTGTGTGTGTGAGATAGGCCATATTTAGGAATGTGTATTATCATTTTGCACGTGAAAGGTTGTTAAACTGCAAAATGGAGTTTGCTAACTGCTTAAAAATAATGATTAACAGAGAATACATTATGCTGCGTAAGTGAGACTCCCGTATTATAATCTGCATATTTCAGCCTTTTTTTTTTACAAGTTTGACAAACAGCTTTTGTCATTTACTTGATTCCTTGATAGATTACAGTAAATAGTACTACAAATATTATTCTTCACATAATACCAATACTGTAACTTTGTTTGTTCAAGTTAATATTCTGTGTGTGTGTGTGTGTGTGTGTGTCTGTGCGTGTGCGCGGGCCTACGTGCACATGTGTGTGTGTGTCACGTGTTTAACACTGTTTGATTTTGTGTTGCAATCAGCAGCAGTCATGCTCATGCGTGCATGTGCATATGTGATTCATCAGTTCGATTTAAATCAACATGATGATCAATCTATCAGGCCTAAAATCCATGAGGCAATAGGCTATATGCTCTTTGCTGAATCTAAAATAAGATAATGAAAGTAAAAAGGACATAGAGACCTGGCCTGTTTCCTTCTGTGAAGAGAACAAATCTAATGGATCAAGAGAAGACCTGCACATTCTTTCAAAAATACTAGTATTACATTTGTTATTCCTCATTTATTTTATAGTGTCTTCTGTGTTAGCAATGTATGCGGATTGGAACATGTTCCAACACAATCTCACTGTTTTTACCTGCAATTAAAACCATCTTAATTTTTGTTTCAAATAGAGATGAAATAATTGGATGTGGGTGGGGGTGGGTTTAGCAAGTGCTAAACACCCACCCCCTCTCATGTTTTTAGCATCATTGCCAACTGGTTAAATGATGGTAAAATGATGTTACAAATAATGTCATAATACCTTTAATGAGAATAAACTGGCTGGAACTTTCCAGTGGCTAGAGCAGCAAAATATTTTAAAAATATTTAGTAGCCGATAGATGTCAGGAGATACTTGCTAGGAGATACTTCATTTCATTTCAGTAAGGAAATTTATTATACCTCTTTTATTACCTCTTCCTATCTGCCCATAGCAGAATACTAGAGAAAATTAATTATGCACCACCTTGATTGAGTTTTTGCGTCTAATTGCTACAATTTCAGGCTTGACAAAGCTCAGATTGGCCAATTTAAGCAGAGGTTAATGCGTTCTTATTATGGTTAGGTGACTCATTGCACCGTGGCTCTGGCTGAACAACTGGAGGGAGGTGAATGACCATATCTGTGAAATAAATACACTTGATTCACTGATCTTCACTGCGTGGAACAGTCTAAATATTTTGTTGTACAGCTAGATTGGAAAAGTTTTTAGATGTTGAGCCTTTGGGTTCATTTAAAACAGTTGTGCAACAAAGTTGTGCTGCCTCCACAATCAGCATTAAGAAATTACTGTTCAGTTCAACTAATGGATTTTTTTTTTTTTTTTTGATACATACGACTTGCTTTCTGGTTCAGGTCTCTTATTACATTGTATGACAAAAAGGGAGCCCTGTGCTGATGAAATGTTTATCACAACCAAAAGAGACCCTTTAACACACTCCTGGGAGATGGGTTTCCACTCCCTTAGGGTCAGAAGCTTGCAGTCGTGCATGACGGACTGGTGCTCCTTTGTGCAGAAAGGAACCAATTCGTGTGGTTGAGGGATAAAAGGGATGCCTACTGGGTGCCTGCCTGGGGAGGTTATCCAGGTGCATGTAAGGCCAGCTGGGAAGAGACCATTGGAGCAGACTAGTTAGGACCGGATGGGGGGTATTGTTATCTCTAGATTGGATAGAGGCAGAGATATAGTTGTCAGGATCTGGTGGTGTTGCAAGGACCCAAATGCAGGACAGCAAGGCAGGCATAGTTCTAGCCACAAGGCAACTCTAGATTCTTTTGCAATTCGGTCCATTGATTCCTCCATAACAAGAATTTTCATCTGCGATTTGCTTGCATTAATCAATGTTAAACTCACCAACATTGCAGCTGTATATGGAAAGGTTGATTTATCTGCAAAGCATTTGTTTGATAAAACTTCACTGCATACATGTTATGCTACTTTCTGTTAATAGACTGGAGTTTGGAAGCGCTCATCATTAGTCATTGAACGTGTACCACCCCTTTAGAATTTGCACATAATGCAGGAAGCACCAGCCCAAACCATTAATACAAACATGTGCTTCTCAAGTCCAGCACTTTCATTTACGGACAGAAAGTGGCTCATAATATGCCTACTGGATTAGTGGATTTCTATCTATCAGATAGAAAGAGGATAATTAAACATTTACATACAGCTGCAATGTTGGTGAGTTTAATACAAGCAAATGATCGAGCAAATTGCAACTTGAGATTCAGCCTAATTAGAATCTAGAATGGCATTGCGGCTAGCATAGTTCAAACCCCCAACTGGAGAATTTATTACAAATAACATAGGAAGGAAAGTCACAATCAAACTACACTGGACATGGTGTGACATCTAACAATGACTCGACAAGGACTGACTGCGGAACAAGATAGATATACACAAGAGGGCTGATTACACATGAAAAACCCCTGGAAAAGACTACATAAATAAGCTCCATTGATTCATTTTAACTATACAATAGATAGTTTAAAACAACAGTTAGTCTCTCACTTGAGGGCGCCACATAAACAAGACAAAATTGTTACACATAGATGTAACAATGGTATCATTGCAGTTGGGTTTCACTACTGTTGTCAAGCATGTACCTGTAGGTTATTATGCACAATAAACAAGGTTCTCATCTTTGTAATTGTCGTTGTACAACACACACACCTGCAGGGAGAGCCAGCGAAATCCATTTGAGCCCTCGCCCGCGGGCGCCCGGTTTAACAAAAACGGGCGCCCGTTTCACAAAAACGGGCGCCCGTTTTCAAAAGCGGGCGCCCGTTTTCAAAAGCGGGCGCCCGTTTTCACAAACTAGGCTATGCCTAAACCTAACTCTAACCCTAAACTTAACCTCAGTAAACCTATGCCTAAACCTAACCTAACCCTAACCATAACCTTTTGAAAAGGGCGCCCGTTTGTGAAAACGGGCGCCCGCTTTTGAAAACGGGCGCCCGTTTTTGTGAAACCGGGCGCCCGTTTTTGTGAAAGCGGGCGCCCGCTTTTGAAAACGGGCGCCCGCGGGCGAGGTCGCTTTTGGATTTCGCCCCTGCTGCCTGCAGGTGCAGACATGGTCTAATTGGCAGCAGAGGGTTTCACAAAATGTATTCACTGATGTACTTGCTGGCTAGACTTTTGGGGTCAGCAGAGTGCAACATTGTGGTGCAAACATATTACTCAGGACATTATAGTGTTATTGTCTCCATAGAAACTGCATGACAAATTATTTGTGTAACCAGGAACATTACCAGACAATAAGGTCAAATGCACACAGAGGAGGTGTAAATGTTATAGAAATGTACAGTGATAAGTGTGGGTTACTAGCTAGTTTCTTCAAAAAATACAAAACTGCACCATTAACACTTCTAAACAAAGTATTTTGTTAAGTAATCAAAGAGATGAGCTGATTTACTGTATACATGCACCGACCAAATTGACCTAGATGCAAATATTGAAGAGTCTCTCTAATGGCAGATAAACAACTGCACGGGTGGCTAATGAATACAATTTGTTGTAAAACTAGAATAAATGAGAATTGAGAAAGTGGTGAGTATCAGGAATAGCTTTGGGGGCATGTGGGGTTTCAACTTTCAAGTACGGTAAATACACACAGCTTATATTGGTCCAAATAGAAAACCATTGTTTTAAAATGCTATAGCTGGCAGCGAGGAAGAAGGAAATAAGGTATTATAACTGGAGTTTAATTTAAATATGGCTAAATACACCACTTTTGATGAATGGGTGGATGAATACACACATTTCCTCTCTGATATCACTCATTATGTCCTCCTTTCTCTCATGTGCACACACACACCTCATTAAATAGTTATCAGTCCTGGAGTATTTGGTCAGACTGGAATTTCACCTTTTTAGGAGCAAGCCCTTGTGACCATTGTGTTTGTTACAGAAGAAGAGCAGAAGAGCAGAGCCAAAAGCAGAATAAGCTCAAGAATATGTAATAGTTGAAGTGAAGGTTACAAGTGGGTAAGTCAATTCAAAACATACAAAGCTAATTGCAAACAGGAAGTCCAAAAGTTTAAAGCCTAAGCACAGATATCTTAAAGAATCCCCAAAACAAGATTTTGGGGATTCTAAGGATGAGAATATCTCTGGGTAGGTCAGTTGGTGGTTTTGGTTGTAAGACTGGCTGTAAGACAAACTTCCTAAATAGTTCAATATAATCATACAGGAAAAATAAACTGCCAAACTACGCCACCTAACTATATCATTACATTAGCAAAATCTGTTATCTTGGCATTTTTGGAAAGCATTTGATGAGCAGAAGGCTGCCCTTCCGTTGGACTGAGCACCTGTCCTTTTATCGCTCCATGCACTTCCCTGGGCCAGCCTGCCTGCTGAAACCCCAGTCATTAAACACACAGTTGGTTAAAAGTACCTGTTCTCTACCTCACACTCTATAAATCCTCTCTGACCAACAACCCTTTCATCATCATCATCTACTCCTCTACCTTTTTTCATATTTGTTTTTGTTTATGCGGATGAAAGCAGGAGAAGGATGGATAAACCTCAGTCAGTGAACAAGAGACGATGGCAGAGGCAGCTGAAGAGATTGAAGAATGATAGAAGAACTGAGAGGGAAGGCGAGGGGACAGCAATAAGAGCTGCAAAATGTCTCTGCTCAGCCAGCGTTCAGTTTCCAATCCCCCGCCCTTCGCATCCGCTCAATCTCACCCCATTATGGTCCAGATGTCTCCTCCAGCCTGTGAAGCTGGAGGCATCACAGTCATTTCCATCTCCGCCTTTCTCTCTCGCCTCAAGTGAGCAGCTTCACAGGTAAATGACAAAACTGGAAGCAGAGCAGAACTTTCTGTTCCACATTCAGAATGC
This sequence comes from Benthosema pterotum, assembly GCA_039105355.1. Classification (NCBI taxonomy): domain Eukaryota; kingdom Metazoa; phylum Chordata; class Actinopteri; order Myctophiformes; family Myctophidae; genus Benthosema; species Benthosema pterotum. Next base: position 38,619,273 of record CM076968.1, read on the forward strand.
TGAAAATTGTTCCTTTTCTTACTTCTTCCGGATGTCTTTGGTTCAGATACAGTATAGGCTCCTGTGTAAGTGGATACAATGCAATCTTGACTACACCTTGTCCACATTTTCCAGTGCATCCAATTGTGAAATTTACTGAGTTTACTGTGAACAATGAAAAGAATTACAAAGTATATGTATCCTACATGTCATACACTTTATCATCCATTCATCATCAAAAGCTATGCATTTATAAAGAGCAACTGTGTGACACTGACACAATCCAATCAACAATATCATAAGAGCAGCTTCTGATTGCTGTGAAATTCACTTAAGCTTAATAGGCTACCTGGCCTTTCAGAGACCCGTGTTCTTCTGAGTAGCACATTGTTCTACTTTCACTCTGCTCTGTGTTAAAATCATGAAAGACATACAGTGGTTCTCAAGAGAAGACCAAGAAAAGCATTCCGTTCTGTTAAGCTACACAAAGGCTGGGTAATTTTGTATAGGAAAAATGAGCGTCTTGTATAAAATATACAATTAAATTGTTCATGTGACATGCTTTAATTCAGTTTCCATAATCGCATACTGTCAATGCTACATAAAATGATTTTTTAGAAGAAAGTCATCTGCAGCCTCACCAAACGTATCCTTGGGCCACAAGCTAGTTAGTCTTTTCCGAACACTGTACAGAGAGAGCTCACAAACTTTTTTTTACATATAGTGTGGCGCGTGTCTTATTTTTGTACTCGATGATGAAAGATCAAATGTGTGTGCATGGATGAAAGACATGAAGAGAAGTGTCACAAGTTTCCATGAAGGGCTGTGAATGTGCCATCATTGTCAGGGTTTAACGACTCTGTGGTCTGCGGAGTGTGTTTCAACGAGAAACTGCAGTCAAAGTGAGAGATAATCAGAGAGCTGCAGGAAAGAGGACAAAGTATAGAGAGGAAGATGGAAAATGGCAGCTGCTTCTGTGATGATTTGGCTGTCATGTTGATAACAGGCTGGTCTTATTCACATGTGTATATGGCATCATCCTTTTTTTCTGAATAGCTTTTAGCTGAATAGCTAACATACATTTACACATAATATCCCCCCATTACACACACAGATGGATGGAAACCTGGATGGTAACCCTAAGGTTGCCAGTTCGATTCCAGACTCCCTGAGAGTTAATGGTGCAAGTGTCTTGAGCAACACATTAAGCCCTATACATTTGCTCTTGATTGAGGCAGGTTGGTGCTTGCATGGTTTCCACCACCATTGGTAAATGGGTGAATGTAATGCACAATCTCTGTAAAGCACCTTGGATAAAGGCGCTATTTAAATGAATCATTTGCTATTTTGTTATGGTTGTACAGTCTGTTACATAAGTAAGGGATAACACCCGACGAGCCGGTGATTTGTTTCCTAATGGGGGTCCGAGGACCACCAGTGGTCCTTGAGAGGGTGACGGCAACGGCATGTAAACAACCAAATACGTAGCTAACCAAATGGACCCGCTAACGGCGTGCTGGAACTAAAAGCGTAAGCGCACCGCGGATTGATAAATTGTCCAAGTTTTCAGCCTGAACAGAGCCCTACTGTTTAAAGTTAACTGAAGTTTCAACCATGTAAAAAACAGACAGAAAGAGTTCGCCAAAAGCTGGCCATTGTCTAGGTCAGGGCTAGGCAGCCTTAGGCACCGGTGTCTTCAGAGGGTGATCACTGGCACAGAGGCACAAGTGTGAGAGAGAGGATTTTTCTTTTAAATTTAAATATGTATGAAAAAGGTGTACAGTTAAGTTAAGTCCACTCACATCTGTATGTAAATTACATCCTGCACTGTACATAATTATACATTCATTCAAACTCACATTCATTGAACTCTGACTGGGGAAACAGTGGTAATAATAAGAATGGAATCATACAAACTGAAGTGAAAGTACTTTAAAAGAAGATAAAACATAAGGGTTGCTTGTGGCATGGACAATCATGATAAATAATTAGCGGTACATATATAATGTCGATATGGAACGCCAAATATCAAGGTGCACACACCGTTTTAAACAACAGACTACAGAGCGGCAAAAAATAGAATGTTTTGGCCTGAAGTGGCCTTTGTCAGGTATACTCAATACAATAAAGACATGGCACTTCATCTCAAAAAGGTTGCCTACCCCTAGTCTCTAAGAAAATATAACGTTAATACCGATATCGATATGTACTGCGTATACTATTATGCAGTAGTAGAAGTCATTCCAGTTCACTCACTGCATTGCATTGCATGTCTCTGGAACAGAGAGAAATGATTGATAAATAAATTAATAAATAATCCTGTGGTTTCATTGTGAACATGAGCAGAAATTGCTCCAGTAGCTTACATTATTCAGAAAATGCCTGATTTGGTGATTATTTTCTCTGCACAACAGCAAGGTTTCAATGCAGTCATTCTACATATTCTACTGATGAATCGGCAAGTTATAGCCACATGAACCCGAGTGTGACAGCGTCCCTATTCTGTGGCTAAAGTTTAGTGAGAATAGCAGAGAATAGCATAGAAACCCAAAGTTTTGGGAGCTGATGAACAGGTTCTTTTTTGCAGAGTATAATTTAGTGTAGAGCAGGGGGTTTTCAACCAGTGGTCCGGGGACCACCAGTGGTCCTTGAGAAGAATCCAGGTGGTCCCCACTCCCCAGCTGATGGACAGTTGGTACCCAAATGCACCCTTAGAGTTCTGTAACTCTTGAAAGTGTAAAATGACGGGGCCATTTGGTTCCGTTTTACGTTCTCAAGAGTTAAATTTTTATTTAACATCTGAATGACTAAGAATCTACAGTTGTTTATTTTGACCAATGCTTTGGCAATTATCTCTCCTAAACTGTCGACAAAAACTTGAAAATCCTTGGTTTTGGGTTCGAGAGACTGAACTCAACATCAAGTGGTGGTCTGTGGTTAAAATGCAGAATAAATGGTGGGTCTTGGTATCAAAAAGGTTGAAAACCACTGGTGTAGAGCCAAAACAGGAGGGTGTTTCTCAGTTTTGCTTCTCATTTAGGTTGTCCTGATTAGGGTTAGTGTGATGAAACAGAAATGGAGCTACCTGAACATCTGTTTTGTGGTAGGTATATTATTAATTAGGCAACAGAGCTTTCTCAACTTCAAATTGGAAGTGGAACATCGTCAATTTTAGTCCCCCTTTTACTTGTATGAACAATTTGGAATATATGCATAATATGCAGATTCCAAACGATATATGATAGCCCTATATTATATCACCCTGCAGCAGCAAAGAATATGAAAAAGCAGCTCATCCATTAAAGTATTTTTAGCTGTGTGTGATGACTGCCTGTAATTTTTTGCACCCAGCAGCGCTTTGAAGCACTCATTCTATGACCCATTAAATTACTGAAAGACCTTTTTAAATGAAGCAGTACGAACAGAACGCTCACAATTAACATGGTTCTGAACATCAACATTATCAGCACGCATAAAAACCAGCCCAAAAAACATAAAAACCATAGTCAGACAGCAAGGCCTAAACAATGACATAAAAGGAAGAAGAAAAAAAGCTTGTAGAGAGGAAACAATTAAAGCCTTGTACGCTCAAATGCAGTCTGTGTGGATATTATCCATGGTTCAAAAGTACAGTGGGCCTGTGTCAATATTTCCAGCCATTAAGCTGCAGCAAAGTGTTTCTTTTTTAAATCCACATTTGAATCCTTTGGTAAATTTTAAGGCTTTTTTTTCTCCAGCTGTTGAAATGCCCATTTACTGTCAAGAATATATAAGTTATATAAAGTTTATTATTGCTGCAATAACAATCGATTCATTGGCTGATAATTTAACCGATTCATCGATTAATCGGATATGACTCTTATTTAGCTATCACCTTAAAAGGAGAATTTCACCCAGTTTAAAAATTTTCCTAAGAGTGTACAAATGTGAATGGGTCCATTTGGTTCCATTTGTACACTCTCAGAAAAAGAGGTCCTAAAAGAAAACATGGTGAAACACAACTGTAATAATGTCATCAAGTGATGACATTTTTTCAGACCTCCATATCTAGGAAACACAAAATGGGGGGAACTTTTTTTATCATGTCCAGTTGTCCACACAACATCACTAAGCTATATTAATTAATGACAGTAAAATGTTGAAAATGTGTGGAATTTGTTACACTTAACACTGGAAAAAAACTATAATTAAGTGGGAAAAGGGGTAAAAACTTCAGTGATTAGTTGACAAACCGATTAATCGACTACTAAAAATGGTTGACAACTAATTGAATAATCAATTCAATTGCGATTAATCGTTGCAGCCCTAATTATTGCAAAAGCATAGGCAACTAAGGTAACCACCGCACCTGGGGTCATCATCATTTCATTTTACATTCCCACTTCCCCCTTTATATTCCATCCTCCATTTCTATGTGTTTTTCCTCCCCCTTTCTTCTTTTTTACCCTTTTGTATATAAAAAGGACAATGAATGCACGCATTATCCCTCAGCGCGTTTTAATACATTTTATCTCTCCGTTCTGGCTCTATCACTTTTATTCCAAACTCACCTACAACTGAACATTTTAAAATGGTATCCCTTAATACACGAAGAAAAAAATATTTTAAAAAGTGTACAACAAAAGCCTCTATTCTTCTTCTCTCTTTTCTCCAGGAGGAATGGCGTCCTGGGATTGGCTGCAGAAGACAAAAGCATCCGTCCACAGAAAGGTCTGCTCAATGGCAGACACACCATGAATAGAATGGAAGAAGTCTGTGTGTGTGTGTGTGTGTGTGTGTGTGTGTGTGTGTGTGTGTGTGTGTGTGTGTGTGTGTGTGTGTGTGTGTGTGTGTGTGTGTGTGTGTGTGTGTGTGTGTGTGTGTGTGTGTGTGTGTGTGTGTTAATAGATAAGAAGGTCTTTTCTCTCAAGTATCAAACTGTCAGTCGCAGACTCAGGGATCAGTCATTGGAAGCAATAACGTTGCTCTCTGTGGATTTAAGATTGAATCACAGTCGGACTCGGTGAAGTAAAGTTTATGCACCAATGTGTCTAAAAACCGTGGTTGTGTGTGTTTGATCACATGTTGAGCCCTCTAAAGAAGTGTTTTTTAACCAGTGATCCAGGGCCACTGGAGAGGATTACAGGTGGTCCCCAGCTAAATGATGGACAGTTATAGATCTGTAACTCTTGAAGGGCCCATTTGGTTTCATTTAACGCTCTCAAGAGTTATGTTATATTAAAACATCCGAGTTACTTAATTTTCAAGAATCTACACGATTTGTTATTTTGACCAACATTTTGCCAGTTATGTCTCCTAAATTGTGGACATTAACTTGAAAATCCTTAGTTTTGGGGTCTGGAAGACTAAACTCAGTGGTGTGTGGCTAAAATGCAGAATAAGTGGGCCCTGGTATGAAAAAGGTTGAAAACCACTGTCTACAGTATCTTGCCTGCACCTTACCCCTTACGACTTATAACTTTTTGGATGTTGTTTACAGTTTTTTACAATTTTCCAAAACATTTTTAAAATTGTGAAAATCTACATCAACATGTTTGCTTGGCTCTTTGAACTTTATTAAAATATTTTTTTCCTGAATCTGAAAATGACAGTGATTTGAGCAGTGCGCTAAGAATGTTTTCAGACAAGGGAACGTAAAGCTACCATTTTGTCAGAAAGTGGATCAAAGAGATGAAAACCACAAGCTCACTCCACAAACATTATTGTTGTAATTATAGTTTCAATACATCTGTTATGGGTTATGGCACACCACTTCAGCTACATTCAGCTGGTCCCAGTCCTTCCTCACAAGAGGGCAAAGTGGAATCAGACATCTGAACAAAAAAACCCATTCACAGCCGATGATACCTCTGATGGTACTCCAATTACTTTTCCGAGGTCAGCGACGCAGACACTTACTCAACCAAAGGAAGCTCCATTGACATTGCACCTTGCTGATTCAAGAGGGTCAGAACTTGTTTTTATACTAAGCGACTGTGTGTGAAATGGGCTACCGCCTACCTGCAAGCCAATAAGTCCATTAGCTCAACAAGAGCAGACCATGTAGCAACCGGTCAATCACAAGCCCCTAATCGAGTGGCAAGTTTTGGTATTTTGTATATTAGTTGTTTATATTATTGAGCTGGGAGCTTCTTTGATGAATCATCTTTGACAATATGTATTAGTATTTTGAATTTGTTTTTAATCACAAAATTTCAATCAATCTAAATATCTCTGTTGTTATTATCATGGCTCTGTCATGCAAAGTGTTGGAAATCTTCATAAACTATTCCCAAATAGTTTGTCCAGTGCAAATCTGAACATTCACTGAGTGATATTCGGGCATGCAAACTGTTAGTGTCTGATTTTAAAACTTAACGTGTTTGACTTTTGGTCGTCATTGATTATCTGTCCAACCATACGTGAATCAGCTCTCTCCTCAAGGCTGTGTGTGCGTGCATGTCTGTGTGCGTGTATGGGGAGGGTGGTGGTCTTCTTTTTCAAAGTTGCTAGCTCAATATGTCATTTGTTAAAATCCAATTACAGATATTGATGCATAGTGCCTGGCAGCTAGATGCTTCCACTTCCAGTACAAGTCATATGTTATTCATTTAATAAAACTACCGGTACCAATAAAGCTACATAATGCAAAACGAATCCTACAAATATGTTGTTTCAGCGGAGCAGAGTGACACTTTTCATGTATAAAGGTATTCATATAGCCTATATGTATTGCACAGATAGCGACCCTTGCCATCTCTTGGGATCATTATACTGGCAGGCCCTTACACTATATTACCGCATGCCTCCCTATCTGCTGGGCACCTACTGCGCACTGGATATGGGGTGCTAATTTTGTTATTGTTGATTTTGCGAGGCATTTTATTATTTTCTCCATAAATCAATGCTACTAGTTCCCTTTACATTCTGTTTGTGGTTCAGAAATATTAAACCAGTGGAAAGTAGTAAAACAATAATAAGAATAAAATAAAAATAAAAAAAAACTCACAACACCAACTCTAATGAGGCAGAGTTGCTTTGTTTACAAAATACAATGTATTCTTACTGGTATTTTCCTGAAGAAAAAAAAACATTTTGGAGTAAGGAGCAGAGTATATGCCATCACCACGCAGCATGCTGTGCCATGCATGTGGAAATGTGGCATTTAAAAATGAAAATAAATGTGTTAAAGAGAAGCGGAAAAAGTGGTGGTGGGGCAGGGGGGCAGCAGCGCTGTGCCAGCACACCACGCGTCAACAAAGTGTCTGCTTGCTTCTTCAAGGGAGCTACTGTATGGTGCTAAGACGGAGGGGAGAGGTGGAGATGTGACTTGTCAGGGAGTGTGTGTGTGCGTATGCATGCATGCGTGCGTGCATGTGTGTGTGTGTGTGTTGTGGAGGGGATTAATTCCCATCACCCTTTCGGCTCCAGCAACTTCTCATTTATATTGTAATGCAAATCCAGAGCATGTCCCAGATGGTGCTTTTCCAGCATGGTGGGTGCATAGAAATATGATTATTTATCCCTGACGCTCCTCAAGTCTTTAACTCTCCAGCCTCCTGTCTACAGTGGCACTAGTTTAAGTCTCTACGCTGTCATGTGTCTCTCCCTAATGATACCGTAGGGACGCACACACACACACACGTGTGCATGCATGCACGCACGCAGTGCACACACACCCACACACAGACAGAGAGATAGACAGAGGGAGAGAGAGAGAGAGAAGGTGCCCCATAGATGACTGAGAAAGAAATGAATAAGAAAGTTGAGATAAAAAGAGACTCAGGGCACGCACTACGCAGTGACATTGCCAAAGCACCACACTGAGTTGGATGCTCTGACGCGTCTCATGACTCACATGTTCTTTACTTCACCTCTGCTTAGAAAACCACTGAATTCTTCAGCCATTCTTTCACATTTATCTAGGGCACAGAGAAGACCTCCCACCCACACAGCATAAGACACAGACAAAGCAGCATATAGAGTCAGGACCAAATAAAATAGTTTTGAATGCCATTAAGAGAGACAGAGACAGGGAATTGAGCACATAGTGAGAAAGGTACTTTAAGACAATTAAACGGAGTTGTGGATCTGCAGCCATGTAAATATTGTTCAGATTCCCATGCAGTCCATGCAAGTCCATCAATCTACGTTATACATCTGGAAGCTTTATTTTTGTGTGAGAGATGGGATTTATCCTGAGGGACTACGTGCTCCTGTCAATCAGCTGCGTATTATAAGTCTGTCTGTTGTCGTGTTGACAACCTGCTCTTTCATCGTCTATACACTGGATCTGCTGTCTATCGCAACAACATTTTAGATCACAACCTCACGCTTGCAGCACAGAGTATTAGATCACAATCCAGTGTCAGATAAAGATATTCAACATCTCTTCTAGCTTCATATCATGCATTGAGAGTTTCTCCACCTCTCGCTCCTATGACATAAAATGAGCCTGTGACTGAGGCCGACAGTAAGTGTAGAGCGAAGCCAGGTTACTTCAGGTTATACATTCTGATCTTCAGAGCAATTTTTGTTTTCTTTGCTACATCACTCCATGTGCACTCTGAGCACTTGGTAACAATACCTTGACTATAAAGCATTTGGTATGAACCCAGCATCTAAAGCAACATGCTATGTAAATAATAGGAAATACTTTTGGTGTCCTCACTTACTAGTGGTTAGTAGTACACACAGACACACAAATCTGGTCATGAAATTAAGACAAAGAAACAAAATATTATGAGGACAATGTCTGCAGTAAACTAACAGAGGGTTGAGGTGGGTAATGCCAAGATTAGTATTTAGTACACCGTTTGGGAGCCAGTGGGGACAAGAGTCTAGACTAGAAGTGTTTTTGATTAATTGAATACTTCATTCACAGTTTTCAAAAAAGGCACAGTGGCATCTCTTTATACAAAAGAATGCAGAAAAAGCATTTCTGTTGAGATCCTCTGCAGCATCATGTAGCACTGAATGAATTATATCAGTTCTCCTTACAGTCAACCATCCTCATGTCACCCACACGGCACCAAACCATCATCAGAAATGTCGGTTTTAACAACTCAGATGAGGCCCTTAATATAAATGTTGTTATTTATGGCCATTGGCCATTTTTCTCAAGCATCACAAATGGGAATGACAATTTAACCCTAACACTCTAAAGTCTAAATCTATAGTGCTGTCATGGACAGGCACAGATTGACTGTAAGCAAAGTCGAGGAACCTTGCAAACATGAATAGCCGCCCAACTGAAAGGAAGCAAAAATGTATATCGGTATACATTTTCGCCCTTCAGTCGAGCAGCTCTTTATTTGCTTTTTTTGTGCCATATTCAAGGCTGACAACTGTCCATCAGACAAATACATATCTATTCTCTGTGTCCTGCACGTGTCTGGAAGGTGTTGGGTCTTTTCACTCTGTGTGAAATATCTAGATGCCTCTATGGCTGATTCCTTTCAGAACTGTTTTTCACGTTATGAATCACGATATACTCATATAAACACCACACACACCATGTTGCGACCTTACTTGACAGACACGTGATGGCACAGGATAAAAAAGAAAAAGTTTGTCCAGGGCAAAGTATTTTCGACGCAAGGGCGACTAAACCTGTAGACGTAGCCTAGAGGCTACCGCCATGCCGATAAGCTTACTGCACCACCAAAAACATCTTGGGATCTATCAAAACTATAGATTTCAAAGCTATAGCTTATTCATCGAGAAACCACCAACTTAACCGATCAATGGAACTTTTTTTGGAGGATAGGATATTTTGGAGTCCTTTTCTGACGTTATTGATAGGTTGAAAGTAATTTGACAGGAAATAGGGAGAGAGATGGGGGGTACACCATCAGGATCAGGAGTCAAACTCTATTTTGGCGCTGCCATATACTCCTGGCTCCGTCACTGGTTATGGACCAAGCTAGTCTAGTATCTTCTAGATCAGGGGTGTCAAACTCATTTTGGGGTAGGGGCCGCATTGGACTTAATGTGACTTCATCGGGGCCGGAGCACCGCGGTGCCAGTCACGCCGCGGTGCCAGTCACGCCGCGGTGCCAGTCACGCTGCGGTGGGTCAGTCGCATTAATTACTATTAATAGCTATTAATGACTTTCATTATTGGTTTTATACTTGTAGCCTAGATTAAGACCTTTGCTATGGGTGGTACTTTATTTACAGTGTGCCAATAAACCATTCAAAAATCAAATAGCTTCTTAGCTGAAATTTGTAAATGGCTACAAAACCCATGGTTTTATGCAGACCTGCTTTTTATTGAAGTGATGGATCATTGAACATTCAAAAATAATGAATGAATAAAAATAACTAATGCTTCTAAAATACAGTATATTTTTAACTCTGAATTGAATTATTATTATTATTACCCATATTATTATATTTAAATAGCCAAGCTGTGATCTGAATAATCCCTCATAGACCCTCATACTGGTGAAATAACCTGACTCCGCCAGATGGGGCTGGAGAGAGAGGAGGAGGGAATACTCCTCTCTCTGCTGCCCCATCTGGCGGAGTCAGGTTACTGCTATACTGGACTAGTGCTCAGAGAAGAGAACTTGGAAGCATTTTTTTAACCGATCATAACTTTTGACAGGAACGTGCTAGAGACTTTTTTTTTTTTTTGATAGACTCAGACATTTTTGCTCTACAAGCCTGGGGCCGGATTAAATCATTGCGCGGGCCTGATCCGGCCCGCGGGCCGGCAGTTTGAGACCACTGTTCTAGATACTTGCCTGCCCACTGGTTTTCTTGTACAACGAGGCAAAAGTCTATAAGCGCCACTAGAAACCCCTAGAGGCTGTGCTGTGCTTTAAACGTTATCAGACCAAATTGGACCAATTCACACTGTTCTTTACACAACTCTTACACAGCCCCAATGGGCTCACCATGAAAAGTAAAGTATACGGAGGGCACAATACACAGCATCAGCATTCATCCTGCAATATATGATCATTATATCTTTAGACAAGCGAAATGTTTAGCTAGACTGTGAGGCAACCGGCTCACACAAACGGTTCATCCTCCCGGGAGCATGAATGAGCGTGGATGTTGTGCTCCTTCTCACATCTCACTGGGCTGTCATCATGCATAACGTTCACCTTCCCATGCAAATAGCAGCGGTTGGCCACAGGCCTGGATGGTCTCCATAGCTTCACGTTGCTCACCATCTGTGCTCAAACTAGCAAAGCCTCACATTGGCTACTACAGTGAAGGTCTGGCTGAACCTGGGATGAGAGATCTGTGAATGCCCATGACCATACACTCCTTACTGAGAATGAAGAGACTGCATGAAAGTTGAACATGTGCATGTATGCTGCTAAGTAAGATATTACTCAGCAGTTTTGCCTTGTTTTTTTCCCCTCACAAATACAGTAGACACGTATTTAATTGTGATGTAGTCACGTTGTTGATACATCAGCCTGTGCCACTCTGCCACTCTGAGACAAGACTTGAGAGTAAAACCCATGGTAAAAAGTAAAGACTAATTTGATGTTGATTGTGGCCAAATTGCAGACTATCAAATGTCTGACTGTGTGGCTTAATCGGACAGGACCAGAGATCATGTGTACCATTTTTTGAAAGATTTGGTCAAACTCAGGTGGAGGAGGCAAAAATGTATTATATGGGGAGATGTGGCATGACCCAAGGACTACAGGAACACATTTAGATTTTACTTTACTTATGACTTAAATTAGTGCAATTTAATGCACTAATTAATTAATGGTAATATCAATTACACTATACAACAGATCTCTTAGCAAAATGATAGCACATGAATCCCGATTGTTGCGTTCCGACACATGGCTCATGTATGTGTGGCAAAACCTGTGGGCGGAGTTAAGTGTTGCAGCTTTTTGTGCTGAAACGGACAGACACATACGCACATACAGTACATACACACGTAGGCACTGCTCAAAAATGTCAAAAGATTCTCTTGGCAATGAGCTGTTTAGATATTTTGTTTTACTGGTACTGCATCTGTAGGCCACAGTGGTAGCAGCAGGCCTCAAAGGATAACATCTGCTCTGCTCTCTCTTGCAGTGTCTGCTCAACCAATCAGCACACACATTTGCCCACAAACACTGCCTTCAGAATCAATTACTCACACACACACAGGTCACATAACAGTTCATTACTGTTCAATTACCACTGAATGTTCAATATCAAGCCCGATGCAAGGGAAAGGTTTCAACCTCAATGTTAAGAAAGAACAGATTGACAGTAGGTAGTGTTGTAGAGGGACTTTTAGAAGTGGGGGGACGCCCCATAAGACATGTGCATGCACACATGCATGAGCATTTGTGTGCATGTGCATGTTTTTGGGCCAAAAACATATTTTTCCCCAAAAAATATTTTAGATGTGAGAGAAGTGGGGGGACTGCGTCCTCCACTACACCCCTGACAGTAGGTGTACAAGTACACAGAATTAGATTCAACGGAGGGACTATTTTGTTTTAACAACAGCAGGAAGTTCTCAGACACAACGCATCTATGGTAGTAGCATCTCATTATGATCCAAGTCTCTGTATGAGGTGTTTCACATGGGGAGTGATAAAAAGCGCCTCTCGTTTCATGCTGAGAAGACGCTGTGTGATAATGCAGGCGTTTAAGCGAGTTGCACAGCCGTTACGCACACACACACACACACACACAGTATTCCACACCACCACAGGGTGTACACTACAGTGACTAGGGTCAAGTTGGTCTGACCCGCCGTTGTCCAGAACTAGTCCAAAAAGCCTTACCCGGGCTGGATCATGCCCCTGCCCAGCCTCCATATGGAGCTAATCTGTTCTGACCTCACAACACTCACAGCACACAACTCCACAACCTGGCAGACAATTCCATATAAAGGTGATAGGTCATAAAAGGGATGACCTTATTTATTTTTCCAAGTTTTCCACCCATAATATCACGCAAATGCGCACAAATGCAATAAACAACACAAACGTCTTCTCCGCCAGCCTAGACTTGTAGTTACCAAATATAATTTCCAATTATAGGCTTCAGCAAGAGAATAAATAATAAAATGATATAGCCTACAGAACAAACCAACTCACATAACACAACATACTGTGATGTGGAAACATGATCGTCTGCACAAACAACAAAATTATCAAATACAGGTATTTTGAGCATCTCTGCAATATGCTATGCAACTCCATTCACCAACCAACACAATAGTTGAAGCATTCATTTATAGCAGTTGTTTTCAACCAGTGGTCTGGGGACCATCAGTGGTCCTTGGTCCCCGGACTACCAGGTGTAACTCTTTGAGAGCGTAAAAATGGAACCAAATGGACCAGTCATGTTTACACTATCAGGAGTTAAAATATTCATCATTGGAATTAGTCCAAGTCTACACAACTAGTGAATGTAGAAGATTAATGGTCATTTTGATCTGTATGTTTGACTGTTTTGTTTCCCAAGTCCAGCCTGATATTGTGGACAAATGCCAAAGAAATCTTTAGTTTTGGGTGTGTGGTGCTAAAATGTCATCAAATGGTGTCCGTAGCTCAAATGCTGAATCAATTGTGGGCCCTGGTATAAAAAGGTTGAAAACCACTGATTTATAGGCATTGGTGTACAGTATAGTGCCATCTCCACGCAGGGGCGGAAATGACATTTCCCAATTAGGGGGCAGGAGAAAAGCCGCACCCATACCATTTTCGGTTACAGGACTTTTATTAAGCAATTGCGCATAAATAATATCATTAGTTGTTGAAGTTGCAACAGGCACGCAGCATGCATAAAGCTAAAGGTCTGACTCAGAGAGTTTTCTGTTTCCAAAGATGAAATGCTGTTGGTTTAGCGGTGCCACAGTTGTAGTTTGTTAGTAGCAGTAGTAGTGTTTCAGATCATTTTAATTATAAGCACTTTAATTTGAAATATCTTGGGTTGTTTTGCATGCCATCGTGTTTGGTGGGGCAGTCTGTGCATTTAGGGGGGCATTGCCCCCCATGCCCATGTGGCCATGCCTAGATCCGCCCCTGTCTCCACGGCGGGAGGTATTAGAAAAGGACAGTAGCCTACGACCGCGAGACGCTCACACCATGCTGTTGTACGAAACGGATAACTCCTTTCCACCGATGTCATGTGTTCGTTAAAGACCTCATTTGACATGACTGGACGGACAGTTCCAACTAACTTTCTCATACATGTGAGTAACGGGACAGTCAACCCTGACAGATAGGCTAATGCGTTTTACAAGTGCATCATATTATGAGCTAAAAATGGCCTTGCACTGAGCAACCATGGACTCACAAAAAAAAGTTTTACCTGATGTGATGTGTCAGCAGTGCAGTGTAGACCCGTTGACTGCTTGAACGTGATGTGGCAGAACTTTCATGATCATCATCGTAGAACTGTTGACTGCTTGTCATCAATCTGGCATTCTGAAGGTAGTGTTGGCTGCGTCAGAGTTTGGATTTGAGTCGTTAGGTCAGTTCCTTTAGTTTAATCTAGAGCACTCTAGGCTCTGGTTTAATCCATGATTGCCCCGTTTGGTTTTCCAAAAAAAAACGCACAGCCCGCGGCAACAAACAACACACAGGTAATGACGTAGCCGTGGTGAGGTGTGCTGCATCAAAACAAATCCGACTTGGTGCACAGGAACTGTACTTTTTATTATCGCATTTTATTAAAGGGGAACTCCACCCATTTTCAACATTATAATACGTATGTCATTAGTTTGCCCTAGAGGTGCTGGGTGGACATGATAAAAAAAAGTTCCCCCATTCTGTGTTCCCAAGAAATGGAGGTCTGAAGAAAGCCACTAACACGGTGAAACATCTTGATGACATCATCAAGATGTATTTTCACCATGTTAATGGATTTCTTTAGACGCTTCTTTTTTTCTGAGAGCGTACAAATGGAACCAAATGAACCTGTTAGGGTTCATTTGGTTGCATTTGTACGCTCTCAGAAAAATACTGGCCAATCCGGAGGGGGGGCACAAAATCTAATCTAGCTGAGTAGGTCTAGGTAGGTCTACACCAGTACTGTTTTCAGGAGAGACGTTTTTTCAAATGTATTTCAAATAGATTTAGCTAGATAGTCGGCTTGCTTTATTGTAGGTATGCCACTGGCCTAAAGTATTGGAGGTAATATATTAGTAAAACAAAGTAATATTCCCAACACTGCCCCCTACTTCCCCTACTTATTAGTTTTAAGAGGCCAGTCCTGACCCCTCTAAATAATAACTAAAATCAGTTTCCAAAATGTATATGACTTATAACCATTAACCCTGAAAACAAATCATGTTAATTGGGCGCATCTAAGTTTTGTAGGGGTCATGGCCTCAACGCTGTTGTATGCACATTAAAGACTGGGCCTGGTTCCCAGCCTATCTTCTCTGAGGTACTGGCTGTCAAACAGGGAATTATTTTAACGGGCTGCTGGTAAATAGTGTGTTAAAATGCTGCTAGATTTAGGCATAGTGTTTTTTCCTATCCTGTGGAGGTAGCTTTGTTTCATCAGCTTCCCTATTTCCTGAGAACCCCCTGGTTCTTTGCCTTCCCATTAGCAAGCTGTGGCACTTGCTTGATGTTTCATCAGATGATACTTAGGGAGCCAGGATACAAGAAGAGGTGACTGAAATTGATAAACACTAAAAATGCTTTTATATTGGCACCATGCAAGTTAGCACAGTGTCAGGGAATAAAACAAACTTATCAGTATCATACTATGCTGTGTTCTTCTGAATTGAATCATGCACACAAGATTGTATTTCAGGTTTATTTTAGTCCCGAACGCTCATCTCATCTTGCCGCTCTCAATCACAACATCCTATATTTCTGTTACCTGATGATCATGTGACCACAGTAACAATACAATGACAATACAATGACTTTTTCCTTGTAAATCAACTCGAACCTTAAACAATCTCAGTCAGTATACTGACCGTTAAGAAAACCCATTCTTCTTTTTTCATTCACAATTCACAATCCAATACACAATGAGGTATGGTGTTTTCCACCTTTGAAATTTCTGTGTGTGTGTGTGTGTGTGTGTGTGTGTGTGTGTGTGTGTGTGTGTGTGTGTGTGTGTGTGTGTGTGTGTGTGTGCGCGCGCGCACGCGCACGCGCGTGTGTGTGTGTGTGAGAGAGAGAGACATTGTTCTGTACCCGTTTGTCCCCATCAAGCGCACTAGTGTCCTCAGTCCACTGTGTCTCCTCTTGTGTGTTGTTTTCCTCCATATGCCTATTTGTCTATCTTTTCACATGTGTGTTGTTTTTCTGGTATTGTGCTGCTGTTAGTGATTCCACCCCAACCTGATTTTCTATCTTGCTTATCACTTCTGGTGTGGTGTCGCACTGAATGCTGTCTCCAATGTCCATCTTTGAGTGCTGAGCTCCTGTCGTTCATCGGTGTATAGCTTGGAACTGGGGACCCCTGATCTACAAGTAGGCTAATTGGCTGGCCGATTATTACCTGCGATTGGCCGCACCACGAATTGAGGCAGGGACAAAGGAGAACTTGTAGGGACCACAAAGCGAATCCCAGATGGCAGCAACACGTAATCTGGATAGGGTGGGTGGGCATTATCACATCTGATGGCCCTGTCTATTATAAAAAGGTCTAGGCTCTCCAACTGGCTGCCGGTAATTTTCTAGGCCATTTTCACAATTCTTTATCTTTGATGGAAAGGTTGCCATACCAACATATGAGAGAGAATGAGATCACAGAGTACAGTATACAGTATACAGTGTACAGTATATAGGCACTGTAAAACAGTTTCATCAGGCTTTTGTAGCACTGCTCCTAAGCCCACAGGCCTTTGACACTTTCCACAATTTGTAGATCATATGGTTTGCGTCTATGGTGGTACGTCTAAGTATCTGGGAGCGCAGGTTGTTCAATTTCTCTACACCCTTGAAAACATCTGGATATTGTTGCTTGCTTGAGTCTATCTTTGATGTCTGTCACCACAGAGGCATTTTCGCCTATTTTCAACACCCCCAGTTTCACGGGCTGTCTTTGTACCCAATAGGGGTTCACCATTACCATTATTTCTTGATCCCTTTCTGTTGGTTTCCCCAGGAGGAACCAAATCAATTTGCGGCAGAGGCATAAGCAACCGGTGGAAAAAGGGTGCAGTGTGCGACCAAATCTACCATGGCAGATAACAAATCTGTCACAGCAGATTGCGTATCTTGCCGCACCAGATTAATATTTGCCCTGGCACTTTAAGTTTCTGCTCTTGGTTTCCCTCTCGATGCTGGATATTTCCCTTCTTTTTGTGTGACTCTCGGTGTCCCTCCTGTCTTCAGCCAGAGGCACGGCTGCCATCTGTTCTTCGATCCTTTCACATTGCGAGGATAGCTCCAATGTGCCGACAAGTATCAATGTATGCCCTTCCTCCAGTAGTTTTCTGCGCACATATGCTAATGTGCACGTATTCAGGATAGCTTCTCGAATATGGCTGTCAGTGTAACCCTGGAAAGCACAATCCCTTGCCGTTTGTCTCAGCTGTGTCGCAAACTGTTGCGCGGTCTCACCTGGTTCCTGGCACAACTTGTGAAACATCTGGCGGGCAAACACTGAGTTGACTTGTGCAGAAAGTACTGTATATGTTCACTGCTGTGACTATTTTCATGTACAGTAGTTTGGTGCTGTGGTGGTGGATGAAATAAACACAACATGCTTTTAGCTAAGGTTTAAAAAAAGCCTTGCGTCTTGGACTAGTGTAGGCTACACACTTTTGGAATGACGTTAAACTTGGTAGTTCATCCGAGTACTAGTTAGTCCATTGTATAAGTTTTACATTAGTATCAATTACCATCATCACCAGAAAAAATCACCAAAAAAATAATGTGATTCTATTATTCTACAGTACTGTTAGTCTGTACTGTCTCTGTCTGCAAACATGGCAGGTGTGCCTTGTCTTATAAACATTCTAGTTCATACAGGGGTCCACCGGGCTTAATATGGACCCAAGAGTTGTTGTTGATGTTATCTTGTTCATGTGCACCGCAGTGTGCAGCATGGAGAGGGCATAATGCACACTGGCTGGTTGGACAGCATGGCATATTGGTATATTTTGGAAAATATCAGAAAATCTATTGTTATTTTTAGAGATTTGTAACTTAACGAGATTAGTTTTATGGGCAGTAGGCCAGTAACCTAACAATATTACTTTAAAGGGATAGTTCAGATTTTACTTAGTGCCATTAATATAAAGGTGTCGACTGTATTAATTGATAGGATGAGTCCCATGATTGGAGTTTTGCTTTTTTTGTGTGTGTGAATTATGAAGTAGTTCCGGTCATTTTGTGAAACCTGCACTAATATTTTATAAGTAACTCAACAATACAAATTACATTTGTTTTTATTTGACCAAAAAATCGATCTGGAGTCTGGACTAGTGTTGCATATTTTATCACATTTAGACACACATCTGAACACCTCTGAATACATTTCATAGATTGAATAGAAATATTCAATCCCTTACTGTACAAAATGTTTGTCCTTACCTTCACGCTTCTTGCTGTCTGAGAGATGAGTGTCTCCATCCATCACATGTCTCCAGTGAGTTCCTGCCAATGAAACGTCAACAGGGTGTTCCGGCCAATCAAACAGTGTGTCCTAGACAATATGAAATCTCCAGTGTTATTCAGACGTCTCCAGTGAGTATGTCCCAGCCAACCAGACGTCCCCAGTCACAGTGTCCCAGCCAATAAGAGAGCTGCAGTGTGTGTAGCTAATCACATCTCCAGGGTATCTCAATCAATCAAAGAGGCACAACATTCTCGAAACACGTACAGCAAAATACTCATATTTCAGAGAGAAATACTTGTATCATAGAGAGTTGGATTGAGGCCAGACCAAGTTAAATCAACCATAACTTGTCAGATCTGGGCCAGAATCGCTTAGCAATAGCCTTATTGTTTTATTATCTCAACATACAGCATTTGAGGTCAGATGTGGAATTTGTGGCCGGGTTGATATGATCTAGGTGATGATCCAGTCTTCTCCATATATGGTTATCCTGAGGTTGATGAGGACAGTATGATCTCCATAGGTGACAATATATGACCATATACTGTACATCACCATGAGGTGACCAGGCATGATGTCTCGAGATGTGACCATACATGGAGGTCGACCAACTGATGGGGGTTTTCAAAGTAAATGCAACTAGCTGTCGCAACAGCAGCAAAGACTTTAATTATTTCATACAACACTTCTTGTTTGATCACAATTCCTTTGGACGATCCAAGAAAGCCCGTTTTAAGGCTGTTAGTTAGTTAAATGTTCATTTCGAAAAGAAACGTGCTGCCCCCCGCCCGCCCCTTTGTATTTTCCAATAGACAGCCAAGACGGCCATATTGTGTCTGAACAAGTGGAATGGCTGGCACTGTGACCAGGCAGTCTCTCTGTGTGGTGCAGAGACACAGAGTCAGCAGAAGCTGCTCCTTCATTCCCAGGTCACCACATGCTGCAGGCTGCAGGGAGCCTCAGTCATGTTAACTCTACCGTTGGATGGATGAACTGTCATTAAGCCTTTTGGCTGGGAGGAAGGAGGATAATGTAGCCTACGTTATTGTCGGATAGTAAGCTGGCATGTCCAAAAATGTTATTTTTCAGCAAATGGTCAAAAGAACCTGTGTTCTATTGAGTACAATGTAGGTATTATTTAGTTGAAGGCAGCTGTTTGACGTGTTGACGTCACCATTTTGCAGGGGACGGCATTATAATAGAAATCCTTCAAACTGTTTCTTCGTGCTCACAATGCATCACGTTGTACTCTCTATAATATTATTGTGGCAAGGTTCCTGCTACATGGAGACTGTCCTACTTGAATAATTTAAGGAGAGAACAGTGTGAGTCATTCTACACACCGCAAGTTATTTAGGCTAACTTCTATATATTACATCCATAAGGGAGGCACAATGTAGGCTACAGTCCTGGATCTCACAAAAGACACGGAGAGTCCGGAGACCTTGTTACGTTATACACGTACAAAGACAAATCACTGTGACATATACACTCATTTACCCACTTTTACTGTAACCGCTGACTTGCCTTGACCTTACAATAGACATCATTCTGGTCATTTTGCAGGGAATCGTTTCCCTAGAGACACATTAATCTTCACTGTGCTCATAAGTGGCCATTCAGCCCAGGACTAAATGCACCATACATGTATAGATACGTAGACTACCATTCAGCCATTCAGAGCTAAATGTACAAATTATCTCTCTCACAATCACACAAACAAGCTCTCCTCCTCTGAGGCCTATTACAAACTGCTGTCATATCGGCACTGGGCAGAAGGGACCAGAAACCCTTGCTCTCTTGAGGAGAGAGAGCAACCATCTCTGGGAATAGAGATGGTTGCTCTGGTTGAATAGAGATGGTTGCTCTCTTGAGGATGATTAATGTGTGTTTTTTATGACCATGCAGTAAAGTGTCTCTCTCTCTCTCTCTGTCTCTCGTTCTCTCTCTCTGTCTGTCTGTCTCTCTCTTGTGTGCATGCGTGCGTGCGCACACGCACGCACACACACGCAGACACGCACACACACATCCATACACAAATCCATTACCACAACAGACATTTACAAGGAAATAAAATGTATTGGTGTATGGCCTTTAAAACCTGTCACACCTCCTGTGTCAGAGCTCTGGGGGGAAAAAACTGCCTAGAGTGAGCTAAGAAAATCGATGAATGAAAGAGTGGGGGAGTGAAAAAGGAGTGAGATTAGTGGTGTCTTGCTGTGCGCTCACTGGAACGCTAGCAGGCTAATTGCTTGGAGACCAAAGCAAGGAGCTGGACAGCAGAGCTAGGGAGCAGAAAGGAATCAATGCTTAGAAGAGTAACAGAGTAGCCCTGCCTGAGGTCAAATAAGGAGTGTATCAGCCCCCTGGCCGAGGGGATTCCCCTTTGGATGAGAGGTAGATGTTTGGTTTTGCACGTGTGAAACCCAGTTTCGAACCAGTGGGTCTTCTTACACATGCACGGCAAGTCCTCTCCTCCTTTCCCCAGGTGCCGGTGTCAGCTGCAAGGATGCTGTCCTCCCGAGGTGCCAGTATCTCCTGTAAAGATGCCCTGCCCCTCTCCTCCTTTCCCCAGGGCAATGTTGCCTATGAATGCTCCACTCCTCTTCTCTCCTCTGTGTTAACTATAGACACTCCACTCCTCTCCTAAGCACATTGTGTGGTCTAAGCCTCTAAGGCAGTGGTTTCAAACCATTTTGATACCAGGGACCACCATCTATGCACCATTTGAGCTACGGACCACCATTTGATGACATTTTCACCCCAAAGACCTAAAACTAAAGATTTCTTTTGGTTTCTTTTGGAATACTACTTAATGAAGTGGTGCTAATTCAGATGATGAATATTTTAACTCTTGAGAGTGTAAATACATGTATGAAACCAAATCCATTTGGTTTCATTTTTATGCTCTCAAGAGGTACATCTGGTGAACCAACTATCCATCATTTACCTGGGTACCACCTGGAACCCTCTCAAGGACCTCTGGTGGTCCCTGGACCACTGGTTGAAAACTACTGGTCTAAGGAATTCTGAGGATGCTCACCTGTAGCCGTAAAACGGTGCAGCATTCTATAACCACATAGTGGAAGTATAACAGGCTGACCTGAAAAATGGTTGAGGCTAATGGTGCCAGTTCTGGCCTGTCAGTGATAACATGTTACTAACTTTTTGAAGCAAATGTGAGACACATTAGTATGCAGTATTCCATTTGAATATTCAATTGCATTTGATCTAAGTGTTTTATTGCAGTTTGTAATGTTAACTTGCTTGTTTTCCTACTGAAAATAATTCTAAAGCAATTCCACATATTGTTGGAACAGTGTCAGCTAATGCCATGAGGAAGCAGCAGCAAAGACCAAAGTCAGTGACAGTGCCAGAGCAACATTGTCACCAGGGCTGACTGGACACGCTCACATTATGAATCATGGTGCATTACTGCCTCCAAGTGGCCTCCAAGAATTTGTAGATGTCAACTGTCTATTATACAGTAAGTGTAGATATTACAGTATGTATAACAGATTGTATGGTTTCATGCTTCCTTCAATGCATGAGGAGTGCCCAAGACACTTATTTTCACCTGACAGGGGGGACGAATAGCAGTAGAGACCAGGATTTCCGCATGTTGGTGTTGTCCAGAGTAACGTTTTTTGTATTAACTTGTAATGTATTAACTTGTAATCTGCATACTGTGAAGGAACAATTCAATCAATCAATAGACTACTATAGTATAGCTGGGAGGTAAAAAGAAAAAAATGTAGTATCCTGCAGTCTGTCAATACAATTATATGATCATTTATAATAATTTTAGTCAAGGTTCCTTATTAATGTATCAATCTTTTGTCACCCACATTTTAACTCCTTCTATGCCTAAGGGGAGCACTGGGCACTGACAGCAGCATGTTTTAATAGTCACAGATTACCTAGAATGACACAGAGAGAATAATGCTATCCAGCATCACTATTATTATTTTTTTTCCAGATCTTGACAACATTTCCATGTTGTGATGTCATTCCATACCTTGCCTTGGTTCACAGTATCTTAATCTTCTTAATGACGATTTCTAAGAACAGTTATCTTGGCATTGAAGCTCAGATTGAGGTGATGATACTCAACATAGACATTTTAGGAGCTCAATTAAGTGCCCCAGAAATTTGGTACTAAAGTAAGGGCTTACACTCTGCATTGGTAGTCTATTAGTGACATTGGCACCTGCATGAGCGGAGCGGGCACAAGTAAGGCGATCGGTGTGTGGTATGCATTGTTCGGTGTTTGTGTTTGTTTGATGGTGGTCGGTCCCTCTGGGTACTCCGATTGGCCGGTTTAGTTGATGACGTAATGATGATGTGAGTAAGAAACCTTTATAACTAATGTCTTGAGTATTAGCCCGCTCACACACAAGTAGGTAATGGCCTACTTGTGCGCCACACGCAAGTTTGCACTCTTCCGAGTGTGGATCTAGTTAATCTCTGTAGCCTTCCTTGAAAAATTATCAAATCATAATCAAATGTACACATTAATTTACATTTTTCTTTTTTTTTTTTTTTTTCGAGGAAATCAACAGGAGTGAGGAGGCTACCTACCATTGCAGTCTGCTCTAGTCTAATGATTAGACACTTGGCATGCTGTGTGCTCCTGGCAATTTGTAGAATCCATAAAAAGAGATGTCGATGTAATTATGTTTGTCATGATATACGAAAGCAGGAATGGGGAAGCTAATCAGAATTGCTGACAGCTGTAGCATGCAGATGCTATCAGACCTCTTGTCCATGTAATATAATGAAAGAGGGTCATTTCAACAGGTAACAGCTGTTCACGGTTAATTTGTTCAATTATACACTGGGGATGCGGGCAGGATCAAGGTTGTTTCACAGCCCTAAGGGCCTCTCATGCACACTCGCACGCACGCACACAAGCACACACACAGCCCTTTCTTGCAGAAGCAAAAGACAAGCCGCGTTCTTTGTAAAATAAGTGAATAAGACAAGTGATGGTCACTCTGTAAATGTGCATAATGCTTTCAAATTGCAAGTATTTCACTGAAAATCTCGATGCTAAATCACCAGTGGCCAATCCCAACTTCAGTGATAATCGACTCTCCATCTTCATGATAGTGTTGGAAAATGCTGTCTCACAAGGCAGGTCCCTTACAGCCGAGGCTCCTCTCTCCCAGCAGGGTTTGCCATATGGCCAACAACATCATTTGCATAATGCTTTTCAAACTAAAGGTAACTACAGCAGCCGGCGACAACCAGACAAATCTTTCAGAAGTGCGTTATTTGCCAATGGGACCCGGCAACTACACTGACATTAGCCGGCAAACAGGAGATGGTTGAAATGTGGCTGGAGGGACATCAGCTTAAAACACCTGAGAGGATTCCAACTGGTCCCCAGCTAAATGATGGACAGTTGGTACTTGGTAACCAAATGGACCCTTATAGATCTGTAACTCTTAACAGCATGAAATGAAACCAAATGGAACGGTAAGGGTCCATTTGGTTTCATTTTACACTCTTAAGACTTACAGATTTTCATGAATCTACAAAATTGGAAAATGTAGAATAATAGTTATTTTGACCAACGTTTTGCCAGTTACCTCTCCTAAATTGTGGAGAAAAACCTGAAAATCCTTGTCTTTGGGTCCGAGAGACTAAACTCAACATCAAATGGTGGTCTGTAGCTAAAATGCAGAATAAATAGTGGGCCCTGGTATGAAAAAGGTTGAAAACCACTGGCTTAAAAGATGAAAATAACCACCATTGGCGAGTGACACTTGAATTTCATTGGCTGTCAGCTACAGTATATCGCCCACTATAGTAATGAAAATGAAATATGACAATAAAGATGACATTTTCATTTTTACTGTAGTAGGCCTATAGGCAAGGGTTATGTACTGGTTCTTTCATCAGAATTGATTTCCACCAAAAAAATCATGAACACACGCACATAGAGTACCACCCACACATACGCGCATGCAAACGCACATGGTATCAAGAAAATCCGGCGGTGCTAACTAGAAAAGAAAAATGCAATTATAAATCAAATTCAAAATGTCTCGGATTTCTGAAAGATAAGTAATGTCACGTTCCTGATTTGTTTTTCTCAAACTGACAACATGGCTTATCCAATTCCAATCAGATACCGGTAATCTAAACACGTCCTGTCCTCACCTTGGCAAATCCTTAATGTTTCACACATCTTATGAATTTGTGCAATCAGCTTCAACAGTGGCATTTACAGAAATCATATGGCTGATATTAGAAAATACATTATTTCATGCATGTGTGATATTGTGAAGTGAAAACGAAGTGCAGATCTAGATCTATTCTGCCTCAAAGGTTAAATGTCCGTTCACAATAGTTTGTCACTATCACTAGATACATTAGAAACATCCCAAATGCCATAAAACATTTTTGAATGTTGACTGCAAGTAAAGTGCCTGCAATGTGGCAAGCTATTCACCGTAGTTTGTTGTGCATTTGCCAAAGTTGTCCAGCCAGGTCTGATGGATATGCAGCAGAATGCCTGCATTTTCCACTATGACATCACTCACTGTTCTGACTCAGACCGATCAAAGATAATTCAGGAGAAAGCAAGACTTCCTTGACTACCTGTAGTATAACACATACAGTAGAGCTACCATGTCATACTTGTTGTTACAGCCCTAAACGGCCCTATGGAGTGTGTCTAATTCACTGTCAGAGTCTTGCAGTGCTGATGGTGAGTGGCAGGAGTGCTGGGGAGCCAGGCCAGTGAGGTCAAAGGTCGTAATACTTGTTGCGAGGCATGAGATGGGATATGGTAAATAAAGACATTTGGTCAAATGCAGTAATCATCTGGGTGATGTACCATTCATGCCACATGCCACTATACTATGCTAGATAATAATGGGGGAATGATGTACTGTAAGATCTGAAGTTCCATATATCAGAAGCCCCATTAGTCAGACCATATGCTGGTCACACTATTAGTGTGATTACACAATGATCACACACTGTTAGCCCCCTCGTTTTAAGCCCTGTATACCCACTGTGACGTGTTCACAGTTATGGGGAGGGTGAGGGTTAATAAAAAAAATAACGTTTTTCCTACTCACCAATACAAAGGCCAATACAAAGCCTCTCCCAATCCTTGACTTTGGTGTGTTATACTGCAGTAGACTTCCACTGGGTTGGGTTTGCTCATATCATTTTTGTATCCACAGTAAAACACTTTTTCACAGATAAAGTGAAGTTTGCTTTGATCCGACATGTGCTGCTACGTGCTTGCTATGATGTGTTTAGGTCTGGGATAGGGTAAATAGTAATGTCCAACCTACAGTACACGTTCACCTGTGGATTTGTGTGCTACCATTTACTGAAAGTGAGAGCCAGTAAAAGCAACCCTCGACCACAACGGCCTGGAAAAAGTTTTGAGGGGTGATTTCCTTTTCCGTAGGCACGGCTCTGAGGCGCGGCTAACAGTTGAAGGCGTAATTTTCCCAAGATTTCTTGCAAGTATTTGCCTTCATGAGCAGAAGCTTGTCAAGTTTCCACATACATAACATGAGTCAAGGAAAAGCTGCGCTGTGATTGGTCAGGCTCTGATAACTTTATCTTTTTAACTTTGTTAACAACTTTGTTGCTTGTATCTGTTTGTCTTGTATTGTATTTTATGTCATCATTAGTGTTATAAAGAGAGAGAGAGAAAAAAAACTTCAGCACTGCATTCTATAGTGATTTCACCTGCATACAGCCAGTGCCATAGCCAGCATATATTTCTTACCATGACCACTCGGGATGTGACACCCACTAGGAATAGTTTGTCTATTTCACATGCATTGCAGTTATACTACTTATGCTGCAAAGATTTTAGCAGCATAAGACTATAATGATTCAGTGCTCAGTGTAGATTAATAATTCAAAATTATCACCACAAATTAGCTGAGCAGGTGGTGTCATGCAGAGAGCTTTTTTTTTTGTTTGACCTGGCAAACAGAAATGCTGGCAATGCTCTGATCATCCTCAGCATCACCATCTGATGTCACCCAATTATATAATAGTAACAAGGTCAACTATTGCGAGGAACTGAAAAACATATATTTTATTTAAATTCTGTGGTGAGGACGGTGGGGGCATATAGTCTACGTTATTGTACAGCACAACTGCTATGATTTGCCACCTGACACATGGAAGAGTCTGAACAGTCTGCACAGTGCACAGCCTTTCCTTTTTGTAGTGTGCCTATACAATCTATAAGATAAGAATCCACAGTATGGGGCCTATATTGCCTATACTATAGGATGTCACCTGTCATCATATGCTCCTTTTGTGACAGAGATCTTATAGAGTCGTCACTGAAAATATGACCATGTTATTTTTAAGCTTAACAGCTGATCGCGATCCCATCATAATTATACTGTCTATGTATATGGTAGATACATATGCTCACTATACAAGTACAGTATACTTTGGTATGTTTTATAACATACATATTTACCTTCAGAGCATATCAAAATGTGAAGATTTGATGAATGCATCTCATCCGTATACAGCTGCCACTCGGCATCATCCTGACAGGACAGCAAACCTTCATTATGCAAAATCAAACAAGAAAGGGGAATTGAGTTTTAAGTTCACTGTCTCATTGTAACATCAGCAAATACAGCCTGACAAATCATACAGGAGAGGACTTAGAAGTCTCTGCCGCTGCAGAGCACATATAATAGACACAATGAAGACATTGCTACTGGCATGAGATGCCTTGTCTGCAGGGGTAGCAAAATAAACAACTTTCTAAGCCTTAAATCCTGCTGGCTCCGAAATAATATGCAGCAATGATTTATGGTGAGCTGATGGAGATGTCCATCTGTGTGCGTATGCATGTGTGGTGTGTGAGCGTGTTTACTTGCTGAGGTAAAGACTTTTTTTGTGGTCATTGATGGCAGCATGTATCATAGAACAGACAAATCTGCCAATACTAGAGAATTGAAGTTACAACAGTGCCCTCATCTGGACAAACAATGAACTGTAGGACTAGAGATGTATGTTTTTTAAGACAATCTCTTCAGTTTGAAGAACTACTTGAAAAAACAAGGACCAACACGATTGACCTGTAGGGAATTAAGTGAATTCATATGTCCCTGTGTACTGTTCAGTCCATCCTACACGCACCATGACAAACATTTGGGCTTGTGCTGCTCTTCCATCAATGCCATATGTTTTCTCAAATGCCACAGTTGAGTAAATACCATGAAGTTCTGCAGTACCTGGGCAATACCATCTCAAATACGTTCCATTGTTTTGCCAACATTTCTGCTTACAAAAAAAGATTGATTTTGAAGATCATGATTGTTTTTCCTGTTTTTTTTTAATGGAGACAAGTCTCTCAACCCTCTATAAAACAATAGCAATTAGAAACTTTTTAATTAGAATATGTACATATCAACAAGTGTTTGTGCAAAATCTACAATACTTGGTACATATTTTTATCTCCCCACATTGCACACTATCTACAATAAAGATGAACAAATGCAGAGGCAATGCGTAACAGTGAACCGAGAAATATCAATACTGATTGACAAGCAGAGAGAGATCAAGATAATTCTTTAAGACTAATTTCCTCAATGTGAAAATACTGTCAGACAAATCTACAAAAGTTAAAACCAAAGTATATACAATCATAAAATTGCCAATAGACATTCTCATAAATTGCCAAAAA
Organism: Benthosema pterotum; assembly: GCA_039105355.1. Classification (NCBI taxonomy): domain Eukaryota; kingdom Metazoa; phylum Chordata; class Actinopteri; order Myctophiformes; family Myctophidae; genus Benthosema; species Benthosema pterotum. Next base: position 38,647,447 of record CM076968.1, read on the forward strand.
AGTATAAAGAACAAAATGAGTATGTGCTCTATGAAATATAAAGAGATATAAAGTGGCACGAACATGTGACCAGCTAATCCATCAAGAGCAGTCCAGACTCATTTCCATTATTATGGCCTCTCTCCATTCATGTATATTATATTGTGGACAATCACCGGCAGATAGACTAAAAAAAATAACTTGTGGCGGATTCCTTTTCATTTCTGCAAAACTATGTCAACACGTTTAACCACTCCTTCATCCTGTTCTGCTCATGATTGACAGCCGTCTCAGAAACCATCACAGTAAATCCTGATTATGCATGGCCGCGCTGCTGTGAACAGAAGATTTATCAGCCTCCGCAACACACTGCGAGCTTGTGAATCTCTTGGTTTCAGCACGCAACACTGTCAGACAACGGAGCACACATTAGGCATGAGCGTGCTACAGTGGGTGTGAAATAACACAATGCTGACTACATTTTACACAACATTACCAACACAAATGCTGACACATATAAATAGTTGTTTAAACCAATCATTAAAACAAAAAACATGAAAACAAAGACAACATCTTAAAACAAAAGATGTGGATTGACAGGAGTGTTAAAAAGCAAGTTATTTTGAACATAATCATCAAGTTACAGTTATGATTTATATGGCTTTACTTTGGCAAGAAGGCAACTCAGCAGATGTCCGAAAGCTTAATCTGTCTAGTTAAAACAATCCACAGGCATTTTTTTTTTAAAGCGCAAAAATATACTATGATGTGGATGGAAAATTTAAATAGCATCCAGAACTAAAATTCTGTATTGGTGTGTTTCATACAGAAATTTCTGACTGATATTACACACACCTAGTGTTATTGTGGAAGTGTAGAAAACAACCACTTGATACCTGAACATTGCACAGTCATCAGAAATGTGTCAACTAAAATGATCGAGTTGCTGCCTGAAAGGGCAGCGACCCGCTGCGGCAACCATGTTGATGTTTCCAGACGTTTTCTGGTCAACTCTGGCAAAAACCTTTTGCCTCCAGGGCAGCAGGGGGCAGTGCATGAGGGGAAGGTGCAGCGATACGCTTGCCCAACCTCTGTAGAGAGGAGGGGGGGGGGGGGTGCTGGAAGCAGGCTGACGATTTTATGTGACATGACAAGTCATACGCCTCATTGGCCGTTGCAGTTCATTGGAGCGAAGTGTCTCCATTCTGCTTTGCTCACGCTATGCCTCGCAAAGAATCTAGGGAAAATATTGCCTTCAACAGAGAGACATGCCCCAGAGCCGAAAGAGGAGTCTACTTTACCAGTACCAGTAATACCACCACTGGACATGCTACGTCACACCATCATGTACGCTGTTGTGCCACATGCTGTGTCACACTGCCTCTATCCATGTGCAACTGCCTGTGCTTTAGGACAGTGACTATCAAACATTTTGTGTGTCAAGCCACTCTACTGATATGTACTGAATTTGGCCACAGACCCCAGACAAGATTTTGTGCCAGGAATCCCTGGTAGAGACAATTTGTCAGTGTTTGCAAAAATGGACCTAGCCGAAAACATTAAGGCATAGGTGTTAAAACTTTTCTTCAAGACTCCTAGGGGTCCCCGGAACTCACTTCTGCTTTAGGAGGCTGTTGATCTGTCGGTAATCCAATTGTTACGGATGGCACCATTGTCCTCAAGACTCCTTGTTGGGTAATTGTAGCCAAAAGACACTTCTTGAGTTTGACAGCTGGCTCGCTCCTTTTTTCGATTTATCCAGCTTTGGCTGGTCATGGTAGTCTGTGATTGCACCACATGTGCTATTTGAGGAAGCCTCTATAGAGAAGGTGCGAGTGACTGGTCCCCCTCTCATTCTCCAAGCAGAACAGCAGGTCTCTGAGGTTGACTCTGGTGATGCGCTGGCGGGTGAACTGTCTGGAACCTCCGACGCTGGAGCTTCCTGACTGGGAGGAGCTGGACCCTAAGGCCTGGATGGATGCGATGCAAAGAAGCATGAGGTAAGGGGGAGGACATTGCATGACATTGACATTTCAGTGGTCATTTTGCCAACACTTTGTCATGTTTCCATAGTCACAATTATCCAAACTTCTAATTATTCAAACGTGCACATTGTCAGTGAAAAGTGCCAACACAACCTCCTGTGGACCATGGCAGTGGTGTTTTGGATCCGATATTTTGTTAGCATCTTCACTGGACTAGTAGAAAATAGTAGAGACCAGTGTGAGCCAGAGATCGTGAGCGGAGCGGAGCGCGAGCGGAGCGGGGAGTGGAGCGGGTGGATTTTTAAGTGAGCGCTGAGCGCGTTTTCAAATGGGTCGGAGCGCGCTCTGGAGTGGGAATTATCCTCCGCTCCAGCCCGCTCCAAGCCGTTCAGTCCAGACAACGGCACACGTGTTCAGTAGCACAGCATAAACGTGTGGTTGTGGTTCAGATGGCGACTATAGGCCTACAGTGCCAGCAACACGATCAAGACATTTAAAATCCTCTCCGAGGTGCGGGAGGAAGGAGGAGATGATGATCATGATGGAAATTGGAAAAAAGAAAAAGTAAGCTGACTGTCTTGCTGTCTATCTTGCCTTAGATGCGTCACCTCGCTATTTATTTTGAAGCACTGCACATCATAACGGCAATTTGAGCGCAGCGACCCCCCCAATGATGTCCAATTCCCCCACAGTGTAACATCATCAATAACCTATTATCCCGTATGGCATTTTGTAAACGAAATAGCGCGGCATAAGATTATTCGCCGCACCTGTCTGGGTTAATATAGACAGTAGTGTAACTGCACATTTAACTCCTGTCTTAAATGTTTATGCTGTGAGGGGGGCAAATGGATGTAATCGACACATTTGGAATGTCGACGAATCGCGGCCCAGTGTCAAAATGTTGTCGATTTTTTTATTTTATTTTTTAGCCCGCGGCGCCCACGGGACCAAACGCAAAATGTTGCCATACGGCTCACAACGCAGCCGTGTGCATGTGTTCTGAGAGAATCAATGTCAACTTAGGCTACTGTCACTGTGTAGCCTACCTTTTGCAGTGTTTTATCAAAGATATAATCCATAACGCGGAGGGAAAGAATGTCCGAGGTCGCCTTCGTTCTTGCTTTCATTTTTTCTTTTTTTCGGCGCATTTACAGAGCCGGATAAAAGGCTGCGCGCAGGGGGGGAATGCCCCCCTAAACGCCCCAAATGTAACTCTGTTCTCATATAAGGCTTTCGCCTGCCCCCCCAGAATTGTGAAACCTTATATCCGGGTCTGACAAAAGCCGGCGAAGAGAGAGAGAGAGAAAAGAAAATCTTCCGAGTTTGAGCGCACGCCCGGCTTCAAAGACTAAAGCTTTGGAGGTCGCGATTTGACAAGAAAGCAGTGACATGTTCACAACGTCGGTGGTGAACTTTAGGTGTTTGTGATGTGCCGTGGTTCCAAAAAATAAGCAAATAAGCAATCATAGCCGTTTGTTTGAGACAGACTGTGGGGGAAGGAGGAGGAGTATAGGAGGACGCAGCACAGACGCGCACAGCACAGACATTGATAGTAGCCTAATGCCCTAAAGCAGCCCAATACCCGACAAAGAAAAAGCAGCAGCCTTTTTTTTTCCAGCCGTCAAATTTTGCTCCTGAGCGGGCCGGGCTGAGCGGAGCGCGGAGCGCGGAGCTGCCCAAATGAATAAGAGCGCGGAGCGGAGCGAGAGCGGTCTGGGAGGGGGTCCACGGGAGCGGATTGCGAGCGGGACCAAATACGTCGAGAGCGATGAGCGGAATTCTCGGCCGCTCCGCTCCGCTCACGAACTCCAGTGTGAGCCCACCGTGCCAATGGCAATGACGATGGTCTCTCTACTCAATGATTATCTATAGTTGTGAACAAACATGTACAAATCACAATACTTTAAAGCTCCACTATACATGAAACATTGATGGTCTACATAATATTTGGCCAAATGGAAATGGCGATCTATACTTCACCTATAATAGCACAAAACCACTTCATAAGAACAGTGTTCGTTTATAACTAGAGATCTTTATTTAAAAACAGACAAACAGACAGTTTATATAAACTATAATGCGAACTTACTATGCAAAACATAGGTTTTTCTTCATAATATTCTGGTTTTGTGACATGAAGCACATGTTATTTGACTGGTCATACATACAGACTTTTCTCATGCTATAAAAAAAGAAGATGTTCTGAACCTCTGTGCTGGCACTGCTAGCAGGAGAATCCGTTTTGCGTTTCTTCCTTGGGCCGATAGCTGCCAGTGCAGTAAGGTTGGCTTCTCTCTGACGGATCTGGGCCAACTCTTGTTGTTGCATCTGAAATAAATGCAGTCAAGGATCACATTTCGCTCATTGACAGCAACACATAGCATTTGCATAAATGTACCCAACCTTCAAGGAGTAAGGGACTTACCTCTTTGGCTTTCTGTTTGAGTCTGAGTTGCTCTGGATCCTCTTGCCGTGACCGAGACTGCAATGTACAGGATTTTTTTAATTTGTTCAGGCCTGGTAAAATGCCAAATTGTGCATTTGTATACCACCTATCCAAGGAGCTTTACATAGATTGGGAGACCCATTCATACACCAATGGTGGAGGAAACCATGCAAGCACCAACTTGCTCGTCAAGAGCGATCAGCTGTTCAGTGTCTTGCTCAACAACACTACAGCACTAAACTGGGGGATTCTGGCCACTCTGAGCTACTGCCGATTTATAACTATATGGTGTCGATAGAAATTACACTAGTGGTGATGGATTTTCCTGTGCACAACTGTGTGTTTCTCACCTTCGCTGCCTTCATGAGGATTTCTCGTTCCTGTTCTTCCTTCCGTTGCTTTTCCATCTGGTCCAACTGTTCAAAGAACTTGAGCTGGGCCCGCACATCGCTGATCTGTTCCTGCCGCTCATCTTCCTGGAGGGTGGATAGAGTTAAAGGTGGTAATGAGTTTAATTACAACATTTAATAGTCAAACTGACAGTAGCCAAACCGTGACACAATATTCCCCCCATCACTTCAAGTGGAAAAGCTGTGGTTTTTCACCTTGAAGGTTATGTTTTTCTGCTGTGCCACTTGGGATACTTTTTCCAGAACGTTTTTCAGCCGGTGCTGGGTAGCATGGGAAATTAAGTTGATCACTTCTGGGCCCAGCTCACTGACACCAAACTTCTTGCCTGTCACAACACACAAAAGATTCAAGGTGGCGTGTGGCCTTTTTTTATTTATTTTTTTTTTACTTTACCGTGTGTGTGTGTGTGTGCGTGTGTGTGTTGCATGCATTATCATACCCGTTTTTTTGTCTAAAACAAAAAAACAACAGTTTATCCAATCAATAAATATTATATGTAAATATTAGAGATGCCCGATATTGACTTTTTTTTTTTTTTACCAATATCCGATATCCTGATATTGTCCAACGCCTAATACCCGATACCGACATCAACAGATACCAATATATGTGGCCGCCAGTGGTGGAAAAATAAGAAACTATTTACTATACAAATATTTAATATAAATAAACATTTAGTATAAATACTAAATCATGTTATATAGAAATACTGCATACAACTAAATTCATGAACATTCAAAAACATGTAGCCTACTTGTGTAAAGTACAAAAGCATTAAAAGTGCTCATAATGCAGAATATGACATTTCAAGATTTCAAATATAGTTTATAAATTATAAATAATTTGGGGGGCTCCAAGAACATTGGGCCGCGAAGCGGCGCGAACTTCTCCTTATGTACTATACTGGCAGTGCATGCAGGCTGCACTGTAGGGAGGAAAGGAGGGGGAGGGGAGGTGGAAGTTTGCATGAGACGTCGTCGTTGTACAGATAAGCAGCCAACAACAAGTATAGTTTTGATCGACAACAATTAATCTCTGCACAAGGATCTAGAGACATGGAGGGTTTTTTTTTTGGCTGGCCTGCTACCATTATTTGACAGATCCTGTCAAGCATTTTTTAATGCAAAAAAAGGCATGATGATAAACATACATAGTAGGCTTAGACCCTAACAGAGTATTTACTTATTGATCGCACCGCTGTGTATAACGAAGCGGGAAGTCCCTAATTAAAACCACTGCTGAAACAGCGCAGCACTGGCTACATGGAAATGAAAGGCGACATTCTCAGTCATTATTATTCCAAAAGGCATATCAATATAAATATCTTATACAGCCAATGAAAATATAACATGTGCTTAGTAAAGACCACTTTGAATTATCAAAATCCGTTCAGAATTCAAGGTGCATGGAAGGAATCTCAAAACTTTGGGACCGCATTATGGTGAGTGCCACTCTGTCTCCGTCTCTTTTGCTTAAATACCGATACCGATATGAAATTTGAATGCTTTTATCGGCCGATAAAATCGGGAGGCTGAATAATATCGGGCAACTCTAGTAAATATTTTAGATTTGGTACAAATACACCACAAGTGCAACATGGTAAAAGAGAACAATACAAACAACTGCCTAAAGAATGTTAAGTAGTATCCCACAACAACCATCCAACATGCCTAAAAAAGGTGTTTTATGAGTTGGCAGTACTTCATTGGGCCTCATTTGTGCAATGATGTCATGTGCCCTTCGTATTTAGGGTTTCTTCCTGGAAGCGGAAACCTCAACAGTCAAAGCCTAAATTGAATTGAATTAAGTTCAAATTTAATTCAAGTGCCACATGTTTTAGACTAGTCATGTCAAACATGGCCTGCGGGCCGTGCGTGCGAGTTTGCCTTTGATTGAACTCATAATTTGAGAGAGAGAACATAGAACCTCAATGCCTTTTAAGCTCACAAAGCTCTGCACCAAGTTGATTTGTGAACTATTTTGTGACATTTTCAGTGGCATCCTAACTTTGTTGTAATATAAACGAGGGTATGTTTGTTTGCATGCGTGAGCAATGCAAACATTTGTTTGCATGCTCACCAATCTCAAGAACTCTCCGGTTGAGTAATGACGTGGACAGGAAAGCCTCATCCTTGCAGGATCTGGTCACCGTGCCAACAAGTTCAGAGTTGGTTGCTAAGATACGGGCGCTCTCCTCCGTTAAGTTGACTCCTGCCATGGAGGCCACATCGTTGATGTCGTCGTCATCCCTGGATGGACAGAGTGTAAATGAATCTGAAGTCTGTCATGCATCATCGCCACTGAAAACACTGAGTGTATCAGATGTTCAGAGAAGTTTAGTTAAATTGGACTTAATCGTTGATATAGCTCAGGGGTCGGCAACCCAAGATGTTGAAAGAGCCATTTTCGACCCAAAATTAAATTCAAAATCTGTCTGGAGCCGCATTTTATTATTATTTTTTTCCTGAGAGTGTGCAAATGTGAACCAAATGGACCCTGGCGGGTCCATTTGGTTCCACTTGCACACTCTCAGAAAAAAAAGGTCCTCAAAGAAAAATCATTAACATGGTGAAACACAACCTTTCTTCAGAAATGGAGTTTCTAAAGTTTTACAGAACTCTATTTCTAGTCCACACAACATCTCTAAGGTGTATTAATGACATAGTAAACTGAGTAAACTGTTGAAAATGGGTGGTTCAGATTGAAAACTCCACCTCTGATAACTGCTGGGCTTTTTTGACATGGCCAACAAGTGCTACTTTAACTGGCAACTGTCAGACAGCGCAACGCGTTTTGGGTGACTGAAATGTTTATATTATTTTGGTGTGGATCACCTCAGTGTGTGTATGTAATAATGCTACAGCCACTGAGCCACTAGGGCCGTGCTCTGGAGCCGCATGCGGCTCCTGAGCCGCAGGTTGCTGACCCCCGACATAGCTATTAAAAAGGCTACATGGGGTGGGTGTATACAACAGGGGTTAAATACTCAAATACTCAATAAATCAACAAATCTAAAATATCTTTGAGAGTTGAACCCATCAGAATATATTTTGAGTCATACCTGAAGGCTCCACCCCCTGTCTCCTTCAGTTTGTTCTTCTGTGCAGCGTTGAGAGATGACTGGACTGTTACTGCTTTGACCCCTGGAGCCAAAGACGGCTTTACCACTGGAACAAAAACACGCATTGTCAGACAGACACCTCTCAAAAAGCTGCACAAAACGTGTAAAACACTGCGTTGTGTAGTAGTACACAACACCAAGGATAATTAAGCAAATGTAAATGTTTACACTCTCAACATCCACCCAAACGTACCCGTTTGTATTGGCTTGACCACCTGAGGCTGACTCATGACGATGCGACTGTGGCTCGGTCCTCTGAGCGTAACCATGGGTGACTGGGACAGGCTCACCTGGGGCCTCACTATTGTCCCTGGCAGCTGGGATGCCGGAACCTAAAAAGAGACATTGTGAGACACAGATTTACAGGCCCTGCGTGGCCCTACATACTGTAGGGCCACGCAGGACAAGGAATGAATAATATACTGTAATGCTAAATCTACGCTCGAGGAAGGACTGGATTTTGATCAAATAGTTTGGTGTAGTGAATATACTTTAATATTGTGCCAATAACATTTTTTTTAAGTTTTGACAAATGTTCAAAAAGTGCTAATCTACTTTTCATGGAACAAGGGGGCAAAACCCCTCTTCATTATTCATTCCATTCAAAGAGTTTGTTACACTTCAACTACAACATTTCTGTTTCATCACTTCCACATCCAACTATTCACAACAAGACCACTTTCAAGTAAAGCTATAATCTATAAGTTGTATGTCCATTGTCACTTTCTCTGAAATGAGAGGCCATTCCAGTAACTTATGGAGATTGAGAAAAGTATGTTGTCACTTAGGACTGGTTGACAGAATCCACTGAAAATGTAAATGGTTGATGTAGCAAACTTCACACACACCACCATTTATTCTGCAGCCCTGGCACTGCCAACTTACAAGACTGCTTTCATATATTTGCTGTAATTAACAGCTTTAGTCAGATCTCCAATACTTTTACAAATCCCTCACAAAATTATAAATTTCTATTACTATCCCAGGGCTTGAAATGTGCACTTTCAAATTAGCTGACATTTTCAGGAACCGTGAAAATGCTTTATACGCCGTGTCCAACACAATGACTGTGTTATTCACACGATTAATGCCATTAAACTGAACCCCACAAAGCCGCATGGTCATTGAAGCATGAAGCATTTGACATGTCAATTAAGTTTCAAAGAGGAAGCCCTGGCTCTAGCTTCTTACCAGGCCAGGTTTGCTGTGAGGTGTCTGGGTGAGGCTGATGACGGGGGACTTGGTCCCTGCAGCCGTGCTGGCTGGGGTGGTGGTGGCAGCGAGTGGGGGGCGCAGCACCACGGCGGTCAGGGCTGTGGACGCAGCCGCAGCAGGCTGAGCGGTGGGCGGGGGCAGCTGACTCTGCTGGATGAAGGCCGACGAGTCTGGAGTTAGCTGACGGAGTGCAGGGAGACTTCTCTGGAGAAATAGCAAAGCAAATGAGACAGAGGTGTAAAGAGAGATGATCTCTACAATTCATTCCAGTTCTCTAAAATTCTAGATATACATATACAGTATACAATATTAACATTTCTCACAAATCTGTCTAAATGTGTGATAGTGAGCACTTCTGTTTCACTGAGATAATCCATCCCACAGGTGTGCCACATAAAGATGCAGATGTGACATCATGGTTAGTGCACAGGTGTGCCTCAGACTGTCCACAATAAAAGGCCACCCTGAAATGTGTGTGTGTTTATTTTGGGGGGTTGTTTTTTTGCTTTATCGGGGGACTGGGTACTCTGAACCAGTCAGTATTATCAGATTGTCAGTTGTGGCCTGTGGAATATTGGTCCACTCCTCTACAATGGCTGTTTAAAGTTGCTGGATATTAGTGGGAACTGGTACACGCTATCGTAATGGCAATAATATGGTAATAACGTGTTATTACCATTTCAACAGCGTGTACCAGTTCCCACTAATATCCAGCAACTTTCAAGTGCTGCGTTTATATTTTTGTTGAGTGTATCTACAAAGGTGGTTGCAACTGGTGTGGTAATTTCTAAAAAAAATAATCTTGGAGCTGAAATTACACCACAATATTGTCATATTTGACTTTGTCCATGTTGTCCAGTGCTGCTACTACACAAGAAGGTACACGTCTGACAGCATTCTGGTGGTCAGTCAGATCAGCTGATCACCTCACCTTGAGGAAAGGCACAAGATATGGCTGTGGTGATGAGTTGAGCTCTCGATACAACCTGCTGGTGAAGTCCTCTGCCTCAATCTTTGCCTCCTGTCGCACACAGAACAGGAAATGGAGCAGAGAATTAGAGGTGGAAAAATATTCTGTGGTTAATCTGCATACCACATATAGGCTCTAAGGCAACCTGACAGCAAGTTGCGGGTTTGATTCCCGAGCCCAAAGGACATCGCTGTGCATCACTCCCCAATCTCACTATCCAAATAAGGTAGAAAAGCCCAATACATACTGTATATCTTAAACGAAAATCCCATGTAAAGAGACATTGGTCTCAAGATCAAATGAAGATTCATACCAGCAGGTTCTTAACCAGCTCTTTGACGTTGGCAGTGGTCTCAGACGACTGTTTCCCACTAGATGCCAGCTTGATCAGGGTGGACAGGAAGTTCTTACACTTTTTCACATTTTCCAGAGTCTCCTGCTTACACAAAAAAGTCAAAGAAAAGAAAACAAAATCTATTGAGGTCCCTATACAACATCTACAGATTTAGAACAAAAAACAAAAGAAAACACACCCATGTGAAGGTCACGCAAGTAATAAGTGAAGAGGAGGTGCCAACGCCCCTCAAAAACTCATGCAAGACACTGTGATTGGAGAAGCAGTTTGTCAGATCGTTTAACTAGTCCATAAATAGATGGCATCATTGTGGATTGTTGTGTCAATTCATACTCACAAACAGGGACAACAAGCCATGGTTGGACACATTTACTCACGGCACTGATTTGAGTAGGGGCCGTAGGGACCCCCGCCGCCACCACTCTTTGTGTTACGGCTGTGGCTGCGGTTCCAGGCTGCATGGCAGTAGGAGTCCCCAGTGGCTGTCCAGGAGTAGAGGCTGTCGTCCCTCCCAGCATGATGGTGTTCTGCGAGTTATTGGACACATAAACAAATGGACAATGGGATTTGACTGGTATTTGAAGAGATAAATATCCGTAACCTGACCACAAGTACCACAGTGCCAGCTATCTGCCACTGAAAACCTTGTTCTGAACAAAAACAACTTCATTGCACAGATTTGGAGATACCAGGCATTGAAAGCTGCCCATAGTACAAGTGAAGTGAATGAGTGTCGGCGCTCGGATCTTAAAACTCCCCGACTCACCCAGGCTAGCCAAGAAAGATATACAACTTTGCCATTGATTACAACAGTGGCAGCACACGCTTATGTAAAATGCAGACACATTTCACTGTAACAAGTATACAAATGTACGGTGAAGACCACAAAGGAGGGCCAACTATATTATCCATCCTTGTCACACGTTTGGCAGTCTTCAGACACGAATTGCCCTTTTCAGAACTTTGATTTATCTAAACGTTTGTGATATGCTTTTTTCCACTAGTATAATCTCACTTTTTGGAGGAAGCAGACGCTGGGGAGAGAGAGGGCAAACGAGAGACATGACAGTAGACGGATAAGAACTCAAGTCCCGTAATTCACAAAGAGCAGCATATATCTTAATTACTGTACATAGTGTGCTGGGCATACAGAAAGTCACTAACACAATATATTCCGAGCCAATAGGTCCTGTTTTAAAAGGTCTTGCTTATGTACAAAGGCATGCATTGTATGCTGTATCATATCCAACTATTCCATGTTTTTCCCCCCAAAGCTTTTGCACTACTTCCACCCTCATCAACGTCACACAGGTTTACTGAGTTGTGAAATTATTTTTCCCATAATTTGTAGTTTTCAGGAAACAATACACATAGAAAAAAGTATTGCCCAGATGTACAATAAAGGGCAATAGTATTTTGTTTGCGGTTAAACACATTGGAACGATGGTTAACCACACGATCATTCAAATCAAGAAGACAATACCATTGTCGCAATGAGACAGGCCTTAGCTAACTCAGCTTTGCCTGGTATTGCCAGACTAATAACAATACATATCAATCCGCTAGGTATTTTCCCTCTGTGGCAGATTTGTGTCAGGGTACCTGAAGGACAGGGGGCCTCTGCAGCGTGGTAGTGGCTTGCACAGTGGTCTGGACCGCAGAGCCCTGTTTGATGATGCAGTTGGGGCTCATCTGACGAGCAATCATGCCTGGAGCCTGGTGGACAGAGAGGGCTTCAATGTGCTGAAGGTTAGGCAGAGTAACACCAATTTTATATCCACTGCGGATTGGAGTAGTGTTGAGACCAGAGGCCAGTCATTTCAGTGGAGGCTTGTGGAGCAATTCAAGTCCACAGCTGTTGAATTTCTGTAACACTTTGGGCCCTAAAGCAAACCGACAGGGGAGTGGATGCGCAGAATTTACACATTTCAAACTAATCCAGCGTGCAAGAAAAATATCTTAATGTCTTAACGTGCGACTTGAAATTGAACAACATCGCACCAGTGCTATTGGAAAAAACAAGGAAAAATAAATGTTACTCCCTGCCTCCACCCCAAATACCTCCCCTCTCCTGTTTAAGCCCTGGTCAGTCATGTCAGCGAAAGCTCTCACTGCTCGGCTGTGTGTCACCACGGACCACGTGCTTCGGCGCACACAAGCGCAGAAGTACGGAACAAAACGCGTAGAACCAGTTGATAACGCATTTGTTGGACACGTTGATTGGAGATTTAAAAAAAAAACGAACAGAGGGAAGTGTACGTTATTCGTGGATGAAAGCAGCATTGGCCACAACGACAGTGATTAGCTAAGGTGTACTAGCTAAAGTGTACTTGTATTAGGGTTAAAAGCAATAGAGCTATGGACCAGAGGTACTCTTGTCTCTACGCTAAGCTCTATGGAATGCACTCTGGTCCAGTCCACTGATAGCCTTTTCCACTGTTATTGAACTATGTTATCAAATAATGATAGTGAAGAGACTAATATGACTTGTATACTACCTTGAATGCTTTAAAAGAAGTGGATTACTCCATCACATCACAGCTAATCAGCAAACCATGCTTTAAAAACTCTTCAAACATTGGCCAGATTGTTTAAGATTAGTGGCAACAATTGTGAAACAATTGTGATTTTGACAATATTTATCTGTGGACCCATTCTGTTGCTTGTCTGGGTAGGGGGTCCCCAGTTCAAATGATTACTTTGTGGGGTCAACAGGCCAAAGTATGTACAAATACCACACTATACAACAAAAAGATGGTGCTCGCTAATTTATAATGTTGCTAGAGGTAGGCATCGCCATTGCTACTTGTGAAGGTTAGTCTGGAGCCCTGGCAATGACACTGTAATATGACCATGACCAAACATACTAAACAGGTAAACAAGTAAATCAGGTAATAATACACAAGTGTGCATCTGCACCCAAACCTACTGGAATATTGGTATCATTACCAATTGGATTTGTCTGTGTTGAGGTGGGGCATGTCCAGTAGTACCTGTACAGAGGTGATCTGGACAGGTGGAGTGCTGGTAGGTGTTGCAGGTCGTGGTGTCATGGCACTTTGGGACTGTGACTGGGCTAAGGTCTGGGCTAAGGCCTGCTGGTGGATCATCAACAGCTGTCCGCTCTCACTGCGAACCAGGACCATTCCTGCAAGGGTGGAGGTAAAGGCCAGTCTGCAGCCATCAACTTTTTACATTCCGAGTTCAAGTTCCTAATGGAAAGGCATCTTAACTGAATCTGCAAATATATCTTACTGAGAGCAACAGACACTCCAAACCATCACATGCTAGTTATGTACAGTATATTATATATATATTTTTTAAACAATTATGAGCAATGCAGATAAAAACCCTGTCAATACCTGTTGACATAAAGAGGCAGATTGCCGTGATCTGTGACAGGTCAATAAGACAATCAATAGCTTGCAACAGCACTATGTTTTAAATAGTCTCCCTTGGTTTGGCTGTGATGAAATTAAACACCATCCATGTGCATATAACTTCAAGGCAAGTAAAGACAAATGTGAACTTGTTACAGTTCTATGCCAAGCTACACCAAGTTATTCTTCAAGCCGATAGATCCCTTCACTAAGTTCCTCCCCAATCCGTCATTGTCCGATAGGCATGTTAATAGAGGAAAGCTTGACCTGCATAGCAACAGTTGCTAAATTATTTGGACCGGATTGGCAATTTGGCATTGAACAGTGAATGAACCTTGAGAAGGGCTAATTTGCACAAAGTGGGATCTCCAGAGGGAATCCCCATCATTGACAACAAAACATTTGAGTTGGCATCTGTCAAATGTAAAATACCAGCCAGGAGCACTGTTGTGGTTCTTAAAGTGCGGTCAAAGGACCAAAGACTCCAGCTAAACAAGGAACACAATAACCAAATAATTATAGTTTTTTTGCCCAATGCTTGTGCCTTATACAAAATTAACTGATATAAAATTCCAGTAAATCTTCCCATAAGGTAATCCTATGACAAGATGTACTATTCACGTCAAAGGTTTCCCTCTCCTCACCTCTTCTCTTAGAGCAAATATTTTCTTAAAGGGCGGCCCATGGATTACAATTTATTCATTCATGAAAACCTTTATGAGAGGCACTGACTGACCTGGAGGGAGCTGAAAGTTTTGGATGTTGGGAGCGCCCTGCTGAGGCTGTGTGAATCGAGGGGCCAACACTTGAGGAGCAATCGCCCTTATTCCAGCAGCACCAGTTGCTGCAACTGTTGATGGCACTGAAGTCCTCACGTTTTGCAAGACAGTGGTATTTTTTACAGCCGCCATTGCACCCGTTGATGGGATGGGAGGTGCAACTTGCCCCGCAGTCTGAATGATGGTTTTCGGAGACTCAAATTTGTTCAGCGTGGTGCTGCCGACACTGACAGCCGGTGTCGTGAGCACAGTGGCGGGGTTGTTTCCGCCGCTTGGCGAGGTAATTGTGCGAGTTTGCATAGGCGGCCTGACAAGTGTGACCGTGGGCACACTGGGCAGTGTGGGCAGCGTGGTGGGCACACCGGGCAGTGCGGTGGGCACACTGTTCACCACAGCAGGCTGAGACACTGACACCATGGTTGAAGTGATAACATTCTGCATTAAAGTGGGCTGAATAATAGCGTTTGAGGTGGGGGCCAAAACCACATTTCCTTTGGCCACAGGGCCGGTGGTGGTGGCCGGTCCGTTGTTGACCACCGTCACAGCGGGCAGTGAGTTACTGACACCACCGCTGTCACCTCCTCCTCCAGGAACAACAGTATGCGAGTTTAGAATCACGTTACTCCCATTCAAAGTTTGAACAGCAGGCGTTCCAGCTGGTTTAGGCGCCACGGAAACGACAACACCGCCTGCTGTCACTGTCACAGTCTTGCTGGCTGCGTGACTCCGAACGGCGGCTGTCATCATGACAGATCCCGGCGGCGCTGCCGCCGTCGACGCGGTTCCGGCGACTGCAGCTCCGTCCACGGCTGAACCACCGTGGGACCTGGCGGTGTTGTTGATGACACCTACTTGTCCTCCTCCTGGTTGTACAGACAAAAACAAAAACAGCGGAGGGCACACACACAGCAGGGGGATCATCCAAACTGCAGTTAAAGGCAATAACAATAATAATGCATGGAATTTTATCAGCAACAACGTGACAAACATGAGCTAACGTTTAGCTAACTGGGGGAATCTTAAAGGATGGTTATACTTACTTGGTTTGCGTGCCCAGAGTGTCAACATAGCAGAACTAAAAGCTCACGGCGCGTCCCGCTGCGACGCGTGCTTTATTACAGACTGTAGCTACAATACACGGCACGTAAACAAGTATAAATCAGGCATTACCTGCTTTGGCGATCTCTTGTGAAAGAAGTCCCATCTTGGTGCCCTGCTGGACATCGGGATTATTCCCACCACCTCCCGCCGTGTTGCCGGTGTGATTTACGGCGGACTGGACGGTCCTGACCGCGGCGGAGCCTCCGCCGTGACCCGCAGCTCCAGTCAGCTCGGACTCCAGGGATCCGACTAGATCGCTAACTACTTTTTCGTCCACCTCCGTGTTGAAGAAAACATCGTCCAGCAAATCGGAGCCCGCCGCCATCTTTGACCCCCTGTTTACGCTACGTCCGCGGGACGCATGCGCCGATTGGATGGGCCCCCCGCGCGCCCGGCGCTCCGATTGGTCGCTTTCGAGAAATAAAAAACCCTGGAATAAAGATGGTTGCGAGGCTGCGTCTATGGCCGGGCTCATAGATATATATAAGGAAAAAAAAGCGTTGTTCTATATATCTATGGCTGGGCTGGCTGGGCTCACTGCATCAGTGTTGCCAACTGCCAAAATGCACTAGTAGTGGCACTTCCAAAATGCACTAGAATGCGCTAGATGCTTGTCTGGAAGGGAATGCATATTAAAATGTCCATTAATCTTCTATATTTTCTAGTTGTGTAGACTTTGGCTAATTCACATGATGAATATTCCAACTCTTGAGAGCGTTTGGTTTCATTTTTACGCTCTCAAAGAGTTGGTTATCTGTTGGAGATCTGGTTAACCAACTGTCCATCACTTCAAAAATGAAACCAAATGGACCCGCAAGGGTCCATTTGGTTCGCCCCAACTCACCAGCCAAAAAGCACTAGATTTTCCGCCAGGAGCTTTTCATTAATTTTGGCATTAGGGGGTCTGAAAAAAGATAAATATAGCGACAAATGTGCCAAGTTGGCAACACTAGACTGCATCTTCTGCAGACCGGCCCACTGTGTGAGGGGCTCCTAGAAAGCAGTGGTTTTCAACCAGTGGTCCGGGGACCACCAGTGGTCCTTGAGAGCGTCTCAGGTGGTCCCCAGTTAATTGTAGTAAAGTTGGTTAACCAGAACTCTTGAGAGCGTAAAAAGTGAAACCAAATGGACCGTAGCGCGTCTGTGCATGTGGTTTAAAATATTCGTGGAGTTAAAATATTCACCATATGAATTAGACCAAGTCTACACAACTAGAGAATGTAGATTAATGGTCATTTTGATCTGCATGTTTTGTTTCTGAAATCCAGTCTGGGTGGAATTGTGGACAAAAACAAAATAAATCTTTAGTTCTGGGTCTGTGGGACCAAATTGTCATCAGTGGGCCCTGATGTCAAAAAGGTTGAAAACCACTTCTATAAAGTGATGGATCCTGGTCTATGCTGCCCCTGCCATAATACCATGTACATTTCTCTAATGCCATTATGACAATAAATATTAAAGAGGATTTTGTATGTGCACAGCCAACAATCGACTCCTCCAGTTCCTGTTGGGGAAAAGTCTAAATGGGCACCTACCAGGGTGCCATGTTCCAAACACAGAGTGTAACAATTCCTAGCCCTGAAACATGACTGTCATTATCGTGAAGTACAAGCATCATGCGATGCATGGCTAAACATTTCCAATTAAATAATTAAAATATGCAAATATTTGTTAATTATTTATTCAGATATTCAAAAATACAAATAGGACTGAAGAAGGAAAAAGTAAATGTAAATTTAATGTTTGGGTAATCTAGGGAAAAATAAAATACAGCTGAAGAACAAAGTAAATGTCCTTTCAAATAGTTAGGACAAAAGTTAATGCTCTCCATGAGTCAAAGATTTGTAAATTAAACAATGATGAAAATATACAATGAATATTAAGTCCACTGAGCCATTCTGCAGCCTGTATAACATCCTTCCAATGAACTGCCGAGACATTTTCATTAGTATGAAAGTCAAAAAAGCTGAATAAAAACCATTCAGTACATTTTACAACTGTGTGACTTGTCAAGTCATTAATGAAGGCCATGTCCTTGTCGATTAACCACTGGCATCCCTATTTTGGGGAACACAAAAAAGGGGGTAATAAATAAATGTTCACCCATTATTACACATCTACAAGCTCACACAAGTATACTGTATAGGGCTTAAGTGGATAATCCAAACAAGCTCTGACCTTCACCACTGGTCACATCTGGCTCTCAAATGTAAATGCTGCGTGGGGCCCTGCCGCGTCCACGATGTCCTCGGTATGCCCGAGGAAACCTACCAGGAGCACCAAAAGTCTCAACATTGCGTTTACGTTCTTCTGCCCAAGTTGTTCTGGAATAGATGTGACAGAGCAGGGAAGGCACTTCATAAGAATCAGTTAAATATGACATATTTTTAAGGGCAATGCATTCATATTATTACGGTCCCCCACAACTTCAAACTATAAATGCCCTGATAACCTCCAAAGTGTCCTTTTGGTTCAATGTGTACACTCAAGAGTCAATCCTAATAAAAGGCCCATTTGCAATCGACTCACAGAACCCTGCCTGGACAGCCAGAAAAGTCTCTGTAAACCACATCGATGGGTTTAAATGTTTTACCTGGATTTAATATCAAAGGTCAGGTTGTCATAAAAGCACTTTGCTTTGTCATAGTAGCACTTTGGCCCAAAAATGTGATCCTCAGATGGTGAATCTCCCAATTCTTCCGTTATCTCCCCTTCATTATTACCATCTGTAAAGAAAAATCATATTTTATACAGTACATGCAGGATGAACAAGAATGCACCGTCAAGTGGCATCTCGTTAAACTGTTCCATCGTTGAAATTCAAAAATTATGTGTAAAATTATTTGGGACAGATGGGCACATTTGCTACCAGCCGACTAAAAATAGATTGTCTTTTGAGTGAATGTGTGCATGTCCAACTAACCTTTAATAGTCAACCTGTCATTCATCTCCCCCTCTTTGATGAACTGTGCATTAGCTGAATCAAAATCAAAGTCGGTCTCAAACGTTAGGGGGCTACGCAGATTCTCCACCATGGGCTGGCCTCTCCTGTAGTTCCTGCGTCGACGAGGTCCTAAGGTATACAGAAGAAAATAAATTAGCCAGCTAGTTTAATAGTTTAACGCAATCCTCCCACCGAAATAGTGCTACATACATTCAGCAAAGAATTAGAGATTAAGAGTTAAACCAAATATGATTCAAATCAAATGTTACCATATGAACATTTACCTTGTCTTCTCCTTGTTGGCAGTCTGTTTTGTTCATTCCCGTCCCTTGGCAGTCTGTTTTTTTCATTCCCGTCCCTCTCCTCTTGACATGTCCTCCGCTGAGTGTAGGGCACATCTGGGGTTAACCTGATTTCTTTAAGATGCAAATGATGACATTAGAGTTTCTTCTGAATGTTGACAGTTTCAAATGCATGTACTGGTAATAAAAAAAATCCTGTCATCACACAACTGCTGCATTTGAGTAATTAGGCATCAATACTATAAATCAATAATACAGCCTCCTACTCCTGGGCTGGGGGGCTCTTTGTAGTCTAGTCCTCTGGGGTCTTCCCCTGTCACACCACTGATCCTGGGGGGCATCAAAACCACGCTGCTGGGTATAAGTCTGTGCAGGTACAGTCTGGATAGCCTTCTCCATAGACGGACCCCTTCTCTTTGGTGGTCCATGAAGAGGCCCTGCATGACGACCAAATCCATTTAGTTCTTATTGAAGTAAGTTCAAAGTACTTTGTTCTGGTGACACGATCACTGCTTTCCTAATGTGTTTTTTTTTACTCCCCCCGTGCAATATTAGACATTAGTAACCAGAACCAGTGACATGCATCCAGACTGAAAGTGAACCATCTATTCCCTTTAAGAAGCAGTAAGAGAAAGGCTCAGCCCCAATCCAAGTCGCCCCAACCACACAGAATGGTCAGCCAGACCTGTGGAGCGGTCACCGGTTTAGTTTTATAATTTCTCATATTTTTTAGAACATGTTAAATACACCGGTTTGCCCGAGTCTTCTTCACCTTTTCAAATACGAGGCCAGCTGTTCTTCACTTTACGTGGGGCAGAAATTTCAAAGAAGACACTTCTGCTAACATATTGCACTTACCAAGGCCTGCAGCATATTGATGATTGAAGACAGAGCTGACAGGCAGTTGGTTATAGGTGGGAATTTTGAATGAGTCGAACGGTCCTCCTTGGGGTTGGAATATGCATGGGGAGCTCCCACAGGAAGACTGGAGCAAGTAGATATTAAGGTACAGTACATTGTTCTGAACAGTGTTCTGTTCATTTTTTTTTATTATAAATGGAGGGATTAAGACGCAGTTCTGTACTGTAGACCTACCTTCAATATGGCTGGATCTTGGGGTAGGCCATGATGATGAGATTTTGGATGTTCACATAATGATATGTCTTTTATATCACTTCCTCTAAAAGTGATGTACTCATACAAATCATTTTTGGGTGGAGTTGGCCTGTCCGTGGGACGACCCTCTGTTCCAAAACACCTAACTGAAGAAGGAAAAAAAAAATCCAGAGCAGACTGAAGAAGCATAGCATTTTCTTAAAATACACCTTCAAAGATATAGCTCAGGTCCATAGCTCCAATTAGCCGCAATGCAACTCTGGATTTTAAATGATAGGATTAAACTAGATTTGCAATACCCTCCATTGAATTCCGAATGAAAATATTCATTTGCCCTCTGCTTGTATTAAACATTACACTCACCAACATTGCAGCTGTTAGGAAAGCTTGCACTATCTTCTATCTGCAAAGTGTTTGTTGGATAAATAGCCACTGTAAGCCTAGGCATGTTATGAGATACTTTCTGTCAATAAATAAAAGTGCTGGAGTTTGTAGGCAGGTGTTACACACAGGGCCATTCAGTAACTCATGATGAGCACTTCCAAACACCAATACTTAGAAATAGAAAAAGAATAACCAGCAGAGAAGCGAAACCGAAAGTAGCTCTTACATGTCTATGGTGGGTTTTTATTACGCAAAAGGTTTGCAGATAGAGGATTACTCAACCTTTCTGTACAGTGGCATTTTTTTGGGTGGTCAATGGAGTATTGCAACTCTAGATTCACCCCATTATTTAAAAAAAATAAAAAATAAATAAATCTAGCTCTGGTGGTCCATAAAACCATAGCTCATAGTCCGTATGAGCTATGGACCACCAGAGCTACACAAGATAGATCAACTTCACCTTGAAATGGCGCAATGAATAGGCCTCAATTCACACACAAAACAAATAGGCTACATAAATAAATAACAAATAGAAAAAAGACACAAGAAGAGCAACTCACCTTTTGCCAGTACTACTGTAGCATTCACTGTGTCAATTGTATATAAAATGCCCTCATAGCGGTTGTGAGCTTTTGAAATTAGGCTTATTTTACAACCAATATAGGGCTTTGCGGTGCTCATGACGTGCAACAAACAAATGCTAAACTCTACAGGTGTTATGAGAACCAAGACAGGAGACCCGATAAACAGCGGGCGGAAGTAGCCTAATTTATTGAATGACGTAGTGAAACACTAATGAATCCACATAGACGCACCTGTGTTGGATATCCATGGCAGGCCTGTAGAGTCAAAGCCATAGTAGAAAAGTTGCGACATTGAGGGGACCAGAAAACAGCGCACGCTGTTTTAACAACTAAAGTCTCTGTACGGTTTATGTTGTACTATTACTGCAAATGATCTGTACGATATCTTAAGATCATTAAAACAAGGCTGTTGCCTGAGTTCAATGAATTTCCTCCTACTCCCGGTCCAGGACATGTTACAGATGTGCAATAGAAGTCTATGTAGAGCAAACACCATTAGACCTTTCCATGGAAGTGAACGGAGATGTCGTTACTCTGTATAGGCTGCTTGAAGGCTCTGTAACCAGGGGTGTAGTTAAACATTTCTCTGAGGAAAAAATATGTTTTTGCCTCGTCATTTACTTGGATACAATTTAGCAATGTAAACCCTGTTTCCAAACAGGCTGTGCACAATTATACATCTGTATGTTTTAACAATGTGTCTGTGTGCATTGCGCCACGCACGCAAAGGCATGTGAATGTGTGTGCGCGCGCACGTGTCTTATGGGGCGTCCCCCACTTCTAAAAGTGTTGTACTGTGTTGTGTTGTGTTGTGTTGTGTTGTGTTGTGTTGTGTTGTGTTGTAGTGCCAGGGACCCTGGCCCAGGGTAGCCAGGCCAGCTAGCCTCATTTGACGCTCAGTGACTCCGCTATGTTTTGCGCTCGCTATGTTTTGCCTTACATCCCAGCCGCCGAGGGGGGGAGACATTTTCTATATTGGCTCCGAGCTCTGGTGCGCTGTATGGACGGACCAGAGCTGTATATTGATCACAAGTCATAGCGTTTGGCAACACAACACTACTTTCAAATTAATTCTATCAAACCAAGAGAGGTAGTAGATTACTAAAAAGGGTGTAAGTTGCAAATTTTACATAATATAAATACAATTAAAATCTCTCTCTCTCTCTCTCTCTCTCTCTCTCTCTCTCTCTCTCTCTCTCTCTCTCTCTCTCCGTGCGTGCGTGCACGTGCGACAAACCTCCAGACAGACCTATTGGCTTTGAATGCACTTCAGTTAGAAAAGTGGTATAGGCTACTCAT
Organism: Benthosema pterotum; assembly: GCA_039105355.1. Classification (NCBI taxonomy): domain Eukaryota; kingdom Metazoa; phylum Chordata; class Actinopteri; order Myctophiformes; family Myctophidae; genus Benthosema; species Benthosema pterotum. The sequence continues at coordinate 38,669,821 of CM076968.1, forward strand.
GTGGACTATACCACGGCACGGGGGGTTCCCATCTCCCTGAAAAACACGTTGTATTTTTATGGAGTTGTTTGCATTTAGGATAAATGAAATGGTCGCAAGAACATTTTGATCATATTTAATTTCGTTGACGGGGGAAAATGCTTTCATCCAAGACTGGGGCTTTGTGTAAAGGACTGATTCTCCGAATACCCCCATTTCCGAGTAATGGTGAAACTATGTAGCCCTAATAGAGGGCTGTGTTCCAGATAATAAATATTAGAATAAAGAGCGTATAGGCTATTTATTTCCCATATGACAAAATGTCGGTGGCGTTTTCGTCGGCGCGCCCCAGCAGGGGTAAAGGAGAGGTGACGCAACAAACCATTCAAAAGGTAAAGCCGTTCAGGTTGTTCATGTTGTTTTCCCTTTTTTAAAGATTGTATTATTTTATGGGCGCGAGGTTGCAATCTACGACCAGTGCGGGGAAAGTAGCTGGTGGTAGCCTAAAGCCAATATACATAGGCTAGGCTATACTGTCTATCAGACGCGATAGCAACTGGTATGATAGTCATCTGAAGGTGCAACCCAAACAAAGCGCTTATTATGATGGACGCTAAAATACCGTTATTTCGTGTTGCGTTAGGTTAATATATTTTTCGCTGGATATGCGAGTATGCGACTATATATTGTTGCCGGTAGCCTATGTATGTTTTTCATATGGCCTATATTATTTTTAAATAGGCTATTAATAGGCCACATTGATTTGTGGCTCAAAATAGAGGCATCCAATGAAAATTCTGGTGCTGGAAGGTGGATGGAAGGAAAGTGAGGCTGGGACTATCCGAATCAGACCGTTTTTATTTTTATCCTCGACCGAGCCATGTGTTTAAAGGGATAGGTGCATCTGTCTGTCTGCCTAGCTGTCAGTGAAACCAACTAGCCCATGGATGCTTTTAGGAAAGCTTGTCTGCTGACTTTGATGGAAGAAATTACTATTAAATTGCCAAGGATAAAGCAAGCCTGAGCGGGTGCCATCTCGATCCGCTCAGTGTCTCCAGTTCTGTGGTGAAATGAAACTTAAAAATACACGTACCTGACCCAGATTGTTCCGAAAATAGACAGGTGTGTGTGTGTGTGTGTGTGTGTGTGTGTGTGTGTGTGTGTGTGTGTGTGTGTGTGTGTGTGTGTGTGTGTGCGTGTGCGTGTGCGCGCACGTGTTGTGCAGGTGTGATCTTAAAGTTGACTATAGACTTTTTTCCTGAAATGCAATTGAATATAACTGACATACTCTATTGTAATGTTTTCTCCCCAAAGATGCTGGATGAGAATCATCATTTAATACAATGCATAATGGATTACCAAAGCAAAGGCAAGACAGCAGAATGCACACAGTAGGTGTTGTGTTTCCACCTGGAGGACTCATTATGTCAGTGAGAAGGCCTTATACAAAAGCAATCATAGTGGTGACATTTTCACAGCTCTGTGCTTTTTGACAGGTATCAGCAGGTCCTGCACAGAAATCTTGTGTATCTGGCCACAATAGCAGACTCCAATCAAAATATGCAGTCACTTTTACCCGCAGTAAGTCTGCTGCCTCATCAGGTTTCAGGGATAGGTACATGTATTTTATGGATACTGTACTGTGCTCACAATGTGAGCTTTAGATCGGCTATTTTCGGTGCATGACTCCATCATACAACATAGTGTCAGGCTTGTTGTTATTCACACATGTTACCTCCATCATATACTCCACCTTTACTTTGACACTTATACATTGTGTCTTTCCTCTATAGCCTCCCACTGCCAACATGTCGATGGGACCTGGAGGCCTGGGCCAGAGTGGGGTTCACTCCCAGAGCAACCTCAATGACAGTATGGCTCCGGCGGGACCCCCAAACACATCCATGATGCAGGGTCAAATGTCCAATGGTGAGAGATTTTTCCATGAGTTCCACATATACAAACGCTTGTCGGTTCTTGGTCTCAAATGCATGTGTGCAGGGTAAGCTTTTGCAACAACTTCTGTGACAGAAGGCTGCAGCATGAAGTAAAAAAAAAGTGTCACTGAGTGATCATCACTGATCCAGAGATGCTCGTGGAAGGGGTGGACCTAATCAGCGTCGCCTGTTTTGTTAACTATTTTGGCCTTCTGTGGTGACTGCTACAGAGCAGCCCTGCTTCCTTGTGTTGAAGTCACAGGGAGGGCAATCTTAAACTCGTTATTGGCATTGTGTTGTGCAGGCCCCAGCCACACCACCACACATGGTCCCTCCTCTTCATGGTCCCTCCTCAGACTCTGACTAATAACATGAGTTGTGGCTCAGCTATTCTGATAACACTTTGCTCATAACACATGCAAAATTTGACGTCTACAAAGCAATCCAATAGAGAAAAGTAGCCCTACCATATAAGTGCCCTGAAGCGTCAATTTGGGGATCCTTGATGTGAAAGTCATTTAAGATGCACTATGGTGTAGAATAACGCATGAGATCATTTCTCTCCCATAATCCCAACTACCTCCCAGTCTCCATGATGCACCAACAGTCAGCCACCTCACACTACTCCTCTGCCTCGGGCCCTGGGGGCCAACAGCATTATCAGGGACAACAACAAGCCATGGGCATGATGGGCCAGGGTGGTCAAGGAAACAGTATGATGACTCAAAGGCCAATGTCTTCATACCGGTCTTCACAACAAGGTAAGCAGAGACAACGTTTCTCTTCGTACTGCTATGGTTTGGCGGTGGGGAAATCATTGATTATGCAAATCATTCTGATTGATCAACTTTGGCATTGTGTCTGTGTTTGTGTGTGTGTGTGTGTGTGTGTGTGTGTGTGTGTGTGTGTGTGTGTGTGTGTGTGTGCACACATGGTGGTGGTATGTTTTGTCTATGAATGTGGCTTAAATTAGAAAGTATTCATATTGGAATTGGCAAGCTGCTTGGAATGGTTAAAGGGTGTTAAATATGTGTGTGTATTTAGTATACTGTTAAACGCGTGTAAACATTGGATGTGATATTTGTATGATGAGTGTCTTCATCGTCTTCTGTGTGACTATCTGGAAAGTCAGAGCAGATGTTGAGGCTTTATGGTCTAGACTCCCTTCCAGGTGCTTGTGACTTTAAGAGCCAGATGTAAATACATCACTCTTGTCACATCAAATCTCGATCTCTAAACCATTTCATCCATGATGCGATGTCAGCAAGCTGCATGAAGCCATGAACCTAATAATAGCTCCTAACATCTCTTCTATTGAAAGAAGTGGACTGAGCTTGTGCCTCATTGCTGCTTAAAGAGGGAGACGTTTCTAGGGTAACAAATGTAAGGCATTGTTCACTGTACTGGTCTATTGTACATGTATCGCACTGGTCCTATTGACTAGATCCAATATTTGCATGTAGAAGATGTTAGCCTATTATTAATAGTGTTGTTGTCATTAATGGTAAAATTATATACAAAGTTTGTCTGGGTACCTCACTCACCAGCCAGCTTCTGATTGGTTGTAAGGCTGTTGCTAAGGCTCCTGGGTGATAATAAGAGAGGATATCAGAGGAGGTTTGCTTTTGATGTAGAAATTAACCGGTTCTGTTGTCTACCTTGGTCCTTCAAAGGGTATTTTCCATCACCTTTGATTTGATTTCAAACTTGTCTGCAGATGGCTTTCTATCAGCTTTATTAGTTGAGTTTGTATCCCCTCCTGTGATTTTTTTGTTTTGTTTTTTGAACTATTTTTGATAGCCTTGTCTAATAGCCCGTGGAATCTGGAGTTTCTGCACACTGACACCAAGCGGAGATCAGATTTGCCCTCATAACCGGCTTTTTAATGCAATTTTATGATCATAATCACCCTGGGATTTAATTACTTCAATGGCATTATTCATTATTAGTTTATTCAGTTATCCATGACCGATGAGTGGAATTATAAGCACTCAGCAGAATCAAGTTATTCCTCATTGAATAAGAGAAGGTAGCAAAAGTCAAAAGTATCCATGACATGATCTATCAGTATTCAATCTCTTTCCTGTCCTTCATTCTCAATGGCACACACACACACACACACACACACACACACACACACACACACACACACACACACACACACACACACACACACACACACACACACACACACACACACACACACACACACACAGCTCCAGAGCCCATGTATCCAGCAGGCCCAGTTCCTTTAGCCACCACCAACACATTGGCCAGTTGGTCCGACCGCCTCATTAATCCATCATGGTGTCGCCTGTCTTGCAGGACCTGCACAGCAGTACATGGGACAAGACGAGTTCTACGGAGAGCAGTTTGGGCACAATCAGAGCTCCAGCGAGCAGTATTACCCTGATGGTAATCATTCACAGCCTTAAACTTTACACACACAGCTCTCAATTTCGCGCTAATCTTTCACTGGTCATGCTTTACAGTATAGATACCATTTTCTCTCAGGACCATTCCATTCACTGTAGCAGCGAAGCTGAAATTTGTTTCACCCTCTCTCGGTCATGGCCTTTTCTTTTTCTCACTGTGAGAGTTGATAATGCACCAAAACAGGTTCCTAAATGGGCTGATGTTGATCTGAATTCTGCTTCCTCCCAGTGTGTCTTGTGTCCATACTGTCCTCTTTGGTGTGCAGAAATTTCAGATTTCATAAATTGAGCAGTTTGTCGTGGACAGAGCGCAATGTATTTCCCTGGGGTGTTTGTGCCTTGTGTGTCAGAGTTCATACTCAAGTTGGATGGCGCAGCAAGTGTTGCTTGTGACTGTGTGTGCTTGTCTTTCTGCCACTGTACATGTAATATGAATGTTTATGCTTCTTACTGTGAGAGGAATGAGCTGTTGTGGCATTTGTTATGTGTTAAATACCGCCCTCTGCAGGTCATGGGGAGTACTCCTATCAACAGTCATCATATGGCGAACAAGGCTATGAGAGGCCCTTTGACGAATCGTCACAACACTACTATGAAGGAGGTATGGCTGCAACTATTCATTATTTTTCGTAAAGGGCGGGGCTTTAGCCTGATTTGCTCCACTATGCAGATCCGAAAATGTTGCTGATTTGCAAAGTGACATTTTCAGATCTGCGGAATGGAGCAAATCAGTCTGAACCCAAGCTATGATTATCTGTTCATATAATTAGTCCCCACTGTTGATTATTTTACCAAAATAGTTTGTTTATAATCAGTGAAATGTATGATTTTGATTTACTGTTGTTCCTAAAAGGAGATAGCATGAAGCTTTAAAATAATCAGTTGAATTATTGCAAAGAATTATTGCAGAATCCAGGCTCTGACTCAGTATGTATGTATGTATGTATGTATGTATGTATGTATGTATGTATGTATGTATGTATGTATGTATGTATGTATGTATGTATGTATGTATGACTCAGTATGTAGAGTGCAGAGTAGAGTGACCAACTGATTATTTTCTCATCTAGGTCACTGGTCTTCAACCATTTGATACCAGGGCCCACTATTTATTCAGCATTTGAGCCATGGACCACATGGCTCAAATGCCAAGATTTCTTTTGTTTTTGACCACAATACCAGGCTGGAATTGGGAAACAGAACGGGGAAACATACAGATCAAAACGAGATATTCAAAATTGCATGGTGACATATATAAATATTCAGATGGTTAATATTTTAACTCTTGAGAATGTAAACATGAAGGTTAACAGCCAACTTGTTTAACCAACTTGCTATCATTTAGCTGGGGACCACCTGAAGGGTCACTGGTGGTCCCCAGACCACCTGGAACCCTCTCAAGGGTCACTGGTGGTCCCCGGACCACTGGTTGAAAACCACTGGTCTAGGTAGTACTGATAAAATACAGTAATGTGTCACTAGACCAGAAATATTCTTCTGTGTGCACCCAGGTAACTCTCAGTATAGTCAGCAGGGGGCGCAGTACCAGCAGAGTTCTGGCCAGCAGCAGCCCTTCAGCCAGCAGCAGTACTCCTCACAACAGGGATATGGTGGACAGCCACAGGGATATGGTACATATGCTTTATTTCACATACACATTCACACACGTTCATATTTTCATATTTCACATTTAATAATTATACAAATAACATACATTATTCATACATACATCTGTTGGTTTAGGCCTCAATCACCACTCTGATATAACCTGTCTCATCATTTCCTTTTGGACAGTTTAGTGGCAGTACCTCATTGTCCTGAGGTGGTGGGGGCACAGATATTCAGATTATTTAATATTATAATTCTGATGCTAGATAAATCCAGGCTTTGTCCATTCCATGGCAGCTTGTAAACAAAGTGGTGAATGCAATGCATTGATACAGTATCATCATCATGAGGCCAAAAGCCCCAAATCAGACGAGCTGTTCCTGAGAGCAATTCCCACTACAGCTCCTATATGATATGAAGGCTGTTCAATCTTTGTTATTTGTGGGGATAGAAAACACACATGGGAGCACCAAAACACAAATAAATGAATAAATGATTGTATTAATGCAGAATGTGGATCAAATCAGGCAATTGCTAACACCACTCAAACCTATTCTAGCATGAAAATATTTAATCTATAAGCTCATAATGCGCCAGTGGCTGTTCTGTCCTGTCTGTTCGTATTGAATACACATTTCTCCACGTACTGTATAACCTATGTCCCTGATCCTGCAATGTGACATACTCTGAGCATGCAAGAGAATTCCCATGCAGCACTGCATACTCATACAAACCTCTGGCATGCAGGTGCTGGGCAGACTGCCCCCTCCCAGTACTCCCAGTATCAACAGGTTCAAGGACAACAGTATGGATCCTACCGCTCCTCCCAGGGTGCACCTGGAGGACAGACACAGAGACCGTACTCCTTTGAACAGGTATGTTACCTATGACATCACATGCAAAAAATAGGCAATCAACAAACTCAACAAATCACAATTTACACTCAACAAAAATATAAACGGAACACTTTTGTTTTTGCTCCCATTTTTCAGGGGATATACAATATGACCTAAAATTCATTCCAGATATACAATATAACCATTTCTCTCAAACAGTTCACAAATCTGCCTAAATGTGTGATATTTAGTACTTCTGCTTTGTTAAGATAATCCATCCCACCTCACAGGTGTGCCACATCAAGATGCAGATGTGACATCATGGTTAGTGCACAGGTGTACCTTAGACTGCCCAAAATAAAAGACCACCCTGAAATGTGCAATTTTCTTTTGCCTTACTGGGTGTATGGTAGGGGTGGGACAATTCACCGAAAAAAAACCGAACCGTTCAATACGGGGTCCAAGGTTCAATACGCACTAATTAACCGCAATATTTTGGTTCAGACAGACACATTTCCTTAATTATAGTATGGAACCAATGTCTTGTAAACTAAACTAATTTAACTTTGTTGTCTGTCTACAATGCTGCACACTGTAAAAATATTAATAACACATTATTACCATTTCAACAGCGCATACCAGTTTCCACTAATATCCAGCAACTTCATATAGCCATTGAAGAGGAGTGGACCAACATTCCACAGGCCACAATTGACAATCTGATAAACTCTATGCGAAGAAGATGTGTGGCACTGCATGAGGCAAATGGTGGTCACACCAGATACTGACTGGCCTTTTATTGTGGACAGTACACCTGTGCACTAATCATGATGTCACATCTGCATCTTAATGTGGCACACCTGTGAGGTGGGATAGTTATCTTAACAAAGCAAAAGTGCTCAATATCACACATTTAGGCAGATGTGTGTACAGTGTTTGAGAGAAATGGTTATATTGTATATCTGGAATGAATTTTAGGGCTTTAAGTCCATCCCCTGAAAAATGGGAGCAAAAGCCAAAGTGTTGCGTTTATATTTTTGTTGAGTGTATATACCATGAAAAGTAGAATTTAATACAACATAAACTACTGTATGTGCAGCAAAACTCAAATTACAATGTAGTAGTAGTGCTCCATAGAAGAGACTAAGTTTTGAATGAACCATGTTGTGTTTTCAACCCTTATCTTCATATAATTGGACCTCACTGATGCTCATTATAAGAGGGCACAATTTCCCCCCATTTGCTGTGTCTCATTGGTGGGCTGTGGACAGTTCAGAAACCTGCCTACCAATGACATCATTGATGGGGATTCAAAGTTAATAAAAACTACGACAATTCTCTACCTGTAACATTGGCATGCTGAAATAAAAGACATTGTTCTTGCATTAATAATGCAAGAACTTATGCCATCTTCGAATGAGCATTAGCGAGGACCAATTATATAAAGAAAGGCTTGTGTACTATTTATTTACAGTACAATTCAAGCACAACTCAATACAAGACTGATTAACAGCTTGGATTAATAATGTCATCTTGTATGTTATCTCGTAGGGTCAGTACGGAAACTATCAGCAATAAAGCATCACTTCTTTTCCATGTTTGATGAAAATCACACTGGGAAGGATTCGCCAGGAAGTAAAAGACACTCAACTGTGGTACGATGTATTGTATCCTCTTGTCTTCTTCATCATCCCTTTAGCTCAGAAAATAACCGGAACAAACATGACTCTCTCCTCACCTACTTCGCTATCTCTTCAGGGTCAAAGATGAATTATAGAAGTTCTGAAACCCTGTTAACAACTCGATCCCAGTTCTTTGACGACTGACGAGTTCTTTAGTTCGTTACACAACTATGTTGCACAAAGAAAATATGAAGCCGCTCAACAAGCTCACAATGCGTCACAATGTGACATGTGGTGAGTTTGTAAATAGACCATATGGGCTTTTTTAAAATAAATGTTTGCCCTTTGCGACGCCAGGGTTAAAGAGATTAAAAGCCAGGTTAGAACCAGGATGAAGTCAGTTAATTGATTCTGAACTATACCTGAAAGATCTGTGGAGATGTGTCATGGTAAAGCCTCAGGACCCTGCCTCTAAATACCTCCCTGTTTCTATTATAACTCAATCACCTTTTTATGCTGTATCATCGTCATTTCTTTTGCTTTCACCAGATCATCTGTTTAAAAGATTGTAGCTACAATTACACAAGTTAGGCTGAAGACACAAGGAGACATTCGCTAATATTTATTAAACAGGCCAGATCCTTGCTTTAGTCCCTAGTAGATACAGTGTTATCTCATTATAAAGGATTAAGAAGGTGGAAATGATGATCCTTATGCCTGGCTTGTTCAGGGAAGCTTGTCCATGTTAGTCCAAGTGTGATGTGTAGGTGTGTGTTTTCACTGTCTTAGTGTCTGCATATGTCTTACTTAGCTCATAGACATAATAGATAGAGGGCTGGCCTGGTCCAGCCTTGTGTATTTTGACCATGATAATCATATATATATCACAGTAGTTATATTATGACGCTGAACTTTGTTTTGGTCATTATTCTGCACGCACAGATATATTAGACTTGCAGAAATGAAAAGTAACACTATATTGTTCCAATCATTATTTTTATCCATGCTTTGCCACTTTGTCTGCACTTTAAGTAGGTTACTGGTAACTGTGTACTTTTTTAGTGTGACTAATAAGTGTTTATTAAGAAATAATCCTCAAAAAGCCAAAGTAACAGGGACAGAATGGTAGAATGTTCCCTGCACCTCTAATTCAACAAGTGCAATACACTCAGTCATGTTGGGTTGCTTTTTATTGTGGCTTCTTGTGTACTTTAATTCTACAGTTCTAGAAGAGCATAAATGGCTAGGTCCTATAGCAAAAAAAGTATAGATGCTATGCTTTGATTTTTAATTTCTGGGTGATGTATTTTCATATCACATGGGTTATTTTCAAATGGCATACGTTAGGGTTATTTTCTGTGAAAGCTGAACATGTTTTATTAACTTGCTGTAGGACAATGCAGATAGTAAGACAACAGTAACTCCTACAGTACATGCACGCTTGCCTTATCTTTTTGTTTATTTGCAGTACTGTACCTTTTCATAATGTTCAGAACCGTCTAGAAGTGTTTTTTGTTATTTCAAATGTTACACAAAGAAAACCTCTCCATGGCGATGCCAATAATCACAGGTTTCTTTCTCAGAAATGTGATTTGTAAAGATGCTATGATTGTGAGAGTTTAACTCTGGGGTATGCTATAGAATACAACTTGGCTGTGGACGGATATCACTGTACTTGCAGTATTCTTTGCAGGGTTGTGCTTCATTTATGTTACATCATACGACAGTGTCGCGCCTTTTGTGCAACTTTGTAAGCTTGTTACTCTAAACCACGATTAACAGTGCTTGACATGGTCATGTGATGAATTATAAATTAGGCTTAAGTGGAGATATGTTGTATTTCAAACAACTAATCTTTATTCCAGTCAACAGTGACAATCATAGGCTTGTCTGTGCTACAGCATCTGTATCATTGTGTCATTTTCTTGTATTTTGAATATGTAAGTGTTTTAAAGTCTTACAGTCTTGATACCCCGATGTTGTTGTTGGGTGTGTGTTTGTGTTTGTGTGTGTGTGTGTGTGTGTGTGTGTGTGTGTGTGTGTGTGTGTGTGTGTGTGTGTGTGTGTGTGTGTGTGTGTGTGTGTGTGCAATTGACTGTGTCTGTGTGTGTGACTACGCAAAAATATGAATGTGATTTATTGTATAAGACTGCATTGCTTATTATTTTCAGCTGTCTTTTGTTACTGTTTAATAAATAACATAAATTGACCCTCCTTCTTAGTAATGGTCTTGTCTTTCGTTAGGTATAGAATCAAATAAGCGCTGCATTTATTTTAAAATATTAAAAGACAGCAGAGGTTACAGAAATATGGCTTGTGTGAGACTCAACCTGAGAAAGTATACCTGTGCATCGAAAATAGCAGATCTACAAGCTCACAGCATGTTGCGACGATGTGTCCATAACTATGGATGTGACGCGTTGCTTGGCCACTCGCTCAGTCGATGGGCACACTTGCAGGCTATGGGCACACTTGCACCGCATGAGCTGAAAAAAAAAAAAAAAGTTCACACTTTGTGTCATGCTCCACTGTGAACAGTGGAGTTATGGACCAGAACTATAGGTGTAGTTGCGCTCCCATATAGACCTGTGCAGTGACGTCACCGCCCCTGTTCCAGAAATGGATTCCCCATTCATTTTTCTCATAGACTTTTCGAAAATAATTTATATAAAGACGATTACGCCGCGGACAAAGCCAACTCGAGTCGTGACGAATCATGATGACACACAAACTTTTGGGACAGTCAAATCATTTCTAAGATGAAAAACGAAACAAAAAGTCTTGTATCATGCCGTTTTCTACTTCTTCCTAATTATATATATTATATGTCGATATTGTGTTTGTTGTCATGATTTGTCACGACTCGAGTTGGCTTTGGCCGCGGCGCAATCGTGTTTTTATTAACCATTTTCGAAAAGTCTATGAGGAAAATGAATGAGGAATCCACTAGTGGAACAGGGCTGGTGACGTCACTGCGCAGGTCTATAGGCCTACCTTGCATTGGACTCAGGCAACAGTTTTATTTTAGATCATTTGTAAGTAGCCTACAACATGATCATAACAGATCAAGACTTTAGTGTCTAGTTATTACTGTAGCCTACAATACTTGACAGTTGGAATGGTGCACAAATGCCTAAAATTGCTCTTAGTTGCACCTTCCTTAATGAAAACAGTGCATTTCCAACTCCAGTTGCAGTCCCTATCATTCTTGGGCAGTAACTACAGTACCACTTTCAGAAAAAACTTTTGGCCCTTTTATGGTCTACTCAGTCTCATGTGAAGTTGTGAACATGCCAGACAATGTATAAGTTACTCCTTTCAGAATTTAGATTTGATCCATACAAACCCACATAACTTATAACCATGACAGATTATTTGAAAACAACCAATCTTTTTTCTGGTGATATTGTCCTCCTAATATGTGAGAGGGCCGTGGAATTTCTTTTACATTTTTTTTATTCATTTGGGTGGGCATATTTTATTTGGGTGGGCATTTGGGTGGGCATTTGGGTGGGCATATTTTATTCATTTGGGTGGCCTCCTCACGTATAGGACAATATCATGTGTTGTTTTCGAATAATCTGTCATGGTTAAAATGAATTTTAAGTTACAATGGGTTTGTATAGGAAGGAGGCAGATACACTAAAATAAACATCACATATCTAAATACTGAAAGTAATTTATAAACTGTCTGGCGTGTTCACATGAAGGTTTTTTTGAAAGTGGAATATCTCTTTAAATATAACAATTATTATTACTGTAATATTACCTTTTACAGCAAAAGTAAAGATATTACTACATTATGGGTAATAAGTAATGTGTAAAAAAACATGCCTCTTTACTTATTATTTTTTTACAAGTCATTAACAGGTAGAGATGCACTGTGGTCTGTAAATCCTAGTGCATTCTGCACACATGTGGGCTACGATAACTTGCAAGATTTGGACTATTGTTGAGAGGTGGACGATTTTGTCCGAAATGAAACTTACACGTGTCCCATTACTCTGTGGGAAGAAACGACATGCCGTAGACCCGTAGACCCGTAGATTTCAAGAAATAAAATGTTTTGTTTTTTTATTATTATTTCCCGAAACGGAGCTGCCATCTTGGGGGAGGGGAGTGGGGGGCGAGGACCCGCCCACCCCCACTCCACCCTCGCCTCCCTCCCTGCTCGGCTTCCGTACTCCAGACCTCGATAGCAGTCATGCAGTTACTGTTGCCTCAGTAGACTTTAGCAGGTCAACGAGAGGTAATATTAACAACTTTTCACTTTCTTGGACATGGTTTCGGTAGTCGGATATCGGTGTTCTGTACGCGTGACCAGAATGTTTTCATAAGGCGTAAAGGAGGTATTCCATCCATCCAATGACTTGTACAAAGTCAATGTTAGCTGTGTTATTAGCATTAGCACACTCACTGTCATAGAAGCAGCAGCTTTCTGCTGAGCGCCGTGACCATGCTGGTGACCATGGCGAGTGTTCAGATGTGCATCACTGGTCACCAGAGGACCTTAAGACACATCCTTGGTCTGAGCAGACTGTTGGAGTCCAGATGTGCTGCAGCTGTGAGGTGGCCATCATCAGCTGCTACAGGTGGAGGCAGCAGAAATGTGGTCACAACCTGTGCACTGTGTACCAAAGCCGCCTCGAAAAAGAAGAGGGAACTGTCCGAAAAGAAACTGGTAATATTTTTGGGGGTGATTTGTATAGTTATTAAATTAAAGGGGAACTCCAACACATTTAACATTTTAATATGTCATTAATATACCTTAGAGATGTTGTGTGGACGTGATAAAGACGTTCCGCCAATTCTGTATTTCCTAAAAAATAGAGGTTTGAAAAATCATTAACATGGTGAAATACATCTGATGACATCATCAAGATGTATTTCACCATGTTAATGATTTTTCTTTCAGACCCCTTTTTCCAGAGAGGGTACAAGTGGAACCAAATGGACCCGCTAGGGTCCATTTGGTTCACATTTGTATCCTCTCAGGAAAATTTTGAAAATGGGTGGAATTCCCCTTTAATGGTAAAAATAAACGTTCTTCATTCTATATACAGGTGCTGGTCAACGAATTAGAATAATTTGAACAGTGCAATCGTTAAATTCTTTGAATGCATTTCTTGTGCAGAAAACAAATCGGGTGTTCACCGCGCCTGTCCTACTGGTTAGAGTAATCACAGAACTCGTAACCTGTAAAAAATTTGCTCAGCTGAGCTTTCCAAAAGGCCCATTTAGGCCATTTAACTGTGACACTGTTGTTTCATTGAATTAGAATAATGGAGAAACCGTTTCATTGAATTAGAATATTTTTTATTATAATTAGAATCATCACTTTCTCAGTATTTTGTGGCTGCCCCCTTGGCTTGTATGACTGCCTGAAGTCTCCGTGCAGGGGTTGACACTAAGGTCTCCGAGGTACTTGCCCATCGGGCAAGTGCAATCAGGTTCTACTTGCCCTCAGGTCATGGTCACTTGCCCCCCCAAAACTATATTGTAAATTTTGCTTTTAAGTTTACTTCCTACTTGGGTGCTTTCAACAGGTGGTCCAGGGACCACCAGTGGTCCCGGAGAGGGTTCCAGGTGGTCCCTAGCTAAGTTGGTTAACCAGATGTAACTCTTGAGAGCGTAAAAATGAAACCAAATGGACCCGCAAGGGTCCATTTGGTTTCATTTTTACGCTCTCAAGAGTTAAAAATTCATCATCTTAATTAGCCCATAGTGGATACAGACCCAGTGGTCCCTGACCCCAGCAAAATGATAGTTTGGAACCAAATGAACCTGGGAGAGAGATAGGTAGATAGCTAGAAAGCAGGGAAAGACTCAGAGGCAGAGTGCAATGACCGCCTTCAAGACAAATTTATCTTGTGTAGTGTTATAGTGCACAAAGTTGCACACTTGCCTGATCGGGCAACCAGGTAGCAGTCTTCACTTGCCCCACCATTTTTTTACTTGCCCCGGCAAGCGGGCAAGTGTTACTGTCAAGCCCTGTCCGTGGCATCGATTTGAAGAACTAGCTATTTCTACCTATCTCTCTCCCAGGTCCACTTGGTTCCAAACTATCATTTTGCTGCGGTCAGGGACCACTGGGTCTGTGACCACTATGGGCTGATTAAGATGATGAATTTTAACTCTTGAGAGTGTAAAAATGAAACCAAATTGATCTGCAAGGGTCCATTTGGCTGAGGGCAAGTAGAACCTGATTTGCACTTGCCCGATGGGCAAGTACCTCGGAGACCTTAGTGTCAACCCCTGCACGGAGACTTCAGGCAGTCATACAAGCCAAGGGGGCAGCCACAAAATACTGAGAAAGTGATGATTCTAATTATAATAAAAAATATTCTAATTCAATGAAACGGTTTCTCCATTATTCTAATTCAATGAAACAACAGTGTCACAGTTAAATGGCCTAAATGGGCCTTTTGGAAAGCTCAGCTGAGCAAATTTTTACAGGTAACTAGTTCTGTGATTACTCTAACCAGTAGGACAGGCGCGGTGAACACCTGATTTGTTTTCTGCACAAGAAATGCATTCAAAGAATTTAACGATTGCACTGTTCAAATTATTCTAATTCGTTGACCAGCACCTGTATGTCTGGCATCAGGGGATGAATGGTGTAACAAACAGGAGGCAAAGGTTGCAAATACAAAATAAAACACAACAACGCATAACAAATCTACATTTTAATCCTTACACATGTAAACAAGAATAACTACTGTGTATAAAAGGGCCTGCGAATACTGCTGGCATTTCAACACCTTTCTGTCCTGCAATGCATTGGCTGTGTGTTCTATAGGCTATACTTACCTTAAAGGTATACCCGATGACTTTTTCATTAAAACAAATCTTATATTTGATATACATTGTGACTAGCATAACTTGTCACATAAGCCCACATAAGAATTTCAGCCCTCAGCCCCCATGTTTTCTATCCAAAAGTGGTGGTATGTTTCTATCCTGTAGTGGATGTTAATTTTCTCTCTGGTTGTAGCTTCTGCGTCATGTCTGCCATATCAATGGCTAAAACTAAAGAGAAAACTAACATCCGTTACAGTCTGGCCGGCAGTAATGTTGACCCTATGTTGCTCCCTCTGATATCCAGTCCTGACAGAGGGGCTTATTAGCTATTGGGTCAAGGCTCCCAGAAATTATGTGGGGGGATTATGTTGGAAGGGGCTTACCTTGAAAAGTTTGAGGAAGGAAGGAGTTCTTATCAAGAAGAAGATACAAGAAACATGAAGTAGAGTCACACACTTAAACACAACCCATTGTTTGGTTTGCTTCATAGAGCCGTTACTTTGTGGACTACCGTAATGTGAAGCTGTGTGCTGGGTCCGGTGGGAAGGGAGCCTGCACCTTCCACAGCGAGCCTCGTAAAGAGTGGGGGGGTCCTGATGGAGGGAATGGCGGCGATGGAGGAAACATCATCATCAAAGGTACAACCAGGCTTAAATATGTCTTTCTGTCAGCGTGACACAAGTCCTCTGTTTTTCACTTCACTTTGCAGCTTTTCACTTCAGTCTGTTTGTTTCGTCCACACAATTCCAGATGTATGAGCAAAGCGCCTCTGTTTAAATGTGGGCTTGTCCAACCCACATTGTTGTCAAATAGTTAGGATTTTGAGAGTAAATCACAAGCACATGTTTGTTTGTGTTTTTGTTAGCACTTACGTGAAATTCTTTACAAGCTCATGTGGAAACTCGGAGACACTTTCTTAAGTTATTACTTTGTGAGATGTGATCATGGCACACGTTGCCAACAAGGATGGCATGCATGTAGACTGGCATGCCAAAGTGATTTTATGGATGTTAAAGTAAACAAACATACAGTAAGCGCTGCTCTTCCCTTCCTGGGTAAAGCAATGTCCAATGTTTCATACTTAGACAAACAGTATGTAGTCTCTTTCTCACACTTCATCTCCACTTTATCTTTAATCTCAACGATGTGATCTTAAATATTTATGTTGTTGGCGTGCTTCCAGTCGACCGGGTCGTCAAATCCCTGGCACAGGTTTGTCCAGTGTACAGAGGAGAAGACGGACATTCAGGAGGCAGCAAGAACTGTTACGGTCGCAACGGCCAGCACACCTTCCTTTATGTGAGTTAATTCTCTTACGTATCAGTGCCCTACATACATCATCGTCAGTAACAAGAGCTGATGTAAATGCACTGCGTTGAGAGCTGGTAGATAATATTTTCTTGCTTTCAATTTTGGCACACCTACAGCAGATTATAAAAAGTCTTTAGCAGGTTGGAAAATATGTAGTGAACATTACAGTAAAAAGTACTGAAGATTTCTCCCAACCTGCACACACAGGAGAAAAAATGTTACTGTATTTAAGGATGACCTTGTTGAGACAGTTCAAAAAGGTTTAGGAAAAATGAATGTTATAAAAGTTTTATCAGTGTATCCAGAGAAGGTAAAAAACATATCCCCACCAGCGATAAAAATGATTGACGAGGAAGGTTCTTCCTCATCCCCCAAACAAATCGCAACCTGCACTTACAGTATATGGTAGTGTTTTGTTGATTAAATGATTGTGACGCAGTTTTGACATGTTTTCTCTCTTGCAGGTGCCAGTGGGCACGGTGGTGAAGGAACAGGGTGCGGTTGTAGCAGACCTCTCTGAGCAGGGCCAGGAGTTTGTGGCTGTGTTTGGAGGTGCCGGAGGGAAGGGGAACCGTTTCTTCTTGTCCAACGAAAACCGTGCTCCGATGACAGTCACACCCGGAATGCCGGGACAGGAGAGATCACTCCAGCTGGAACTGCGCACCATGGCCCACGCTGGTCTGGTGAGTCTACACATGCCATGCTATATGTCTCACAGCATGTGGCCCGGACACACACGGGTCCTTGAGAGGTCCCCAGCTAAATGATTGATTGTTAAATGGATACGTGTAATGTAACTAAATAATTTGTTACTTGAAAGGATTTGCTGTAGAGTTTGGGGGAAAGGACAGTGTCAACTACAGACTCCTGGGGGACAGAGGCCAATGATGCATAATAGGGTTTAACTCGTTGAGGAATCTGGATGTTGCTACTGTACATTTTAAAACCTTTTTCTTTTTCTTTTCTGTTTACCATTTGTAGGTTGGGTTTCCAAATGCAGGGAAGTCATCACTGCTAAGGGCCATTTCCAATGCCAAACCTGCAGTAGCTGCTTACCCATTCACTACCCTGAATCCCCATGTGGGGGTTGTCAAGTACAGGGATCATGAACAAGTAGCAGGTAGCTCCTTGGTGTTATTATGAATTGTTTTTAATGCACCACATCATTACACTTAAAACGAATAAATAAATGATTTGTCCTAAAAGGTGATATTTAACAAACATGTGATTATAATTGAATTGTTTTTTTGTATTTTTTGTATTTATTCACACACAAAAAGATGTGTGTCTTGAACAGTTTCAATTCCACTCACTGCTATAGGCAGCAATAGCTACAAGGCAAGCCAGGCATTGCTCAAGTTATATTTCTTTAGTCAAATGGAAGAGAATTAAAATAATTAGACTAATTGGATAAAATAACAGACTCTTTTATTTTTTGTTTTTCAAGTGGCGGACATCCCAGGGATAATCCGTGGAGCCCATCTAAACCGTGGCCTGGGCATCTCCTTCCTGAAACACATCGAGCGCTGTCGCTTCCTCCTCTTTGTGCTGGACTTGGCCACTCCAGAGCCGTGGACCCAGCTGCAGCACCTGCGCTATGAACTAGAGCAGTATGAGGCCGGTCTGTCTGACCGGCCTCATGCTATTGTAGCCAACAAAATGGACCTTCCTGAGGCCCAGGGTCAACTAGAGACGCTCAGGAGTCACGTCACCCAGAGGATTATTCCTGTTTCGGCGCTTACAGGACAGAACACAGAGGAGTTGATCCTCCACCTTAGAGAGTTGTATGACGGCAACCTCCAGGATTCAACGCGAAGACAAGTCCACCAGGTGGCAATAAAAACATTGTAAGAACCGGGCAGTGACAGTGCTTCAGGTGAGGAGGAAATAAAATACATCACAGATGGGCTGTGTTAGGCTACTTAAGTGGAAGTGGAATAAGTTATTCTTTACATTATTTCACTTATTACTTGGTATGAAGTAATTACCATCCACATACACAACTCACCATCTG
The DNA here is from genome assembly GCA_039105355.1 of Benthosema pterotum. NCBI lineage: Eukaryota > Metazoa > Chordata > Actinopteri > Myctophiformes > Myctophidae > Benthosema > Benthosema pterotum. The sequence continues at coordinate 38,688,364 of CM076968.1, forward strand.
TAGGACTATCGTAATAGTGAAAAACCCTTTCTGTGAGTTTTCAGGTATGCCGAGAAGAATTTGTTGCGCATGTAAAATGTATTTAAAGTTTTGGTTAATAAATCTTATTTAAAACAATCATCGGGTCTTACATTTTGTATTTAAGTTTTGCATGCTTTCAATGCTTTATTCATATTGCACAAATGCGTTACCATAGGTATTCTTTCACATTTATTTTAACCGCTTTCAGCCCACTTTTAAAAGTATCAAACAAACAAGTGAATTTCCAAAACGTGACAGCAGACTAATCCCGTTCTGCTTGTGTGGAGCGGTGGTGAGGGACATTTGTTTTTGTTTTGGAAGCCTGATAAACAACAAACCCACTAGCAGGGTGACATGGAGCTGACCTCTGCCCTCTGCCTGGCCTGTTGTGTGCACTGGGTTAAGCCGCATTTATGCTTAGTTGCAGGCCAGTGTCGTGCAGCGAGAAAAGGTAGATCTACAAGCTCCCAGTGTCCCACAGCGCATCGAGTTGTGAGCTTGTAAATTGTCTAAATTTCTGTGTGCGCGACACCAAGCCCTTCAGAGGTGTTTACTGGCTGCTGATGCTACTACTGTTGCTAACCGGAGTTCTAGAGGTAAGACTTTGCATGGACAGGCGGTCACACAAGTTATGATGTAGTGTAGTGTATGTTCTTTTGCCAGCAATATTTTTGTTACCGGTAATTCCCAAAAAAGTGGTGAATGTATAGGTAGGTATGTTTGAGTTTTTTGTTTAAGGATCCTTTGTATTTTTCTATTACTCTAGTAGGCTCCATCCTATTATAAATGGCTCACCACAGCTCCCATTTGATTCTTATTCAGTGATGTGACCTTTGGTCATTCATCAGGCATTGATTTTCATATATTGAATTCTTATTAAACCGCATTGAATTTTTATATTGTTCAAGGCAATGTGGTCAGTATCTACAGTACATTGTGACTGAACTTTGTGAATTCTTTGTTTATAATGTCCAAGGATAGGTATTAAGGTTAGTGTCACATGACGGTTCACAAACACGATGCTGATGACAACCTAAATGGTTCTACAATTTATACAGTTTAGCCATAGAGCAAACGCTCCTAATCCAGAGCGTTTTACAGTAACCCAGAATAAAACAAAAAACAAAAGCAAAACATCGTAACATAGTCATCATGAATCCTACATACTGTAAGGTTAAGAACCAAACAATGGAATACCTATCTTAGGAAACAATATTTTCTTTAACCTTTTTTATTGAAGCTGTCTTTTCCATCACCCTGATTAAGGTAAACAGGATACAATATAAAGATACAGGATAAGAAACAATTCAAAGTGAGCAAGTACAGCTAATGTAGATCTCATTGGTTCTTCTTGATTCTTCTATTAAGATTGGAAACAATACACTAGAGTGCACCTATGTCTACATAAAGTGCTTTTTAATAAGTTAAATAATTTGAGCCTACTGTATGTGTACACCTGTAGGAGGTCGAAGCTATGGCAAGATGTGGAGCGCTGCCTTGGTGTTTTTAGTAGAGTTTTTATTATTTTATTTATTTATTATTTATTGATCTATGTTCTATGTTTTTTGCATTGTATGTTATTGATTGTTGTAATCTCGGCACTGCTGAAAAAGAGAGTCCCAGCCCCCAGTCTGTTTTCCGAGAACTAAATAAAGGTGGAAATACAAGTAACACTAGCTCAGCATTACTGATTGATTCATTCAATAGTTTATTAGACATATTAGTTCAAAATGGATAGTACTTATACAAATTCTTGCAATCTTCTAATAATTAATTAATGCCATTTCTTAAGGTCATGTTGAATTTATGTCTACTCTACAGCCATTCCAGGCAGGTTTCAATATTGGACGCACTTTATGGAGATAAGTATAACAGACAAACTATGTGATAGTGCAATAGTTTGAAGTTCAGTCCATGGCATGGGGGTAGCCAGATGTTGGATTTGACAGCTGCATCAAGGCACTATATGGTAATTAAATAAACTGTCTGATTGGAATTCTAAAATTGCTATTAGGTTATTCATAAGAAAAATCCCCATCCCAAGGGGGCCCCCTGGTGGGTCAGAGGCCCAGTGCAGTCACCTATAATGCCACAAATAAAAGCAGCAGTGCCTGGCAGAAAGGAAGCTGTCAACCTGGAGGAGGGAGACGGACTCAGGATGTTTATGGGTGATGATGCTAGCTGGAGAGCGAATAACCTGGACGGCATTACAGATTTAAACCCAGACCTGCGGTACGTCAAACAGCCGGCCTGAAAGCAGTGTTATCACAGGTGCTGAAGGCTGCTGTGTCATGTTTTGTGTGAGTGGAACCTCATATGACCACTCTGTGCCACTTCCTTTGAGGTCAGAAACGAGTAGGTTCTTTATCTTGCAGATCACAGCAGAGAGAGGAGTTGCTGCTTTATATTTTATGTTATGTTTTGTGATGAAGTCTCTCTGTTCTGTGTTCTCCCCACAGGTCAGCATGTGAGAGGAATGGACAGTGAGATTGAGACATCGGCCAGAATTCTATGGGACTACCTCTGTCTCCATCAGCCTCTGGAAAAGGCAAGGAATAGTTTGTAGAGATGATTGTGTGCACAACTCAGTGTCTATATTTAGGCCAAGTGCTGGATGTGTGAGGCATCAAGGCAAACATCAAAGAAGAGGAAACATCTACACACTAGTTTCTAGAGCCCCACAAGACCTTTTATTAAAGGCAACGGTTACCTTTTAAGAAAGTAAGTAAAAAGGGGTGGAGGCAACAACAACAAAAAAACAAATCTGAGATCTAGTCTTATTGGGATGAAAAGTCTTATTGGGATGCAAGTCTTTAATAAATTAAGTCTTGAGTTCTGGAGACTAGTGTGTGGATGTTTTTTTTCCCTCTTCCTTCCTCTTTCCACTTGTTTTCATATGCCAAAACAATTATCTAACTCAAAATATCTTAATTCAGCAGTTCACAAACTTTTCTTTTATGTTAAAAGTCTTCTCTGTTACTCGGTCCGGTGTGTCCACTGTCCAACCATCTGCCACTTAACATGGCAGTGAGTGTAGAATGAGAAAATCTCACCAATTTCAGTACTACTGCACTGTGCTCCAATGTTTTCTATATGGGAAGCGAACGCAATAGCCAATAAGTACTGTACATGCACTCAATAACTGTACTCTACATCTCTGAGGAAAATTGTTCTTATACTTCACTACACTTATTTTATACTTTGTATTTTTGCTACTTTTAAGTACATTTTGATTAGCCCGATTTCCCACCTGCTTCCTTTGCGTTCCATGATTGTCACTTCAAGTGATGCCATATAGACCTACCTTTGAAGTGCATTGTAACTGTTTTACTTATAATAGAGTATTCCTACATTGCAGTATTGATACTCCCCCTTAAATAAGAAATGTGATACCTTTTCCTACCTTTGCCCCAGAGTGACGTCATCATTGGACTGGGTTGTCATGACTTGCGAGTGGCTGAGAGGTCGGCTGATCTCTTCCTGGAGGGATGGGCTCCCTGGCTGCTCTTCACTGGTTGCCAGGGCAACCAGACCGCAGGTCAGTTAAGGGCATGCCCCCAGTCTCTTTTCTAAACGGACTAGTGGACATTAAATTGAACTGGGAACCTTCACCGATTCCATTGTATAAACGATGCTCAAGTCGAGTCCAGACATAAGCTACATGGCCAGGCTCGCCCCTAGATACAGTATTATATAATAATTGTAGTGCCTAAAAGCCTATACTAAAGGCACTACTGGTTGCCGATGGCCAGGTGGAAGTTCTTACGTGTGACAGTACAAACTGATCTCCCAAACATGCCCTTTATGTTTAACTTTGCTTTATTTTCCACGGTCATTTTCCTATATGACATACAGATAACATAATACAAAAGAAACAATAAACAAACACAGGCGACCAGCCCTACTGAACAGTTGGCCTCTGCCGTCTGCCACTGGCAACACCTGACGACTGATTAGCAACCTGGTTAAATACCTGGGCTGGCTTTGACCAAGGTGCAGCAATTAATCAATCAATCAAGAAAAGAGTGTCATAATGGATGGCTTTTACAGTAATTATTTTGTTAATAAAGTTATAGCCTTTTTTGTTGCCTGCACTTGTGCAGATAACCTGATGTAGTCTACAATATCACAAGTAGGTACACAGAATCAGTTAGTTAGTTATTAGTTGAGTTAATTAGTTCTGACAGGAAACCGTGAGTTATGTAGATGATGTATTAGGATTAATTATTGTTTTTTTGCGATGTACACCATAAGAGGATCAGGAAGGGTTGGTTACCAGAGAAAATATCTTTATTACAGGCTAAACATAGGCTAATTTTATGTTCGGCTTAAATGGAATAGAATTGAGTGTACCTTAAATATAAAGTCAGGGAATTACTTTAATATCTAGACTACAATCTAGTCTTACTGGCGGTTTAATAATTTAATTCAGAGTTGGTTAGAAATCCAAATGCCAGAACAGCCTCTGCACGGCATAAAGAACTTATATGTCAACCAGGGAGTCTGTGTAATATTTTGCATAACCTAAAATAACTTCAAAAGTATATGTTTATTTCATGAAGCTATTTTATATACGTTTCTACTGCATAGGTTTTATGCATATGGACCAGGCGAGAGCCCAATGTTTCTACTGTGTACGTTTTAGGCGTGTGGACCAGACGAGAGGCAGATGTTTTCATGGAGGTGGCGCTTAGAATGGGGGTTCCCAGACACAACATCCTGCTAGAGACAGAAGCCACAAACACTGGAGAGAACATCCGCTTCTCCCATAGGATTCTCAAAGAGACCAACACACCAGGTAATGTAAAGAATGTAAAGGTCTTTTGGTTTGTATCGTTTATGTTGTTCTGTAGAGTTTCTGCTATCTGTGCGGTGGTTGTCGTGGGCCGGTCTGCGCGAAAATGGGCCGGTCTGGGGGAAATTTGCACAAATTTGCCCCAGACTGGCCCATTTTCCTACAGACCATTTTTGTGCAAATTATAAGTTAAAAGCACATGCAATGGCCAGGCTGATTTTTTGTGCCAGTCCAATCCTGATTCTCAATGTTTATGTATGTCAAAAGCACATAGTGCAACGATTCGTTTATTCTCCCTTTTGGCTTAATGATGACATCTGTGTTCTTCCCGGCCATGGTTCAGCCTCCAGGCTGATCCTGGTGCAGCAGCCGTTCATGGAGCGGCGGGTTTGTGCCACCTTCCAGCGCCAGTGGCCTGACGGGGTGGAACACACCCGCGCCATCATCACATCCCCCCAGATGGACATGTCTGCATACCCTCACCCCTCTGTGGGCACCGCCTCTGATCTGATCACCTACATGCTGGGTAAGAATGCTATTGCAATATTGAAATAAGCATTCAGGGGTGCAACACCTGCCCTAAATCATGTGTTTTGCCATATCCAGTCTCAACACAACAATCTAAAAATATATTTTACGGCACTGTGTGGCTTTGTACATTTGACAAGCTTTATTGATGCTGATCTTCCTTTTCAGCAGCATTTGGCACCTTCCCACAGAGCCAAAACCTTTCATATATAATGAGACATTTAAATATCACATCACACATTTCTCTGGTGTAGGTTATAAAGGCTTTAGGGGGTCTAAATGTATTCGTGAAAGAGGCCTTATGTGCACAATGGCGGCAGGTATGGCTGTGCTATAGTCTACAACGTTGGTTGTAAATGTCTATGTTGACTATAGAGTTTGGTTGTTCTTGTGGTATTCTGTTCTGAGCATGTGTTGTGTTGTGTTTTGTTGTGTTGTGTCTTGCCCAACATTGTTCAGGTGTGCTGGAAAGAATCCGTGATTATCCTGAGAGAGGATTCCAGGTGGAACAGGAGGTTACCCCAAGTGTTTTATCTGCCTACCATTGGCTCCTGCAGGCAGGATACTGCCCCAAGTGACCTACTGTACACTGTATACAGTAGGTGTGTACAGTTGGTGTGTCCTCGACAAAGACTCTGAACCCTGACTGCTCCTGCTGAGTGGGGTGCTGCCGTGCATATGAATGAGTGTCTATACATACGTATAAACATACAGAACGTTCTTTCACCCCAGTAATATTAATAAAAGTTGAGTCTAATCAAATATTTTTGGGAACTTAGTTCTTACCCATTTGAATAGGATATATGATCATCATATCTGTGTATTCCTCAGTCTGATATACATGCGCACACACACAAATCTGATCTGAGACTTCCACAGACCTGCCCACACATGCAAACAGTCTCAGACAAACAGACTCCCTGACTGACTGTCTGAGTTACGAATGACTAAGTGACGGATTTATGTATTTATTATGAACACCAGAATAACCATAAAATGAATTTCTGAACAAGCCAAAAACAAAATTCTCATAACCCTTAACGGACCACTTCACCACTTTTCATCTTCAAATAATGTACCACTATTTTTTCCCTACTCTAGTCTGTCTCACAGGAGGGCTGTGGGCAGTTCAGAAACCCGTCTTCCATGCACATCATTGTTTGTCTTTTTAAATATATATATTTATATATAGTTTTATCAGGAGAATGATGGCTTCTATTTTCACTTTTTAACTTTTCAGGAATAGAAAGCCTGCAGTTTCTATTAGCATGCATTCTCCATCAATGATGCACATGGATGACAGGTCTCTGAACTACCTACAGCCCTCCTGTGAGACACAGAGTAGAAACACATTTTTGAACCTATTATATGAAGATACATACAAACGGTGAAGTGGTCCGTTAACATATCGGATATTTCTCATGAAACCACTGTACAAGTAGCCTACATTATTCGTAGAGGTGGTTAGTGGTTTCTTTAAGCAATATATGTTAACCACTGACTTCACAAGTATTACATTTTAACAGATGCAAATGAGATATCGGAAAATACATTTTCAAAAGACAGGTGCAACAAAATGAGTCACAGATAGTCACAAAACTATATTTCAAAATCTATATCTAACCGCGTAAGTCAGCTTTATAAAGTGTCTTTAAAAGTGTGTAATGTCAAATTAAACCTCTGTATTGCATGCCTTTCTGTCAACAGTATGTCAGAGAATTAAAAAAAAAAGAAAAGAGAAAGAGAGGCTTTGGAAGGGCGCTGCCAGCATGACAAGAAAGGACCTTGACTGAAAATAATAGGCCTAAAGGTGTTTTTTTTTTGACACTTTAATTGCCTGTGATTCATATTTCCTTCTTGGATTTTCAGGTGGTTTCAAAGCTAATATTCAAATTATTTAACAAGTATACTCTAGTTGCTCAGAGGTCTGGCCACAGAGCTTTGATAATTTATTGTTAGACAGGTCTGAAATTGTTCTTGCATCACAGTATCACCCTTTGTGAGATCACATTAAAGTAACAAATAACAATAATAACAAAGGCTCACATATTTAACATAGTCAGTTTAAGACTACAGTGGACTCTCCAAGTTTCTTTGATCAGGTACAGTTACTTCCATGTTTAATCTCAATGTGAAATTAATACTGAGGAATAATCCGTTCTGCCTTTGGTATCTTAATTGCTGCATTGTAATTAAGAGCAGCATTGCTGATAATTTGCCAAAATTTTACCAGTTTTTATAGTAATTGGCTTATTTTTCCCTTTTTTGTGTTAAAAAGTCTTTAAATTTTCACTACTCCCACAGCATCATGTTGGGGCTGGCCTGGAGGTCCTGACCCACAGGTTAGAGTGGCCTCAGGTAAACAGACTGAAGCCACTTTGTTGAACTTGGGTCCCAGATCCAGCAGTGTGTCAGGGTCAAAGGGAATCTCTGGGATGGAGATAGCATCTAGCTGGGAGATATTCTCCTCCTTTCCTTCCTCTGCGTATGAGTGCGGGGCATAATCACCCAGTTCTTCTCCTGGAGCCTGGAGGATGGTCATCCTCTGGAAATGAACAGGTTCAGAGGGGAAAATATTTCACCCGTGAACTTAACAAATATAAAACAGTTATATAAATATAGTAAAAATCATTATGAAGCTGAAAAAAAGAGAGTGTGACAAGAACCAGATCACTGCAGTGTAAGTTAGTAGATTTATAGCTGATTTATTTGTATAGCCCTTTTCAAAAAGGCCTTTAGAGATGTGTACTACTACACAACCACAATTATTTCTTTACAAACTGAAATCCATATAAATTTAGTACCTGGTTTATACCTGGTCTAATGTGTTGAAAATGTGGTGATGTCTATCCATAGATGTATCCCCCGTTTGAGAATATTTGATGCCCGTTGTTAAACTCTGGCTCCCCCATTGAGAACTCTGTCATAAACAAATACAGGTTAGATTGAAATCAGAAATTAATGTGGTCAATAAATTACCAAATTAATTCATACCTTGGTAAAGTCATAGTTTGAATTCCAACTTGCACTCTAAGAAACAAAGGATCACAATTAATATTGTTTGACAGGGATTGTAGAGTTATGAACTTTCTTCCTTTCTTTGAATTTCACTTTTGAATTACCAGGCGCATGGGGTTCTCTCGATGAAACTGTCCTTCTCCAAGGGTCTGCTGTTGAAGAATGTTGAACTCAGACATGTCTTGCATTATTCCCATACTCGTTGATGTATCTAGAGACTGCAGGGGAACAGGAACAATAAATATAGTACATACATGGCCGCCAGGCCTGGAACTTCATCCCTTGTCTTGGTGTTGTGTGGTGTTTGGGCGCAAAGGCCAAAAGGCCAAATGCCAGGGCAGGAATTCCATTCAAATACAATTATTTTAAGACCAGCATTATTCAATTACTCCAACTATGTGGTTTTGTGTGTGGCACTGCAGTGTGCAATAGAGGCATAAGCATTTGAGTTTTCATTTTGGTCAGTGAAAACCTGACCCTACAATCACCCTCGGGAACTTTTCTGTAGTTGCCTTGATCCATAGTCCAAGATGTTGCCCAAAAGGATGCCTGCATATGGCACAGCAATATCCCATCATCCAAAACGGTCGCCCTGATTGCTGATTGGTGCCTCTAGGATCTCCATGGGAACAGAGTTCCAAAGTTTAATTCTAAACGGCGCAGCCGACAAAACCACATGCATCAGGGATTCAGCGACCTGCATTGTGAGCTTGTAGAATGACTATTATGGTACCGGTGGACCACCACGTGCCAACCTCTGCTAGCCCCTATTGTAGTCCCTATTGTTCTAGTGTTCTATCGGCACACCGCAGAACATAACGAAGACAGTTTTTCTTTCTACCCTCTGAAAAACATACCCAAACATGTGTGATGCCTTGTATCCTTCCAACTGCCTTATGCCAGTTCATGCAAACATTGTCATGGTGTTGAAGTGACATCACTTACTGTAAATTGATTTGTGTCTACTTGGATTGCAGGTATGGACAATAACGGCACCTGTCATAAGAAGAAGAATAAGGATCAATTATATTTAGTATAACCTGAAAAAAGGCTGATGCACAAGCTCACATCACTTTGCACTGTGACATAGAGTCATCAAAGGATCACAATTAATATTGTGGACAGGAAATGTAGAATTATTAACTTTCTTATTTTCTTTAAATGTAGGGGAAGTGATTTGAAATTCATGGTGTAGTACCAGCCTGGTGCACTAGGGGCCCCCAAAAGTAGCTACACTATGTGAACCTGCTGCTCTCTCCTGATTGGAGGAGAATTGTGGTGACCTGGGGTACTTTTATTAGCTCCTCTGCTAACGTGGGGGAGGGGGAAACTCCATATGTGGTTTCCACACCTTATAATAGAGCATTTTAACAGAAAAAAAATATTTTTTGGGTGATATCTGACAAAAGTGAAATCACTTCCCCTACCTTTAAATTAGACTTTTGCATTACCAGGACCATGGGGTTCTCTCCATGAAACTGTCCTCCAGGGGTCTGCTGTTGATGAATGTTGAACTCAGACATGTCTTGTACTATTCCCATACTCGTTGATGTATCTAAAGACTGCAGGGAAATGGGAACATTAAATACAATACATGGTCGCCAGGCCTGGAACTTGAATATGGTCAATAAATGACCAAATTAACACAAAGGTGCATAAATGAATTCATACCTTGGTAAAGTCATAGCTTGAATTCCAACTTGCACTCTAAGAAACAAAGGATCACAATTATTATTGTTTGACAGGAAATGTAGAATTATTAACTTTCTTCCTTTCTTTGAATTCCGCTTTTGCATTACCAGGCGCATGGGGTTTTCTCGATGAAACTGGGTCTGCAACAGCGTTTGTCCTTCTCCAAGGGTCTGCTGTTGAAGAATGTTGAACTCAGACATATCTTGCTTTGTCCCCATACTCACTGATGTATCTAGAGACTGCAGAGAAACAGGAACATACATACATACACACAGAACATACGTAAATACAGCAGATAGTCGCCAGGACTGGAACTTCATCACTTATGGTCATGGCCCCTCTTTTGGTGTTCTGTTGTGTTTGGGTACAATTAAGGCTAAATGCCTGGGCTAGGCAGGAAGGCCATTCAAATACAATTATTTTAAGACGTCATAGGGGACTCTGCATAAATCAGTTACTCCGACTACTCACATCAGGGATTCAAGGACACACATTATGAGCTATTATGGTACCGGCAGATCACCACGCACCAACCTCTGCTAGTCCTCATTGTATCATCCCCCTTTGGGATGATGATTGTACTGAAATTGAAAATGACAGGATGATGTTTGTAGTGAAATTGAAAATGACATCACTTACTGCAACTTGAGTCTTGATTGGTGACATGATAGGTGTTTGTGTTTTCACTGTGTCTGGTTTGACTACAGTTTTGGATGGATATGGCACCTGTCATAGAAAAAAGGATTAAACCTCAATTATATTTAGCTATGTGCAGGTAGCTAAATATAGGTACCCTAAACACAGCTGATGTATAACACATTAGTAGCCTGTGCAACATGATATTGAGGTGAATTGGTCATAAAAAAAAATAACTACCACAATAATTATACAGTATGTACAGAGAGAGATGGTAACATAAGACGCATATTAACCTTGCAGTCTTTTCCTGGGAGCTCAGTGTTGAACTTGACCAGACTTTCTCCAGAACCATCATCTGGTATGGACTTCATGTCCTTTTTACACGTCAGCAGAAAGACCAGCAATAACACCCCTGATATGTAGAACACCACCGTATAATAAACACAACTGAAAATCTTTTGGTTTTTCATGGTATTACTACACTCAACAAAAATATAAACGCAACACTTTTGTTTTTGCTCCCATTTTTCAGGGAATGGACTTAAAGCCCTAAAATTCATTCCAGATATACAATATAACCATTTCTCTCAAACACTGTTCACAAATCTGCCTAAATGTGTGATATTGAGCACTTCTGCTTTGTTAAGATAATCCATCCCACCTCACAGGTGTGCCATATCAAGATGCAGGTGTGACATCATGATTAGTGCACAGGTGTACCTCAGACTCTCCACAACAAAAAGACACCCTGAAATGTGCAATTTTCTTTTGCCTTATTGGGTGTATGGGCCTCCGAAACAGTCAGTATCTGGTGTGACCACCATTTGCCTCATGCAGTGCAACACATCTTCTTCGCATAGAGTTGATCAGATTGTCAATTGTGGCCTGTGGAATGTTGGTCCACTCCTCTTCAATGGCTATGTGAAGTTGCTGGATATTAGTGGGAACTGTTACACACTGTAAAAATGGTAATAACACAATATTACCACATTATTACCATTTCGACAGCGCATACCAGTTCCCACTAATATCCAGCAACTTCACATAGCCATTGAAGAGGAGTGGAGCAACATTCCACAGGCCACAATTGACAATCTGATAAACTCTATGCGAAGAAGATGTGTTGCACTGCATGAGGCAAATGGTGGTCACACCAGATACTGACTGGTTCGGAGGCCCATACACCCAATAAGGCAAAAGAAAATTGCACATTTCAGGGTGTCTTTTTGTTGTGGAGAGTCTGGGGTACACCTGTGCACTAATCATGATGTCACACCTGCATCTTAATGTGGCACACCTGTGAGGTGGGATGGATTATCTTAACAAAGCAGAAGTGCTCAATATCACACATTTAGGCAGATTTGTGAACAGTGTTTGAGAGAAATGGTTATATTGTATATCTGGAATGAATTTTAGGGCTTTAAGTCCATCCCCTGAAAAATGGGAGCAAAAACAAAAGTGTTGCGTTTATATTTTTGTTGAGTGTATTTTGAAAAGGGTCAATAATTTTGTTTTCAGCTAGCTATAGCCATTTTTAAGCACAGTTCTTCCTTCTCCTTGTAAGACCACTGTTTATTCTTATTATCTTCTAGATTAGAACATGAAACATATGAGGTATTTTAATTAAATGACTTGATGTGATGGGATGTGTGTACATGTGTGTGTTTACCAAATAGAAGCAACAGGGCTGCCAACAGAATTAAAATGGCTCCTGCCCCAACTTTAGCGCTCTTGGCTTGGCGGAGGTGGCAGTTGGGCACCCCTGGCACTATGCAGCTACACACTGTGATTGTCAGGTTGTGGAGCGCAGAGTGACCCTGCAGATCAGACACTTCCAGCTGCAGCTCATGGTGTCCGGTGTGGACGTTGCCCCCCTTGACCAGATTCACAGAGTAGCCTGAACCCAGACATAGACACGTCACACTGTGCAAGTGTAATGCAAAAACAGCAAAATCCTCAGTGTTTAAAAAACAAATGAGGGTCAATTTGGGTACAATTGGCCCTTCACCATGTCCCTCTCCAATTCGTCCCTTGTCCAATTGGCCAGAAAAGCTTGACCTGCATAGCAACAGTTGCTAAACTATTTAGACTGACATTGGACAGTGACTAAACTGCCCCAAAGGGTGGGGTTTTGAGAAGGGCTCATTTTACACATTCAGTTTTAAATCAAGGCAGAGGAAAGATATTACTGATGACAAAATCTATTGCAAGCCAATCAATCCTATCACATTTTCTTTTTGTGTTTACCTATAAACTCCAGCACATATCACATAATGCTTCTTTTCTTTTCTTTAATAACAAAGTAATAATACTATGAGACATTTTAACAGCCATCTCAGAATCAACCCTTACCGTGTTCAACATCCAAACTCCAATATCCCTCCTCCTGTCCTTGAAGCTTAAAGTGGAATGGCCCACCATAGGGATGTCCATCCAGGTCAAAGGCGGTGATGTTGGTCCCAGAGGGTCCGTCGGAGAAGCAGACGTCCATGGTGTTTTCAACCAGGCTTGGTACATTGTCGTTCTGGTCTATCAGATGGATGATGAGGGTTCCAGTTCCCGTCATTGGAGGCACACCTGGAAATCGTAAACAGTACTTGGTACACATTGGTGCCACAGTATGCTGTACAACTGTGTAGTCCCTTAAAACAAAATGATACTTTTGGCAGAGGTTTGGGGTTGTGTAGTTACCCAGTTACTATGGGGCTAATTTAGAATAGGAACAGTTTTGGAACAGTTTAGTAAAGGGCTGTATTTGAGATCTGTTTAAATGTGCAATGTATGTAGGTAGGTAGGTTACCAATGTATGTAGGTAGGCAACTATTAAAGATATAACTATTATTTGGAATCACATCATCAACAACCCCAATCTCCACCAAGTGTTTTGAGTTTGTTGTTGTTGTGAATAGATTAATTATTATTAAGGTGTGGGGTTCCTACCATTGTCCACAGCAAGCACTGTTACGTTATAAACATTGTCCTTATAGAGTGGCGACTCTCGGTCTAATATCTTGTTTGTGGTTATTTTGCCAGTCTTCGAGTCCACTTTGACCCAGTCACCCGGATCATCACCTATCTTGTATCTGTAACACATTAGAGGTTTCAATGTTTAGACCACATGTGGTTTGCTTGACTGCTGCATCAGTATCAACAATCCATTGTCACAGTACCAGATGTAGATGTGTCTTACACAAATGTATTGCCAATGTCTAGGTCTATGGCAATAAGTGTCTCCAGATAGTGTTCCACAGCAACATTCTCCGCCACTACCACGTCTTTGACACGGGGGGTGAAGACGGGCGGGTCATTGACGTCCTCTATGTTCACTGTCACATAGCGGGTGGCGAGAGGTGGCACCAAACCTGTGCCAGGGACACCCTCGATCTTGACAACGTCCCAGACACCTGTGCTGGGACGACTCTGGACTTTGCATGAGTAGTAAGCATCCTCGTTCTCCACACTGATGGTCAGGTTTTTCTGAGAGCCCTCCTCGAAGTCCAGAGGCTGTCCATGTGGGAGGATGCAGGGACATTTTATAGCAAATACATTGAACTCTATTCTAGCCTTGATATCATAACCCCAAAATATAAGTAAATATCTTTTTGTCAACCTATGCACTGCAGATAACCTCCATAGCCTACACCCGCTCCCCCAAAAGCAATCGATAGAGCTCAGCATTGACTTTGAACATAGCAATGACTTGTAAATATCCAAATCAAAATACCTTTTCCACATGCAACACTCCGTCATTTGTATCAGGGTCAGTATCAATTCTAAAGTTGTGCTTTTCGTTTCCATGGATGATGGTATATTTTGCCTTCCAGGCTGCAGTGCCTTCTGCATCCATGTCTGAAACATGCAGTTGCAAAATAGATACATTGCTCTCCCCTTCTTTTAAGCTTCTTAGAACCTGAAAGAAATGGTGGTGGCTGTAAGAAAATTATGCTTCTCTATACTCTCTTTGTTTATTCTAATGTTGTGTTCTGCCACATGATAGTTAAGGATACATATTGCTTAGAACAACTGTGCTTACTGTTTGTCCAGTGAACACTGGAAGGTGGTTATTTCCATCTTCTATGTGGATGATGACAGTGCTGGTGCTGGACAGCTGGACTTGTTCCCCACGGTCCTTGGCCTCAACAAGGATGGTGTACTTCTCTGCTTTCTGTGTGCATTTGTGTGTGAGGCACAGTGATAGTACAGTATTTATTATGAATATTTTTTATGCATCACATTCATTTAAAGTCATGCTAATTAAATCATGGCTTTTAACATTTTGGTCATCTGTTTCCCATGATGAAGACAAAAGCCAAAACATTGGTAGTAAAGCCCAAATTGCGTTTAGTTGGGAGTGGCTATGACACAAGTGCAAACACTATCATCTTTGATGACTAATAGTGATTTGATGATTGATGATACAACAGGTAAGCAACAGATAAATATTATCGATAATGTTTTCATGTTAGCCTGAAAAAAAAGAAAGAAAAGAAATACTCCTCGTACCTCATGGTCCAAGCACCCTTTAAATCCAATGGTTCCATATGCAGGGTTAGGGTTCGGGTGGTTGATGGTGAACTCTACATCACTCGGTTTAGGAGTTACAGAGACTATTCTCAAGTCAAATGTTCCATTATTGGTCTGTGGATTGTCTTTATCATCTGCCTTAACAGCGAGTAGGAAAGTGCCTGGAATAATACAGTCAAAACATTAATATACTCACAATGTTATCAATAATTGCATTAGCAAATATAAAAGCCGTTACCTTGTTGGGTAGACTCTTTTATGCTGACCTCATACAGTTCCTTTGTGAAAATGGGATTGTTGTCATTTATGTCTAAAATCAGAATTTCAATCCCCAGTCGTGTGTCTAGCTTTTTTTTGTCCGCGTCATACAACTCCATTGACAGCTGCAATCATCACAATTGAAATAGATTAGCTTTAAATAAAACATAAGATACATACATTTGATTAAAGTAATCAATAATGATTAAGCAAACAATAACAGTGTATTAATCACAATCACAATATAGCCTACTGTACAGTGTCCAGTAAATTATGTCTAACCGTAAAGCTTTTGTACTGTTCATAATCCACTTCTTGAGTGACCCGGATTTGTCCTGTACTCCCATCAATCTCAAAAAATCCAACTGGATCTTCATCAGCACCCGGGCCATGAAGTCTAAAATCTGCATTTTGGAACGTTTTGTCAATTGGTAGCTGAGAAAACAAAGACAAAGAACAAATGAGATTATATCTGAACATACAATTCCTACAGTATGTATGTATGTACCTAGATATACGTTATGTACTTGGGTTAGCGTAGGGATTTAGAAGAATTAAGAATTAAAATATTACATATATCATATATGCTGTGGATCCCTGGCACAAAATATGTTCAGGTGGGGGTCTGTAGTCCAAAAAGAATCATTTGGAAGACCTGAAAATGTTGGATAACTATGAACACTTAGGCTCTATATAAACTCACTTTAGGAAGTAAATATGGGAAAGGTCCTTTACTTTCTTCATAAATTGAGTAAGACTCTATGATCCAGTCTCTCTTCTGTCGCTGCAGAATATCCATGGAAGTCCCAATGTGGACCTCCATACACTGTAGAAGAGCAGTTAAAAGAAAAAAAAGACAACCAGGCATAATTATTATATATGCGTGCCTTTTTATGATTTTAAAAACACATTAAATAAACATGATTATATGACATTTTAATCAATTTGTTCTGTGATTTTTCCCTGACAGCAAAGATACTATCTATATAAAATTGGTCATTTATTGCTTCAAGTTTAAATGTATAGACAATCATACTGTATATTCTGTCCATTTTAGTTTGTGTAAGTCTAGAGAAACTGTAAGGCTCTTTAAAGTAGAGTTCTCAAACTCTGCCCGAACCCGACCAGGACCGGACCTGAACAGGCCCAAGCCAACATTGGGCCTCGGGCCCCATGAAAAAATAACATATTGAATTATTTTATTATAGTAAAACTAATAATTCTTTTCTGTATTTACCTATTAATAAGATGGTGCTGATTGCCATTTTATTTTTAATCTGTGACGAATTCTCACATTTTGCCCAAACCGGACAGCCTAAAATCTATTCCATTTAGTCGGGCCGGGTCGGGCCTGTTAGGGCCCAATTAGGGCCGGGTCGGGCCTGAACTGTTAGGGCCCTTTGAGATCTTTAGTTTAAAGCATGAGTGACATGTGGAAGGAGTTGAAAAGTAAATATTTCCGCCTGGTCAAAGAATTACAATAATTACTGTGGAATTGTGCACGATCTTTGATGTTGTGGAGATATGCAATTCAATCTAAATTGACCTCAAAATCAGAAACAGTATATTATTCACATGAAGAGGTTATACATTTTGTATGTAATATCATGTTTTGCTGAAATAAAAATATTTTCTATTGCTTATTAGCATTGGAATGCATATCAAAAACTGATTACCTTAAAACAATAGTTCTTACCAGAATTATGAGCCAATTGATTGTGATCCTCCCCATAATGTAATCAGATTGTATTCATGCAGTAAGTTAGTCCAGTGCCTCAGAGCAAACGGCTGAATGGAAACAAATACAACTTGGGAGGGCAAATAAAGGATGGCATGTGACATCATCATTTGGCACCTGGCAGTGGATGGGTGTGTGCTGCACATTTACAGAAATCATTCGTTGTCAGCATTTCTAAGGAAATTGACAATACAATATCTACGTAATTTTTCACACCAAATCCAACACTACAGCTGTAATAATTATTATTATTAATGTTGTTATTACACAATCTGCTTTAGTGTACCGGAGTCCCACAAGGCGCTGAGCTAGTCTTCCAACTGTTTTCACTCTACATTCCACAGTTTAGCCGAAGTAGTTAATCTACAAGCACACAAAGCATTGTGAGCTGGTTGATCGGCTATTTTATCCAAAAGTGTTTATCTCCCTGAATGTAAGTACAGATGGTTTCAATTTTTTATGTGTATTTCAGATAATTCAATATAGAGAGCAGGAGACATGGCAGACAAAATGGGGGATCAGGTTCTAATCTGGAGCCTATAGGTCCAGATCAGAGGTTGCATTTCCCACAGTACAGAATAAATCACACCAGTGTTTTTCAGCTCAGGTTTTCATTATAAAAAGGTATTACAAATATGTGGGACTAAGATTTACAGATAATAAGTCAACAAGAAGCTTTTGTTGAAGTTGAGGTATTTCAGCATGTTAACGAAGTCATAATGCAGCAACTGTATTACTGCAGCATGTCATAGCTTAATTCTACCACTCCCTGAATTTTGGGAATTTATTTATTGGTACATACATCATATCCATTCAAAACGGTAATTCTATATTTTAAAGCAGGGGCATTCAACCTTTTTCATACCACCATTTCAGAACATTTTAGCCCCACAGACCCCAAAACTAAAGATTTCATTTGCTTTTGTCCACAATATGGATTTGGCAAACAAAACAGCCAAACAATTGATCAAAATTACCATTAATCTTCTACATTCTCTAGTGGTGTACACTGATTCACAAGATGAATATATTAACTCTTGAGAGTGTAAACATGAAACCAAATGGACCCGCAAGGGTCCATTTGGACCTCTCAGGGACCACTGGTGGTCCCCAGACCAGGTTGAAAATCTCTGTTTTAAAGCATGCACATTTCAGTTTTGAGTATAACAGTACAACAGTACAAATTTGACCAAGCAACTCTCACTTGTAGGTGAGTAATAATTTGCCCAAAGTCTAAAAAGTACAAGTACAGGTGGAGTGTTGCACTGGAAAAATGATTCAGCATAGCCTAGAGAACAGAACACAGGGCCAGGGTCCAAGTGCGAAAGCATGTCAACCAGTTCCCACAAGTTGAAATGCCTGATGTAAACTTTCACAACAACAATCTAGTGACATGAACCCCTAGAACACTTGACTTTTTTCCACCATCACTAAACATTCATCATGTGTATGTGTGTGTGTGGGGGGGGGGCATATATCTAATTGGTAACCACTTAGTTACCAATTAAACTAAACTGAATACTAAACACCAAATAAACTAAATAGAAAGATAAGTTAAGATAAGAGAACAAAAAGAGCTCTTAAAACACCCTTTCTGCTCTTATTTCAACCTGTTCATAGGCTATTTTTTCCACCACCTTCGACATGGAGCCCACCATTGGAGCTAACCACAACATCACTCCAACCTGTAACTGCAGCCGCCATCTATGGGTGACTTTAAGTCAGAGTTGGACCTCTGACGTTACACAAAAGAAGACATGGAGCTTAGAATAGAAATAGGGCGGTAGTTGCCTTGGTCTAATTTGCTCCCTTTCTTGTGCGGGGGGTTACTTTAGCCAGTGGAGAGGTTAACGTGGAGCTATGATTGGAGCTATAGAGCTAGCTGAGTCTCTGAGAACTTTGGAGGTAATGTTATCATGGTCAGTAGCCTGTTGGCCTACCATTGGCTCCTACAGGCAGGGTGTAACAATACATTTTAACAGCGATTCGATTATACCCATCACGATACATGTTGACGATACAATTCCTTACATTGCAATTAAGTACTTAGCAGTGGTAGAAAATCAATGCAGATTCTTTACATTGCAAATCGATAATACAAAGTTAAAGAATACGATATTTTCTGTTTACATAACAATGATAGAGGGTTTGTAGACAGCAGTGCCTCGGTAGGTATGGTGCAGCCGCTCTGGAATCCAAAGGTTTCCAGGTTCGACCCTCGGCTCAGACCTAGGTTAGTTAGTGTTGACGTGTTGTTGATGAAGACACTGAACCCTACCTACTTCTAGTCATTTGTTGGAGCTGGTTCTTAGTACATGAACATCATGTATTTAGGAGATGTCTCCCCGACTCAGAGACATCTCCCACTCTCTCACACATCCTCACACACCCAAACGCCACAAACCTGATAGTCAAGACCTGCGTCAGACTTCTGAGTCAGGAGGATTCTGGGATGGGGTTGGGACAAGGGGATGGGAACTGCGGGGGAAAATATAAAAGCAAGGGGTTATACAACTATTAACAACATTACATATTGTATAACTTTTAGAAGTGGGGGGCGCCTCTTTAGACACATGCACGCTCACAGACACACACACCTGCGCAACGCATAGCCTACAGACACACTACTACTAAGTATAATGTAGCATATTGACAAAGATGGTTTACAATAATTGTATCCATAAAAGTAAATGACAAGTCAAAAATATTTTAGATGTGAGAGAATAGCACGGAAAGTTACGGAAATTTAGCAGTGTTCAAAGTCACCAGTGTTCACAAGAAGGGCTGCATTTTCGTTACCGCTAAAGCCCTTATCCCTTAACTTCTTCTTAAACTATTAAAAAAAAACATTTTTCAGTAGTTCAAATGCCCAGTCTACAAGCTCATAACACGTAATAGATTGACATGTTTAACTATTCCAAAATGTTTTTCAAAATAGTAAAAAGGAAATAAGGGGTTTGGGATAAGGGGTTTAGCATGTAATGAAAATGGAGCCCCATGTGTTTAGGTGGACTTAGGTTGATGTTTTTCGCTCTAGATAGACGCAAGTCTATCTATCTAGCATGGCCAATAATGGGCTCACTAGAAGACTATACTATGTCTAATAGCACTACAGTGGTGAGAAAGTGGGAGCACATAAATCCTACTTTAGAACCTTAAGTGTTACTTTAGAACCTTAGGAGTTAAGATGTTCCCATCTAAAAATAAATGTCTTGCTCTTTGTAGAGAGGTATGCTCTCACTGTAGCCTCTCTCAGCAAACCTTGAGCACAGTTCAGCAGCTTGTTTTTCAAAGTCACTATTTGAACTGCAAAAAATATATATATTCAGTTAAAGGTACAATATCTGAAATGCCCGTATTGCTTATGTCATTTAGGAAAAACTACGAGGGAAATCAAAACCAGGTTCTCAGACCATGAGTTCTATACGAAACAATGAGAAATTGTCTGTCACAATATAAAATCATACACAGGCATTCAAACATTCAAGCTCATTGCACTGACAAAGACATGTCTCTGGTTAAGTGCAAGCAAACACACAAAACAGACACTTGACCCTCAGTACTGAGGCCTATGAGGAGGGCACCCGAATAACAATACCGAATCACAATGTAAAAGTATACAAGCCTTCAAACATGAATTTGGAAACGGCCGCTCTACAAGCTCCTTGCTCATGAACATACCTCCAGTTAAGTGCAACCAAAAAACAAGCTTCCAAAGCATTGAGACTTTGAGGAGGGCACCTGAGGAACAATAGGGCCATTTTAATACATACAATAATGTGACATTGCTCATACAAGTCAGTGCAAGCTGACAGCAAAGGAGAACTGAATGACTAGTCACTGGGGGCACTCTGGACTGGAGGAGCTGTTCAGGCCACTTGCAGGTGGTTGAGTGACTTGTCTGGAGACAGGTCTCCGTCTCCCTGTTACACTTGGTCACCTATGGCCATCTTTCCAAACTATAATCATTCGCCCATCTCATACAATATACTGTTTTAGATAAACCCACTTCTTACACTGGGTCTCACCTGCAAAAGACGGTTTTACACACACAGCATGAGACAAGTTGTTCTGTCCAGTCATAACACATTGTACTGACTTCCTCAGTGACCTACCTCTCACTGGAGTGTATTGCCCTCTTGTGGTTTAACGGTGCTATAGCTCCCGTCTGATCTTGGCAAGGGAGACATAAGCTAGGCTATAATATTGACTATTAACCATTACATAAAACAATGAAGAATAAACAGATGCATGAACTGTTATCCTTTTTGAGATATTTTCAACTTGTAATCCCATCCTGAACTTGAGTAGGATTAATAGAATGAAATAAACAATTCATTCATTAAAAATAGGGGGTGGCTTTGCCTTATCCTACTTTGGTCTATTAACTTTTCAGGTAATTTAGGTGGTGACTTAGGGGCTTACTGAGTGCTGATCTAGTTATTCACATGATTTTCTTGCCTTAGTACAAATGTTGATAACACTGTCTTTGGTTGAATTGACAACAGCTGCATCCAATTGCCTTTAAAGGAGAATTTCGCCCCAAAAGACTTTCTTTACCTTTAGTTGGCTTTTAAAAGTCCTCTCAAGATCCTCATAGTTGTTGTCCTCCACTTTGCTCCTTTCCTGGTTTAGCCCCTAGTTCCCTCTAGTCCGAATTTAGCGTATAATGGGAGCCCAGACAAGTCCCGCTATTACGGCTATAAAAACAGCACGCACGTGTCCAATTCTTTTCCTGGCAAGTGTTTATGTTGTATTTCGATAGTCCACGCTGTTTTTTGTCCATTCTGAGCTGCCGTTAGTGGTTCCTGCTTCTACTGCTGTATTGTGGACGCTCATGCGTATAGTATAGGGTTGCCACATCGTGGGAGAGAAATAAGCCAAACCACCTCCAAAACAGGAGCAACAATAACGCCATAATGTGATACTATTTTTTTTCCCCCGTTGCATTTATCATTATAAATAGTATGATTGTGACCCTTTAGCCTTTACATTCATTATGTAAACATCTATACTACTATACACCCAGTAAAGGCACCAGAATGATGCACTCAGTCACTCCCCAAAGTTCCAAACCAATGATATTCAACTCTGGCGGCAAACAAGCCAACATGGCAACTATGACGTCATATCACTCAGCTGGCTGTAAAAGTTATTTGCACGCTTTGGGCTACTAGTACTAGGCTACTGCTACAGCAACAACAACAACAACTACTACTACTACTACTACTACTACTACTACTACTACTACTACTTCTAGCTTTCATAAGTTCTCATTAGGTCTCGATTTGTTTATTTGCCAGCAGTTTTTTTTTTGTTTGTTGGTTTTCTTTTCTTTACAAAGTATGAAGCAGAAAGGGCAGTGTGTCTACCCTGGATGTAACAGTAAAATGAATCGAGCTACGCACAAACAGAAGAGCTTCCATCATCTCCCAGGAGCTGCTGACCCACAGAGGAGGCAACTTTGGCTAACCGCTATTGGAGAAAACATCACTCTGACTGTTGATGAAACTAAACATTGGATAGTTTGCAGTGATCATTTCGACAAAGACGCTTTTTTTGAAAAAGAACCAGAAAGGGACACTGCGCCATCAAAAAAAAACTATGGGCTCAGAAAAATAAAAACAAAGCCTGCTAAAAGGATAACAAGGACGAACCTCCATAAAGATGCTGTTCCAAGAGTTGCTGCTTTAGAGGTAATTTGCGTTATGTTTTGGGAATATACAGTATTACTATAATAATATAATATTCTAATAATATATAATTAGTTTGTTATATCATACGTCATACTCTATCTAAAGTCTAGTTTATCACGTAGATAAATGTATTGGGGTCTCTCTGCATGTAGGGATTCGTAGTAGGCCCTTTGTGTAGACCATAGGCCTACCATCCCCCATTTTCACACTAGGAGGCTTGTATGCAAAGGTGTGATTAGCCTCCTAGCCAAGACACACTGGATTATTCCCACCCCCTAATCCTCAAAGATTTTTCAAATATATTGTCTCAGAAAATGTATTTGGTTTTGGTCCATGGTCTAAACCATTGTGCTTCCTTTGTTTATCTACTAGGAAACGTCACCAGGTTCTTCCACCTTGGTCTCTGAATCATCTGGTGGGCAATCACTGGTAAATAATTATTTATTTGAAATTATAATAATTTGTTTTTATTATTATTATTATTATTATTATTATTATTTTATGTCCAATCGACATACAGCAGGTAACACACCCAACAAGTGAGGCTTTTTTTTTTCAAGGTTTGATGTATGTTGAATTGTGCCTCCCACTTCCCACATCTTTTTTGAAATCTGTATACTTCTGTTATTGTTACATTTGATCACTTTACTGTACATTGTTGGAGGCATTTTAATTTTAATTTTTGCTATTTGATTATAGGGTGCAGAAGCTTCTCCTGTCCAGACTCCAGAGACACCACAGTCATGTCGTCAGAAGAGGAACCCAAGTTTCTACTTGAGCACGCCACCACAGGCAGTACCGACACCACGCACAAGGCCATCTCTGTCTGGCTTCTATGAAGCACGGCCCCCAACATTTTTTCAAAAGGTATTTGTTCACTAATGTTTTTATATAGAATCAATGCATCCAAACCCTGACATTTTGATATTTAAATACCAAAATGTATTGAATCATGTAATTTCTTTCTTCAAACACATTAGCCATCTACTGCAAGTCCCTCAACCACAATTGAATCTCCAGCATCCATGACAGGCACTGCCATAGTACGTAATAATATTTGAATGATTTTACATTGCATTACATAAAAATAATATTTGACTGATATTACTGGTACTGTAATATTTCTTCTGATTACAACTTATAGCTGTCTTTTTTTCCCACAGATGCCGGAGGGGTCTATACAGGAAGACATAATGACACAACTCAACACTTCTTTTACCTCAGTTTTGAGTGTGTCGATGGAATCAGCCTCTGGACAGTCACAGGAGGACCCTGAATCTTCATTCCTTCCATCCAGCCTAACACCCAGTTCAGAGTCTTTGGACGACTCCGATATGCCCATCGAAAACAAAGAGGGGAATTGGGTCCCAAAAAGGCGGTGGATTGTGGATGAAGACAAACTGATGGAACTGTTTCAGTTTTGTCCCCGTTGTGGTGAGGTTATCACCAATAAGGAACCACATCTAATGGGAGGCAGCCGGCTTGTGATCAAATGGGAATGTCTTGGTGGATGCACATCATCCTGGGAGAACAGCCCTCAACTGCGTCACCGTGCTGCTGATAACAACATCCTTATCAGTGCATCCATTTTTTTAACTGGAGCAACCTACACAGACATTGCGGAATGGGCAGAACTACTTTACCTTCAGATTCCAAAAGAAACTCAATTTTACAGCATTCAGAAAACATATTTGATCCCAGTAATACAAGCCGCTTATGAAAAACATAACAAGGCAATCATCGAGCAACTGAAACAGAAAAACACAGAAGGCCAAAGGACAGAACTGTGTGGTGATGGCAGGTCTGATAGTCCTGGTGAGATATTTGAATATAACTTTTCATAATCATACACATTTTGAAAGTATCCAATTAGATAGATATGGCATCTACCTACCTGACTTACAATTTTCTTTTTGTATTCCTTTTTTTGTACTAAATATTTGTACTAAATCTATTCTCCAGGGTTCAGTGCCAAGTACACCACCTATTCCTTCATGGAATATGAAACAAAAAAAATCGTACATTTTGAATTAGTCCAGGTAATTATTCACTATAATGCATGATCAAATCTGTATTTTATGTACATGTATTTGGACAAAATATATTTATTTGTGTGTGTGTGTGTGTGTGTGTGTGGTGTGTGTGTGTGTGTGTGTGTGTGTGTGGTGTGTGTGTGTGTGTGTGTGTGTGTGTGTGTGTGTGTGTGTGTGTGTGTGTGTGTGTGTAGGTTTCAGAGGCTCCCAGTTCAGTAGCAATGGAGCTAATTGGATTTGAACGTGGTCTTGAGAGACTCCAATATTTAGGTGTGGATATTGGAGTGATTGCAACTGACAGATCACCATCAATCAGAAAAATAATGCAGAGTCCCAAATATGAGGGAGTTATCCGGCATGAATTTGACCCATGGCATGTTGCCAAAAGTAAGACACTGTTTGTGTGTGTGTGTGTGTGTGACACATAACATCATTTCTTATTCATTGCTATTATCATTATTATTCATGTATTTATTTATTTATTCCTCAGGTGTGCATAAGAAAGTTTTGGCTTTAGCCATCAAGGCCTCAAACAGACCTCTTCAGCCATGGATCAAAGCCATCAACAATCACCTTTACTGGTCTTGTGAGAACAGTGGGGAGATCCAGATGTAAATACATAATTTATATGTAAATAAAGATGCTTATTTCAGAGATTGCAGACTTCCTTATATTACAGATACTGTACATAAATGTGTTTATGTTTCAGGCTTGTGTACGACAGTGGCGGTCTTTGGTGCACCACATTTGTGGGATACATCGTTGGGAAGAAGATGGAGTTGAGCATACATGCACACACCGGGAGTACAGCGCTGAAGAACAAAAAAAAAAGAAATGGCTAAAAGCAGACTCTCCAGCCTTTCAGGCGCTACGGGGTGTTGTGTTGGACCCTACTCTTCTCCGTGATCTAAGGCAGATGGCCCTCTTCAAACACACGGGTGTGTATCTGTGTATATATTAGTCTAGCTTGTTACCTAAAATGCAAATTCAATATAGATCATCATATTGGTTATAATGTAATAAATGTGTTGCACTCTATACACGTTGATAACATACAATTGAATGTTTGAGAAAGCATTATTGAAATATCCTTTTTTATTTGTAGGATCATTGGAAGTATTTCATTCGATGATGCTGAAATACGTTCCCAAAAGGATTCATTTTTTTTACGAATCCTACTTGGCGAGAACACAATTATCTGTCATGGATCACAACTACAATGTTGGCAGACCACAGGCTACTACAAAGACTGGTAATTATCTCATTGAAATTGTGGTACTAAGCATAATTTTCTAACAACATTGTATATTTGGTTTTATTTTTGTGTGTGTGTGTGTTCTTTTTTTTGCCTTCCAGGAACGGAAAAGGTGAAGATACAAGTGTCCAAAGTCTCCAAGGAGTACGTGCTAAAGGGAATGAGAGTAAAAACTCAACAGCTTCCCTTCCGCAAAGACCTGTTGGACCTGGTGATGGAGTTGAGGGTTGAGAAGCCCCTGAAGAAGAAGACTGACAAGAGGCATGCTCCATTTCCAAGACCAAACATAGCGAGGGTGGACAGGCCAGATGTGTCTGTTCTAATGGCTCATCGTTCTGACCGTTTCAGTCATCAACGAAAAAAATAAAATCATTTAAAAAATCTCTACAGAATTGTATTTATTTGAGCATCTACTATTTGAGCATTTATCATGCTAATGTTTATAACACATATACAGCTATCAGAGATAAATGTGGTATAAGTGAAGCCTTTGTTTTATAGGTACATTTATTACATGACTGAAAATTGGATTATAGAAGGCATATGGGTTACCACTTTGGCTTTTTATACCCCAGGAGTTGAAACAAAAGTATCTATAGCATCAATACACTTATAATACACATATATTACAAAAGCAACAACAGTGGGTATATGTCCATTATGTTCTATTTCACCAGGATGTTCAATGGTTATTACTCAGTATCTGTAGTAGTAGTAGTAGTAGTAGTAGTAGTATGCAGTCTAGTTCTGGTGGGGATTATGAATCATTCTGGGGTCTCTACTTTTGTATAGTAGTGTGTGTGTGTGTGTGGGGGGGGGGGAATAAACAGTAACAATTACAGTATTTATAATGATAAATGCATTCTTATTTCTCTCAAAGGATAGTAGTAGTAGTAGTTGTTGTTGTTGTTGCTGTAGCAGTAGCCCAAAGCGTGCAAATAACTTTTACAGCCAGCTGAGTGATATGACGTCATAGTTGCCATGTTGGCTTGTTTGCCGCCAGAGTTGAATATCATTGGTTTGGAACTTTGGGGAGTGACTGAGTGAATCATTCTGGTGTCTTTACTGGGTGTATAGTAGTATAGATGTTTACATAATGAATGTAAAGGGTCACAATCATACTATTTATAATGATAAATGCAACGGGGGAAAAAAATAGTATCACATTATGGCGTTATTGTTGCTCCTGTTTTGGAGGTGGTTTGGCTTATTTCTCTCCCACGATGTGGCAACCCTATACTATACGCATGAGCGTCCACAATACAGCAGTAGAAGCAGGAACCACTAACGGCAGCTCAGAATGGACAAAAAACAGCGTGGACTATCGAAATACAACATAAACACTTGCCAGGAAAAGAATTGGACACGTGCGTGCTGTTTTTATAGCCGTAATAGCGGGACTTGTCTGGGCTCCCATTATACGCTAAATTCGGACTAGAGGGAACTAGGGGCTAAACCAGGAAAGGAGCAAAGTGGAGGACAAATATGGAGGGCTAAATCTGCCACCTCATTTAATAAATATATAAATGAATATATGTGACAATACATAAATAAATGCATAAATAAATCCATGAATGCTTCATTTTATAAATAAATAAATGAATGTATGCGATAATAGATAAATAAATCAATAAATCAATCAATGAATATGGAAATCAATAAATAAATCAATAAATAAATGTATAAATAAATACATAAATAAATAAATAATTAAATAAAGAATTCAATGCATAAATGCATAAATAAATAAATACATAAATAAATAAATACATAAATATCATTAATTGAAATGTGCATTGAAGTGTGCCTTTAAAAACATTATTTCAATAATCTTTTCTGTATATCAATAATCTTTTCTGTATATCATTAATCTTTGTAATGTGTATATCAGTACGCATTTCAGTACACATTTCAATACACATTTCAGTGAACCTATGTTAATGAGGGGGCAGGATTTGATGATGTCACTCACTGATGAGGCGGACCTTGATGATGTCAGTAAGCAACCATTGGATAATCTATGCAGGAGATCACAGATCGACTATACTTGTCTGTTTTTTTTACCCGGAAACAGGGGCGTGCACAGTAAGACGCTAAGGGGTGCTTGAGCACCCCCAAGTGGCCCTCTCTGGACCAACATGCCCTTTTTAAAAGAACAAAATCTAAAGTTCAACGATTTTTCCCTCTGAAACCATAAGGGCTATGTTTACAAAACTTGGGGAGGTGGGTGGACATATTTTTAAAAAAATATTTGATTTTAAAATTGTATCGGTCGGCCTCATGGTGGCGCTATAACAGCCCACCAAACAGCCAGTTACGTTTTGGTCCATAACTCTTGAACCGTAAGTCGTAAATTTAAAATTCCTTTTTCCCAGCATTCCTTGGGTCATGATGCATCTCTCCATATAGGCCACGCCCATTTCCGCCATTAAAGTTTTTCCGCCATTTTGGATGTTGTTAAAAACACACTTTTTGCCCCTTTTCCTACATATTTTAGTCAAATCTTACAAAAATTGGCACACATGCTCTGTGGACCTATCCGATAAAAGTGACCACACAGATTTTTGATTAAGCGTATCGTTTGCCCATGATTGGCTTCCAAAGTTAGTGGGAGGGGCCTATTTCACAAATAAGTCCCACAAATCATTCAAATGTCCAAACCTCCCCAAATTTGAATCGCATGTTGTGGGTGGTGGCACCAACAGGTAGCCAAAAAAATCCATTGGTCGGCCTCATGGTGGCGCTATAACAGCCCACTTTACGTTTTGGCCCATAACTCTTGAACCGTAGGTCATGACTTTAAAATTATTTTTTCCCAGCATTCCTTGGGTCATGACGCAACTCTGCCCCTCCTAGTGGAAGAGTGGTGAGTGCCACTCACCACTCTTCCACTAGGAGGGGCATTCGAGTCCAGTCCAGTGCAGTAGGTTTGCAACACTACCACTTTGTGTCAGAATATGGAACTGTTGTCCACAAGAGTCATGGCCTGTTTTAAAGGGAAGGGGATCTGCTTTCATTCAGGAGCTTGAAATTCAGTTTCTAGAGAAGAAGCCATTATTTTCTTCAAACCATTTTATATAGCAGTATTGTATAGTTGTACTTGTAGATGCTGAAATGCTGTTTTCTATGCGTTTTTAACCCCCCAAAACTCAAAAAAAATTCCTCCGCCCGGCTTTGCCGGGCGGCTAGAGTACGCTCCTGGTTAAATTTGAGCACCTGCCCTTGAAACTCTCTGTGCACGCCACTGCCCGGAAATGGTGCTACTATAAAATTGGCTTTTCATGGCAATTCATAGCTTTCAGTCACGTGGTTTCTCCGTCCCCTAGCTGGCGGGCAGAAAGGACGTCGCTGTAAACATAACACACGCAGTTTCCTAGCTGTTTTAAATTCCAAGGAGTATTTAGCTCAGTGGTTTTCAACCTTTTTCATCCCAGAGCCCACCATTTATTCAGCATTTGAGCCAGGGACCACCAATCGATGATATTTTTTAGACCCGCCAACCCCAAAACTAAAGATTTCTTTTGCTTCTGTCCATGACGATTAATCTTCTAGTTTTGTAGATTTGGACTAATTCGCTGATGGATATCATGCGATATGGACCCTTGCGGGTCCATTTGGTTTCATTTTATACTCTCAGGAGCTACATTTGGCTAAACAACTTTGGCGGGGACCACCTGGAATCCGTCCCCACGCCACACCGCCACGAAGGCGCCGGCACAAAAGCAGACAGCCACCTGTGTAGAAAGTGAAGAGCCCCCACCGTTAAAGCGAAGGCGAGCAACGCCACGCCAGCCAGAAGTGAAGCCAGAACAGCCAGCACAACACGACAAAACGTCTCCCACTCCCCCCTTAACTCTGACAGTGCACTGTGCACAGATGAAACCAAACGGACCCGTGAGAGTCCCGTTTGGTTTACATTTAGTTTAGTTTAGTTTGTCGTGTTATGCTAGCTACAAAGAAGAAGCTCCTCACCCCCCACACGACAGCGCCCCAACACAACCGGACTTCCAGGCCAGCCCGGATGTGTTGGGGTGCTGTCGTGCTGTCAAGTAGCCGTATGCACTTCCACACCAGCGGCGCAGCACGGAGAAGGCTCTGACAGAGAAGAACCCTCCACCAGACACACGAAAACATCACCAAATTCGATACAAACCAGTGTTGCCAACTGCCAATCCAAATGCACTAGAATGCGCTAGAGCAGTGTTTTTCAACCATTTTCATACCAGGGCCCACGATTTATTCTGCATTTTAGCCACGGAGGACCACCATTTGATGTTGACTTTAGTCTCTCTGACTAATTTAGGAGAGATAACTGGCAAAATGTTGGTCAAAATGACAATTCTTCTATGTTTTCTAAATGTGTAGATTAAAATGTGTAGATTAGAAAATTAGGTAATTCAGATATAGAAATATAATTTAACTCTTGGGGTCCATTTGGTTTCATTTTACAATCTCAAGAGTTAAATTATAGGGTCGCTTTGGTTACTAATGGTCCTTTCTAGGAAGGAAGGAGGACTCTATCATAGGAGGAAAATGGTTTTATTCGAGGGTTTTATTCCTGGCGTTGGGCAACCAATTTCACTCCAACTCAACAGCACAAAAGCACTAGATTTTCCGCCAGGAGTTCTGTTTTACACTAATTTTGGCGCTAGGGGGGTCTGAAAAAGAGCTAAATATAACGCCAAATGCGCCAAGTTGGCAACACTGATACAGACGGGTCTCACATGGTCTATGCCCCCCCCCCCCCCCCCCCCCCCCCCCCACCCACTATAGTCTGGACACTGCTGTTCACAATTACAACTTACTTGTAGACAAGCATTAATTTGTGAGAAACGAAGTGAGATTGATGAACAGTACGTTATTTTCTAAATATATCTGGAAACTTTAAATTAAATTATGCATAAGAAAACACCACAAATACCACTAAATTAAAAAAAAATCTCCAGAGGATTTTTTCCCTTGCTCTGGGTTCGATTGCTAGTGGCTGAATGGGAAAGACACGCCCACAACTGGAAAAACACGCCCCCTCATTAACATAGGTTCACTGAAATGTGTATTGAAATGTGTACTGAAATGTGTACTGATATACACATTACAAAGATTAATGATATACAGAAAAGATTATTGATATACAGAAAAGATTATTGAAATAGTGTTTTTAAAGGCACACTTCAATGCACATTTCAATTAATGATATTTATTTTATTTATTTATTTATATATTTATTTATTTATGCATTTATGCATTAAATTCTTTATTTAATTATTTATTTATTTATGTATTTATTTATACATTTATTTATTGATTTATTTATTGATTTCCATATTCATTGATTGATTTATTGATTTATTTATCTATTATCGCATACATTCATTTATTTATTTATAAAATGAAGCATTCATGGATTTATTTATGCATTTATTTATGTATTGTCACATATATTCATTTATATATTTATTAAATGAGTTGGCAGATTTAGCCCTCCATAGTTTTGTCGTGTTGTGCTGGCTGTTCTGGCTTCACTTCTGGCTGGCGTGGTGTTGCTCGCCTTCGCTTTAACGGTGGGGGCTCTTCACTTTCTACACAGGTGGCTGTCTGCTTTTGTGCCGGCGCCTTCGTGGCGGTGTGGCGTGGGGACGGATTCCAGGTGGTCCCCGCCAAAGTTGTTTAGCCAAATGTAGCTCCTGAGAGTATAAAATGAAACCAAATGGACCCGCAAGGGTCCATATCGCATGATATCCATCAGCGAATTAGTCCAAATCTACAAAACTAGAAGATTAATCGTCATGGACAGAAGCAAAAGAAATCTTTAGTTTTGGGGTTGGTGGGTCTAAAAAATATCATCGATTGGTGGTCCCTGGCTCAAATGCTGAATAAATGGTGGGCTCTGGGATGAAAAAGGTTGAAAACCACTGAGCTAAATACTCCTTGGAATTTAAAACAGCTAGGAAACTGCGTGTGTTATGTTTACAGCGACGTCCTTTCTGCCCGCCAGCTAGGGGACAGAGAAACCACGTGACTGAAAGCTATGAATTGCCATGAAAAGCCAATTTTATAGTAGCACCATTTCCGGGCAGTGGCGTGCACAGAGAGTTTCAAGGGCAGGTGCTCAAATTTAACCAGGAGCGTACTCTAGCCGCCCGGCAAAGCCGGGCGGAGGAAATTTTTTTGAGTTTTGGGGGGTTAAAAACGCATAGAAAACAGCATTTCAGCATCTACAAGTACAACTATACAATACTGCTATATAAAATGGTTTGAAGAAAATAATGGCTTCTTCTCTAGAAACTGAATTTCAAGCTCCTGAATGAAAGCAGATCCCCTTCCCTTTAAAACAGGCCATGACTCTTGTGGACAACAGTTCCATATTCTGACACAAAGTGGTAGTGTTGCAAACCTACTGCACTGGACTGGACTCGAATGCCCCTCCTAGTGGAAGAGTGGTGAGTGGCACTCACCACTCTTCCACTAGGAGGGGCAGAGTTGCGTCATGACCCAAGGAATGCTGGGAAAAAAATATTTTAAAGTCATGACCTACGGTTCAAGAGTTATGGGCCAAAACGTAAAGTGGGCTGTTATAGCGCCACCATGAGGCCGACCAATGGATTTTTTTGGCTACCTGTTGGTGCCACCACCCACAACATGCGATTCAAATTTGGGGAGGTTTGGACATTTGAATGATTTGTGGGACTTATTTGTGAAATAGGCCCCTCCCACTAACTTTGGAAGCCAATCATGGGCAAACGATACGCTTAATCAAAAATCTGTGTGGTCACTTTTATCGGATAGGTCCACAGAGCATGTGTGCCAATTTTTGTAAGATTTGACTAAAATATGTAGGAAAAGGGGCAAAAAGTGTGTTTTTAACAACATCCAAAATGGCGGAAAAACTTTAATGGCGGAAATGGGCGTGGCCTATATGGAGAGATGCATCATGATCCAAGGAATGCTGGGAAAAAGGAATTTTAAATTTACGACTTACGGTTCAAGAGTTATGGACCAAAACGTAACTGGCTGTTTGGTGGGCTGTTATAGCGCCACCATGAGGCCGACCGATACAATTTTAAAATCAAATATTTTTTTAAAAATATGTCCACCCACCTCCCCAAGTTTTGTAAACATAGCCCTTATGGTTTCAGAGGGAAAAATCGTTGAACTTTAGATTTTGTTCTTTTAAAAAGGGCATGTTGGTCCAGAGAGGGCCACTTGGGGGTGCTCAAGCACCCCTTAGCGTCTTACTGTGCACGCCCCTGTTTCCGGGTAAAAAAAAACAGACAAGTATAGTCGATCTGTGATCTCCTGCATAGATTATCCAATGGTTGCTTACTGACATCATCAAGGTCCGCCTCATCAGTGAGTGACATCATCAAATCCTGCCCCCTCATTAACATAGGTTCACTGAAATGTGTATTGAAATGTGTACTGAAATGCGTACTGATATACACATTACAAAGATTAATGATATACAGAAAAGATTATTGATATACAGAAAAGATTATTGAAATAATGTTTTTAAAGGCACACTTCAATGCACATTTCAATTAATGATATTTATGTATTTATTTATTTATGTATTTATTTATTTATGCATTTATGCATTGAATTCTTTATTTAATTATTTATTTATTTATGTATTTATTTATACATTTATTTATTGATTTATTTATTGATTTCCATATTCATTGATTGATTTATTGATTTATTTATCTATTATCGCATACATTCATTTATTTATTTATAAAATGAAGCATTCATGGATTTATTTATGCATTTATTTATGTATTGTCACATATATTCATTTATATATTTATTAAATGAGGTGGCAGATTTAGCCCTCCATAAACAACAACTATGAGGATCTTGAGAGGACTTTTAAAAGCCAACTAAAGGTAAAGAAAGTCTTTTGGGGCGAAATTCTCCTTTAATTAGACTGATGCTATTTCAATATATTATTTCAATAATTACACACACACACACACACACACACACACACACACACACACACACACACACACACACACACACACACACACACACACACACACACACACACACACACACACACACACACACACACACACACACACACACACACACACACACACACACACACACACAATATATCAAGTGGTCTTGTCACAATGCTGAGGAAGGCTGACTGGGTCTTGTCCATTGTCTGCTCAAGAGGTAAGTAAATGTATAAATCATGTGAAAAAAGACATTTTATGAATGTGTTTACTTCAAGCAACACATGTTAACCACTAGATACCAGATACAGGGTGGGGGGGGGGGGGGGGTCAAGAGACAGGCGCAACAAAAGGAATCACAGAGAGTCACAAAGTATATCAAAATCTTATGGAACATGAAATCACTTTTCACATTGCATATGCATCATGTTAACCTTCACAGAACTGAGGAAGAGGGTGACATAGAAGTACACAGTAAACTTTATAACAACCCTGTCAAGATGTGTATCATGGGACCATAAAATGAATGTGAAATTCAAATCGTATAAATTTAATTTAAATTGAAACAATGTGTTCAAGTATGTGAATAATAAAATATAGTTATACATTACTGAATTGACAAATCGGATATGGCAATATATTTGAACTGGGGACCCAGTTAGCTCTGTTCCACAGATAACAAATGGTATAAAAAAGCCAAAAAAATGCAACGTTCATCGTTTATTACATTATTTGACAATTTGCCAATTGTGACAATTTTGGATTAAAAAGTCTTAAAATTGTCACTTCTCCCACAAACTCATGTGGGGACCCACAGATTGTGAAATGTTCTACGGCCACGGTCCATGGCAGATGGGTTCCACTCAGGAGAGAGTGGTCTCAGGTAAACAGACTGAAGCCACTTTGTTGAACTTGGGTCCCAGATACAGCAGTGTGTCAGGGTCAAAGGGAATCTCTGGGATGGAGATGGCATCTAGCTGGGAGCTAGTCTCTTCCGTTCCTTCCTCTGCGTATGAGTGCGGGGCATAATCACCCAGTTCTTCTCCTGGAGCCTGGAGGATGGTCATCCTCTGGAAATGAACAGGTTCAAGGGGAAAATATGTCACCTGTGAATTGTGAACTTATGCCCTTTCTACACCAAAGCACTGACGTGTGACTCCTTGCGTCATGCGCCAGGTTGCGCCAACTTGCGACTAAATGGTGCTTAAGTGCTCATATGCTTGCGTACGCCCGTAACCTTTTTGCCTTTTTTTCTTCCTTGAGATTTGATTGACACCCAAACAGGTTGAGTTTTAATTCTTTCCATAATAAAACAGAAGTCGGTAACACTTTCTATGATCCCTACTTTATAATGCATTATGAGAGCATTTATAGTGCATTATAAATGCATTCATAATGCCTCATAACTACACTCATAAACAGACATAATGCTTTGTGATGCACTATATCAGTAGTCATGAAACATTATAATGTCACTGTCATAATGAATTATAACAGCTTAAATTCCAAGGATTCTATGGATGTTCTTGAATGCTTATGAAGACCACATCTATAATGCATGATGAGGGTTTATAATGCACTCTTGACTGATTGCTTATAATAGATTATGAAAACCTACACATGCAGTTCATGTGAACTGTAGTAATGACTTATGGCATGCTATAATGGCCCATTCATTATCATGAGTTATCATTGCATGGGTTAAGTAAAGTGACACACATGTATGCATTTATAATCATGCATAATTGATCATAAAGCGTCATTGTTGGGGCTAAGTAAAGTGTGATTCATTTGCTTGCATTTAAAAGAATCTATGCTGCATCTTGAGTGATTATTATGCAAGACAAATACAGTAAAATGTGTATGGTGGGAATTTATGGACAAGAGACCAAATACATTTGTCACATTTATTTTGACAATTTCAATTTGAAAATAGCTGGAAACACCAAGGCCAATTCAAAAATGGGTGTCAATCCCAAGTAGAAAAACAAAAACAAACAACAAAGTTGTCATGAGGGGATAGCAGGTGGAAGAATACGTTATCCGTCCCAGTTCTGCTCTTTGTAGAATTAACCATGTTTGTTCCTTAACTAGTGTATGGAACAAACATAGAGAAGGACATTGGCCAGGTCTGCAGGTGCCCCATGCACAGGGTCAGGTTTTGTGTGTGCGTGTGTGTATGTGTGTTTCTACCTTGAACATTTTAATTTGAAAATAGCTGGAAACACCAAAATAGCTGGAAACACCAAGGCCAATTCAAAAATGGGTGGCAATCCCAAGTAGAAAAACAAACAAACAAACAAACAAACAACAAAACACACTACCCATAAAAGGACAACTTTGTTTTTTGTTTTTCAACCAAGGCCCATGTCCTTTGAACTCTTGTAGCCAGTTAATTTATTAGGACTATAGTAGGTAATAAAAATCTCCATAATATAGTCTAAATCAGTAAAATATATATAGTAAAACAGTAAAAAAAAATCAGTAAAATTAAAAACGGCGAAAGGAAAAATTAACATGCATCTTTTCTCTAACGTACATAATTAACCTTGGCTGAAAAACAAAAAGCAAAGTTGTCCTTTTATGGGTAGTGTGTTTTGTTGTTTGTTTGTTTTTTTTCTGCTTGGGATTGCCACCCATTTTTGAATTGGCCTTGGTGTTTCCAGCTATTTTCAATTTGAAATTGTCAAAATAAATGTGACAAATGTATTTGGTCTCTTGTCCATAAATTCCCACCATACACATTTTACTGTATTTGTCTTGCATAATAATCACTCAAGATGCAGCATAGATTCTTTTAAATGCAAGCAAATGAATCACACTTTACTTAGCCCCAACAATGACGCTTTATGATCAATTATGCATGATTATGAATGCATACATGTGTGTCACTTTACTTAACCCATGCAATGATAACTCATGATAATGAATGGGCCATTATAGCATGCCATAAGTCATTACTACAGTTCACATGAACTGCATGTGTAGGTTTTCATAATCTATTATAAGCAGTCAGTCAAGAGTGCATTATAAACCCTCATCATGCATTATAGATGTGGTCTTCATAAGTATTCAAGAACATCCATAGAATCTTTGGAATTTAAGCTGTTATAATTCATTATGACAGTGACATTATGTTTCATGACTACTGATATAGTGCATCACAAAGCATTATGTCTGTTTATGAGTGTAGTTACGAGGCATTATGAATGCATTTATAATGCACTATAAATGCTCTCATAATGCATTATAAAGTAGGGATCATAGAAAGTGTTACCCAGAAGTCTAGCTCATCTAGTTGTGTATCCATTTCTAAAGTGTTGGTCGCTATATCCCCCCCAAAATGTTTTTGTATAATCATTTAATCACACAATCAAGAAAGGAATATTTTGCTGCTGGCAATACTTTGCACTGCACGAAGGTATTCAATATGGGGCTGCATGTTACACACATGTGGATTTCAGTTTGGTAAACTGAAGAAAAAAGAAGAGACTTTAGCTGTAGGCCTACTTCATAAGGATTGCAGCAACAAAAGCCGCCTTGCAACAACAAGCGTCAACATGCGCCATCGTGCGTCAGGACATCACACCGAAGAGACATGCGCTGACATGCGCCAAGACCGTCTTGTCTTGGCGCTTTGGTTTAGAAAGGGCATTAAAGGACAAGTGCAGCAGTCTCCCCATTGACTTACATTGCAATGAAAAACAGGTTTCAAAGTCACTCTTTTCACACACAAACAGTTGAGGAAGAGAGTGGCATAGAAAAGTATAACTTTAGTGCCTTTCAAAGCATGTATGGTCCTGCACAATGACAAACAAATTAAAATTATATAAACTTAATTGAAATATTGTGTTCAAATATATAATAAAAAATAAATAAATAAATAAAAGTCATACAAAGAAAGAGAAAGAGAAACAAAAATGATTGCTGGCCTGCTGGGCATCGCCCTTCCAAACTCAAATGTTTAGAAGGGCGCTGCCCAGCATTCTTTTGACTGACACACGAAAGAAAACAAAGCAGATCCTGCCGCAGAACAAAAACAGAATATAAACTAGTTCAGTGAAATCAATAACAAAAAAGAGATTTCACTATTCAGTGAAAGGTAGTAGGGTATAAATCCATATAAATTTAGTACCTGGTTTAACGTGCTGAAAATGTGGCCATATCTAATCAAAGGTGTATTCTCCCATTGAGAATATTTGTTGCCCATTGTTGAAATCTGGTTCCCCCATTTCGAATATGTGTTGCCTGTTGAACTCTGGCTCCCCCATTGAGAATATTTCTTTCCTGTCGCTGAACCCTGTCAGAAACAAATAGCAGGTTAGACTGAATTCAGAAATGAATGTGGTCAATACATTGCCAAATTATTGCATGAATAAATTCATACCTTGGTAAAGTCATAGTTTGATTTCCAAGTTGCACTCTAAAAACAAAGGGTCACAATTAATGTTATTTGACTGAAAATGTATAATTATCTCAGATTTTTTTTCTTTCTTTGAATTCTTCCTTTCCATTACCATGCGCATGGAGTTCCCTCGGTGAAACTGTCCTGCTCCAAGGGTCTGCTGTTGATGGATGGAGAAGTCAGGCTTGTCTCGCACTATCCTCATACTGGCTGATCTAGCTAGAGACTACAGGGAAACAGGAACATTCAATACAGTACATAGTCACCAGGCCGGGAACTTCATCACTTATGGGCAAAGCCCATGTCTTGGTGTTGTTTGGCCAGTTGCCAGGGCAATGAAGGTCATTCAAATACAATTTCTTAAGTCCACATAGGAGACTGTGCATAATTCATTTATTCCAACTATGTAGTTTTGTGTGTGGGATGTTGGCTATGTGGCCATGGCCGTCCTATGGCCTCCATGTGATCTGTGCCCTGATGGTCACATTTACACTATTTTTTGAATATCTTAAAGGTCACACCCTGCCCAATAGAGACATAAGCATTTGAGTTTTCTTTTTTTGAACATTGTAATAATGTTTGTAGTGAATCTGAAAATTACATCACTTACCCTAACTTGCTCAGTCTTCACTGCTGTCATGATACCAGGTGCTTGTGATTGCATTTGGTTTGCGTCTACTTCGACCACAGGTACTGACGATAATGGCACCTGTCATAGAGAAAAAGATTAAGCCTCAATTATATTTAGCTGTGTCCCGGTGTATAATGATAACAACTGATGTACAAGCTCATGCCACGTTGCACTGTGACACATAGAACTGAACCATAGGTGGCTATGGAGGCATACCCCTTTTAAAGTCATCTCCCGATAACACATTACTAGCCTTTGCAACAACATGATGCTGAGTTTAATTGATCATAAAAACAACTTAAAGACCCACTTTTGAAAGTTAACAATTAGCTTAATTACTTTACAATTAAATTACAGTTTCAATACTTGGAAAAAAGAAATATATATGACTTTCAATATGGCTTTTCTAACGCCAAATGTGTATTAACCTTGCAGTCAGTTCCTGGGAGCTCAGTGTTGAACTTGATCAGATTTTCTCCGGAACCCTCATCTGGTATGAACTTGATCTCCTTTTTACACGTCAGCAGAAAGACCAGCAGTAACACACCTGATGTAGAACACCACCATCACATAATAAACACAAATATCTTAAAAAAAAAAAAAAAAAGGGTTTTCAAAATACTTAAGCTAGGGCTATAGCCATGAACTCCTCAATATTTTTAATCACAGTTGATCATTTACAGTATAATGCTGCACAACGTTTTGCATAATCTGCGATCTTTTTCCTTGTAAGAGCACGATTATCCTTATCATCATTCTAGAACAATGACTAATTAAATGACATCATGTCTGTGAATGTGAATGTATTGGTGTGTACAGGTGTGTGTTTACCTAATAGAAGCAACAGGGCTGCAAACAGCATTCCAATGGCTCCTGCCCCCATTCCAGAGCTCTTGGCGTGGCGGAGGCGACAGTTGGCCACCCCAGGCTCTACGCAGTTACACACCGTGATTGACAGGTTGTGGAGCGCAGAGCGACCCTGCAGATCAGCCACTTCCAGCAGGAGCTCATGGTGTCCGGCGTAAACGCCATCGCCCTTGACCAGATTCACAGTATAGCCTGAACCAGGAGATAGAAATACACACTGTACAGGTGTAGGCTACTGAAATGAAACCAAATAGGGGGGTTTTGTGTTCAATTGTACACATTCAGCCTTAAATTAAGATGTGGGATTTTCTTTTCTTAAATAACAAAAATAAATATTCTGTGAGACATTTTGAAAAAATGCCACCTGCGTAACATTGCGAAAGTCAGGCACATCCTCTCTCGAAATGAAGCAGAGAAACTTGTCCATGCATTTGTTAACTCAAGGCTGGACTATTGTAATTCGCTATTGTCGGGTTGCTCAAGCAAATCTCTAAATACAGCTAGTCCAAAATGCTGCGGCGGCACGTGTGCCGACAGGAACCAGACAAAGAGAACATATGACTCCTTCACTGGCCTTGACCCCTACAAGCCCCTACAAACACAGAAATGATTGCTGTTCCAAGAATATCCTAATCTACAATAGGGGCAGAGCGTTTAGGTCCCAGGCACCTCGTCTGTGGAACCTTCTGTCGTTTTCAGTCCATGGGGCCGACTCGCTCTGTATTTTCAAGACCAGAAACGTTTCTCTTTGACAAAGCCTATGGCTAGACCTGCTATTTTGCTTTGGGTGTGTGTCTGTTCCCTGCGGCACTCATAACGTTATGTGGCCCACTCATCGCTGATGATGACTGGGTGGTCCGTTATTTACACCAACAGTGCCACCGTGGACCAGGCCTCATCGTCGACAACGACCATGAACTGCTCCCCTACACACTTACGATACCACCAGTCCATACTGAATCACATAACAATAATGTTCTACCATATCCCATTATACTACACTAACTATTACTACTACTGTTTATTAATCTTTATTACTACTATTGCTTTATTACTTCTGCTTGCTCTGGGTGGATCTTTGTTAGTTCTCTTCTCTTCTTTTCTCTTTTTGCAAAGTATCTTGAGACAACTTGTTGTGATTTGACACTCACAATAAAATTGAATTGAATTGAAATGAATTTTAATAGCCATAGTCAGAATCAACTCATACCGTGATAAGGATCCAAACTCCACAGTCCCTTGGCTTCCCCTTGAAGCTTAAAGTTGAATGGCCCGCCGTAGGGATGTCCATCCAGGTCAAAGGCGGTGATGTTGGTGCCAGAGGGGCCGTCGGAGAGGCATATGTCCATGGTGTTTTCAACCAGGCTTGGTACATTGTCGTTCTGGTCTTTCAGATGGATGTTGAGGGTTGCAGTTCCCGTCATTGGAGGCACACCTGGATATAATAAACAGTACATGGTACACACATTGGTGCCACAGTATGCTGTACATCTGTGTAGTCCTGTACCCTTAAAACAAATGACACTTGGCCAGAGGTCTGGGGTTGTGTTACCTGCTATGTGACTCATTCAGAATACATACATTGCACTAGGATGTCTC
Source organism: Benthosema pterotum (assembly GCA_039105355.1). Classification (NCBI taxonomy): domain Eukaryota; kingdom Metazoa; phylum Chordata; class Actinopteri; order Myctophiformes; family Myctophidae; genus Benthosema; species Benthosema pterotum. Next base: position 38,730,027 of record CM076968.1, read on the forward strand.
TATTTTATCACACAAAAATAATTAAACTATTCTGACAATAAACTTGACCTAAAATATATATCATGAATTTAACTTCCAGGCTGGAAAAACGTGGTAAATTAATAAATGAATACACTAACTGCAGTAGGACACAGGAATAGTTGGGTTTGTAACATTACACTGTATTTCACCTACAGTTTACTAAAAGGCTGCATTTGAGACCAGTTTCAATGTGCAATCTATGTCAATTGGGAGGTTATTGTTAATGATTCATTTCTAATCAACAATTAATGATATCACTATTACTGGGAGTCACGTCATAACAAGGTAATTAAGTAAAGAGTTATTTCTGCTTTGTTTAAGCGCACTGAAAATATATTATCTGCATTATACTGAGCACAACAACGACACACAGCTACAGTATGTATAAAAATCCTACCGTTGTCTACAGCAAGCACCGTTACTGTATAGACATTGTTCTTAACGAATGGTGACTCTCGATCTAATGTTTCAATTGTGGTTATTTTGCCAGTCTTCGGGTCCACTTTGACCCAGCCTCCGGGGTCATCACCCATCTTGTATCTGTAACACATTAGACATTTCACTAGGGCATTAACTAAATATTCGACTAGTCGATTATTCGACTAGCAAAACACTATTCGACTATTAATTCACTATTCGTTATTCGGTAATAATAATTTTTGATATATATTTTTTTTATTTTTTGATATATATATTTTCTGCAGCAGGCATTGTGGATGTGTGCTGTGGTGGTAGTAGTAATTGTAGGTTGATTGCTCATTTTTCATGTCATAATGTAACTGAGTTACAGTATTGTAATAGGCACGTATTTTCTCAATGGGAAATCCAGAATCACACATTTTATTGGCTAAAAAACAAATATATATATCACTATAGACTAGTCGACAATTATTCGACTACCAAAGTATTCGATTCGACTATCAAAAAACGTGTTTGGTTGATGCCTGTCACCACATTAGTTTTGCTTGACTGCTGCATCAGTAATGATATGTTGACACGTAGTACCATGATTTAGATGTGACTTACACAAATGTATTGTCGAGTGTGTCTAGGTCTACGGCAGTAAATGTCTCCAGATAGTGTCCCAGAGCAGCATTCTCCTCCAGCACCACAACTTTGACAGGGGAGGCGAAGACAGGTGGATCATTGATGTCAACTATGTCCACTGTCAACTGGCGGGTGGCGAGAGGTGGCACCAAACCTGTGCCAGGGTCACCCTCGATGGTGGCAACATCCCAGACACCTGAACTGGGACGACTGCGGATCTTGCACGAGTAGTACGGAGCCTCGTTCTCCACACTGATGGTCAGGTTTTTCTGAGAGCCCTCCTCGAAGTCCAGAGCCTGTCAATGAGGGAAGATGCAGGGACACACAGATATTGTACTTTGAACAATAGCTTGTTGAGAAGTCATACTTTTTTAGCCTTGATACCATAACCACACAATATAAGTAAATATATTTTTTGTCAGCCTATAGGTACTGTAGATAACCTCGCCCACTCCCCCAAAAGCAATCGATAGAGCCTTTATCAAGCTTATGATTCATTATGCAATGGGAATGCTTTCAGTCCTCTCAAAACACACTTAATCCAGTGTTTGTTTTTGAACCAGGTGTTCTCTGCATTGGTTAGTTATCTTTGGTCAGCAAGTCAGTGCATGTCAAGCCAGGAATCACAATGCTGCTATGTACAGCAATTTACACCAATTATTTCTGTACAGACAAAGCAGCAAGTGTTTTGGATAGAAGGTTAATCCCTTTTAACATTTATAAGAATTCACACAGGCATTGGTAGCAGGCAGCCGTACAATTACTTAGATTCCGTTGGGTTTGAACATGACAATGACTGGTTTAACAACCTCACAGGCAAAATACCTTTTCCACATGCAACACTCCGTCATTCGTATCAGGGTCAGTGTCAATTCTGAAGTTGTGCTTTTCGTTTCCATTGATGATGGTATATTTTGCCTTCCAGGCTGCAGTGCCTTCTGCATCCATGTCTGAAACATGCAGTTGCAAAATAGATACATTGCTCTCTCCCTCCTTTATGCTGCTTAGAACCTGAAAGAAATAGTGGTGGTGGTTATAAGAAAATGATGCTTCTGTACTCTCAATTTATATTCTAATGTAGTGTTCTGTCACATGACAGCTAAGGATACATATTGCTTAGAATAACTGTGCTTACTGTTTGTCCAGTTATTACTGGAAGGTGGTTATTTCCATCTTCTATGTGGATGATGACAGTGCTGGTGCTGGACAGCTGGACTTGTTCCCCACGGTCCTTGGCCTCAACAAGGATGGTGTACTTCTCTGCTTTCTGTGTGCATTTGTGTGTGTATGAGAAGGAAAGTATGCAACCTTTAAAAGATATTATTCATGTATCACATTCATTTAAAGTTGTCCTAATTAAATGATGACTTTAAATGTTTTGGACATATTTTCCCATGACAATAGTCAAAACATTGGTAGTCAAGCCTAATTTGGCTATGACGCAAGTTCAACAGTTCATCAGACATCTTTATTGTGACCACAACAGGTAATTGCATCGCAAGGCAGGCCTCACAATCAAATGTAAACAAAGTGGTGTCTGCCAGTATACAGTACAAAGAGAACAGGTTCTGGTAGTTTTGTGAACATGAAATTGCTGTCAATATGTCAATATTAGGTGTAACCTCAGTGCTACAATAGACAGAAGGGAAACAAAATAATATGCCAGGTGCAGGGCATAATTATTAGATATATGAATTTTAGTTCATATATCTAATAAAAACACCCAATTATAAGTTTTCATAATTGGGTGTTTTTATAGTTGTGCGATTTTGAGATCCGGTTCTCTAAATTGAATGGTATCAATTCTGCTCCTCACTCAGAATGCAGGAGCAATGGTTAATATGATCGATAATATTTGCACCTCTTGGCCTGACACAACCCAATGAATTAAAAAGAAAGACTCCTCTGACCTCATAGTCCAGGCAACCTTTGAATCCAATGCTTCCATGTCCATCTTTCTGGATGATGAAGAACTCTACGTCACTTGGTTTAGGAGTGACAGAGACTATTCTTAAGTCAAATGTTCCATTATTTGTCTTTGAGTTGTCTTTATCATTTGCCACAAGTGTGAGTAGGAAAGTGCCTGGAATAATGCATAGTCAAAAGATTAATATACTTTGTGCAATGGTATCAATAATTGTATTAGCAAAAAGAAAAGCCATTACCTTGTTTGGACGATTCTTTAATGCTGATCTCATACAGTTCATTGACGAAAGTGGGAGCGTTGTCATTTATGTCTGCAATATTGATTTCAACCCCCAGTCGTGTGTCTAAGCGATGTTGTTCTTGGTCATACAACTCAAATGTCAGCTGCAATCATCACAGTTGAAATAGATTAGCTTTAAATAAAACATAGAATGAGCATTATCAATAAAGCAGAACCTAAATTAAACAAATAATGATAATGTATTAATTACACAATCACAATATATAATATGTCTGTAAATTGCATCTAACCTTAAGTGATTGGTACTGTTCGTAGTCTATTTTTCCATGGACCCAGATTACTCCTGTATTAGCATCGATCTGCAATACTCCAACTGGATCTTGATCAGCACCTTGGCCATGAAGTTTAAAATTTTGCCTGAACTTTTTTATAATTCCTATCTGAGAAAAAGACAAGGAACACAAATAGATTAGATTATCTGCACATAAAATTCCTAGAGTATGTAAGTTCATATACTGTACATCAGTGAGTCTGAAAGTGATTCCTTTAAACACATTAAAATGGTTTTGTAATTGGGTTAGGGTAGGGGATTTAATATTAATAATCCAGAATTATTCTAAACATATTTTGTGCTAGGGACCCATGGGACCCTGGCACAAAATATGTTCAGATGGGGGTCTGTAGTCAAAGAATAATCTCTTTCGAGATCCTGGAAATGATGGATAACTGCTGTACATGAACATTCCGTCTCTATGTATACTCACTTTTTCAAGTGCATATGGGAAAGGTCCTTTACTTTCCTCCTCAATTGTGTAAGAATCTATGATCCAGTCTCTCTTCTGTCGCTGTAGAATGTCCATGGAAGTCCCAAGGTGGACCTCTATACACTGTAAAGGTGACAAGCAGACATAATTAAAACATTAAAGTCAATTATTACTTCATCTATAATTGAACAGATTATCTTACATTCTGTCCAGTTTAGTTTGTGTAGGCCTATAGAAAATAGGCGTGTTCAATACTGTATATGGGTCAGCAGAGCCAGCTATACATAAAACACAAAGCATGAGTGACATGTGGGAGGGGTTGCAAAACAAACAGTAGAAAACCAAATACATTCTTTTACACTCTCCATCATGGAGTGGATTTCTATTTGGTCAATGAATTAGATTAGAATACTGAGGAACTGATGCACCACCTTTGAAGTGGTGGAGGCAAAAATATGTATTTTCAATTTAAATTGTCCTCAAAATCAACTAAATACGCATACACATTATTCACAGTTTCACACAAGGAATCTTGCTTATGAATTATGTATATAATATGAACTTTTTCTGAATTGAAAAGATGCATTTCTCTTGATGATTGTTAGTATCTGAACACACATACTGTATATTGCCTTAAAACTGTATAGTTCTTACCAGAATTATGATCCAAGTGATTGTGATTCTCCCCATAATGTCAGGTTGTATTCATGCAGTAGCCTAGGTTAGTCCAGTGCCTCGGAGCAAATGTAGCTGAATGGAAACAAACACAACTTGAAACACTATATGTGTGGGAGGGCACATAAAGGATGGCCTGTGACATCATCATACACACCTGACAGTGAATGGGTGTGTGCTGTATAGTACAGTCGGTACATGAATCCTCCCTTGCCATCACTTCTCAGGAATGTGAGGATGCAGTATCTCAGTCATTTGTCATTACAAAAATCCAACAATGCATTATTATTATTATTAGGGGTGTAACAATAAAGTAACTATTGAATTAGAGTTTAATTTAAAAAAAAAAATCTATGTATATTGTTATGTAAACAGAAAATATCATATGGTATCGTTTGACTTTGTATTCAATTTTACAATGTGAAGAATCAGTATCAAATGCATTGTTTCCTAGTTACAATTTAAGCATCACAGTAGCAGCCGCTCTTAATTCAGAGAACTTGCATCACAAAACATACAGATTAGTTGAATTTACAATTTAAGCAATAGGGAGTGAGTCTGCAGTTCTGATTGCAATGGGGGGGGGAGTGCATTCTTATGGTCCCAAAACTTGTTGTTTTGGGTCCAGGAAGGAAAAGAGTTTGGGGCATATGTGGAGTGTTGACCAGCCATTTTTAGCGGGGGTACTACCATCTTCCCTGTGTGGGCTAATCTTAGTCCACGGGAGGACTTGTAGGGTGCTGTGAGACTAGACATGGTGGAAACATTCCTTTGGTTTATTTGAATGCAAGCATGAGAGTTTTGAACTCAGTAGAGAGTGGAAGCCAATGGAGGGAGCAGAGAAGATGAGTGATGTGAGAATTTTGGCAGTGGTATTTTTTATCAATTGTAGTCACTTAAGTGCGCATGACGGTAGACCAGTAAGGAGGGAGTTACAGTAGCCCAGTCTTGATTTGACTGTTGTCTGGATTAGAGGTGGGCTGACTCTTGAGTGATGAAGGGTCTGATTCGTCTAATGGTGTGGAGTGTGAACCCATAACCAGTGTTGGGCAGTAACTAATTTTAGATTACATATTACTGTAATATTATTACTTTTGCTCCAAAAAGTAAAGTAACGAGATTACTCTGCAAAAATGGGTAATAAGTAACGCATTACTTTGCAAGTAACGCCAAGTTACTTTTTAAAAATGAGCTTCTTGTTGCATGCAAAAATAGAACAGATTTACAAGCTAACGACAGGTACTGTAACAACAGAGATGTGCAGTAGATTGTAAGCAAATCGCTTGCTGCTTTATTTTGTTTATTTTATTTTTAAATACAAGACCTCAACTGCCTTTGACTTTTTAAACTTTCACAATTGTTTTCAAAGAGACAGATTTTGTTGGCTTTGTTTTCAGGTGCAGTTTGTGGGATTGGAGACTATTATTATTCCAATAAATTGGATTCAGTTATAAAAAGAGCTTGCTAAACAGATTATGTTGTACATCTCTATTTTTTCAAAGGTGGTGTTGAGAACTTGGGAAAGTAATAACGTAATATGTAATATATTACTCTTCGATTCCAGTAATAAGTAAAGTAATGATATTACTTTGTCTAAGGGGTAACGAGTAAAGTAAAGAAGTTACTTTCCTAAGTAATATTGACCAACACTGCCCATAACATGTGTACATATGTACAGGATCCCAGGATCGGGTGACAGCTCAGATGTTTGTTTTGAATGTCCAGGACAACGTTTTTTTGCCGTAGGCGCTGAGGTTACCATGGTGTTAAATAGTTCCTGTATGGGGGAGGACTTCAATGGCAAGAATAGCAGTTCTGTCTTTTCCAGGTCGGATGCCATCCATTGGGGGGTTAGAGGCGCTTGATACTTTCACTCCACAAAATTTTAAAGACGAATACTGCACCTTTGAATAATTTCTAAGAAAGGAAATATTTTGAAATACCTACAAGCCTGATTTAAAATATAGCTAGTAATTTGTATTTCTGGGATACCTTTAAATTGTGGGAGAAAATGTACAATGGTTGCACAGTAAGATGTTACGAAACAGCGCAATATTGTGAAACCATTTCAATCATTCCCACAAGTTGAAATGCCTGATGTAATCTTTCAAAACAACACTAGTAAGATTCAGGACTGCTCTTATCTCAAACCATAGAGAGACTCTCACTAAATAGAAAGCATTCAGACAGGCCTACAGAGTAGATTTACTGTAACCTATATAACTCTAGCCTAGAGGAAGAAATACCACAGCTTAATGGCCGTTTCTCTCTTTTCTCTTGACAAACCTGCTGTTGTAAATCTAGAGGTCATTGTCAGATACTCAGATAACGTCTTTGCAAAGTCAACTGAACTTTCAGTTTGTCATCTAAAAACAAATTAGTGTCTCCTACTTTAACTCCTGGTGGTGGCAAATTTGGGGTATGTCAGTTTTTTTTACGTTTAGCCATGCCTGTAAAGTTGGACAATTGGTCAAAGGCCCATAAAAGAAGAGTCCAGAAATACCATTTAGGGTGTTTTATTCATCCCCTAAGCAGCAGTAGTTACATTATAGTGAAAGGCCTAAAAAAATAAAAAATAACATTGAATACTAAATTTAAAAGACAGATGAAATGTAACCTGAAAGCAAATAAGTTAAACAGACCCAGGACTTAAGAAACTGTTAGGCTATAAAGACTAGCTCTCCCTGCAATTACCTGTATATTGCTCAAAGGCACCGCTTTCACAGTTAAAGTGATAATTGTCTCCACCTGGCCAAAGGCATGTTGAAGAGTATGTTTTGTATTCCGTGTGTCCGTTAGCAGCCAACCTCCGGCACCGTTAACCCGATCGATGCCAAACTTTGCACAAACTCACTGCCTAGATGCCAACAATGAACCTCTGCCCCGAATTTTCTAGAACGGCCTGTTATAGTGCCACCCTTGTCACAGCAGCTTTTCACAATTTTATATGTACCTGCATCAATCTGTATGAATTGCTGCATGTACGCTCCTTAGTGAACCAAGATGAAACTTGATCTGTATTTTTAATTTCAGCTTAGTATGACCATGAGGCCCATCTTGTAAAACATGTTTTTTCATATAACCTATGCAAATTCTGTCCAAAGATTCCTTAATTAGTTACATATTATCTCTAGAGTCATGTGCTAATGATGGATGTGTCCCATATTTCATATTCCATTCTAATAGGCTATAATTGACTTAAAGTTTACAAGATTTGCCCTGTTTAGAAAGAAAAGCATCAAATGAACACAGTAGGCAATTTACATAAAATCTTTAATGCACTTTCCTACTAGGCACAGAAAATATCCCACTGTTTTCATAATGGCTTGTCATAGATATTTGCAAAACACATTTTTTGACAAAATACCTCAAATCATCCAAATGATAAAGTCATAAGAAAAGATGGTACCTTTTTAACATTGGCATATTATAGTGCCATCAGGAGGCCACAACCGATCTTCTCAACCTACTGCATGTAGTCTGGGAACCGACTGGCATGATTGCATTGACAAGACGAAAACACGGAAATCCTCAATCAGCGTGGCCGCTTGGCCAGCATAGCCAAATGTCTTACTTACTTTAAGGTTCAAGTCTAGAGGCTAGAGTTTCACAGCATGCAATAAGCAAAAGGGATCAAGCATTGATGGTGCAAATAAATGAGGTCGAGACAGAGTCCAAGCCGAGGTGTGTTCAAAAATACACGTGGCGACGGCAACCACCCCTTACCTAGTGTGCTTCACAGGTTCAACCTATATGGTACACATGTACAGTATATCTGTCTTACCTGTCCCAAGGCAGGGTATATACAATTTACATTTAAGTAGGCAAACAACAAAGTAGGGTTACTCAGGGACCGAAAACTGGGCAGGACAGGGCTACAAACAGAAGTGAATGGACTTCTCAGAGAGGATGACCACAGGTGGCGCTGCATGAGCCTTTAATATGGTGATTGGATGAGGGGTGGAGTCAGGTAACAGGCTGATTGGCAGATGAGATGGCTGGGGACTTCAGAACTGTTGAGAGTTAAGTGATTGAGTGGAGGGAAGGAGAACAAAGTATGCAACCCTACACTACACTAATCTACTGTACATGGCACATAACAGGCGGCTTGTCACTTTAGTAGATATTGACCAAAACGAACAGATTAAAGTTAGCGGAAATGCGTTGTAGAGGCATTTTAAGATCCAAGCCTCTGACTCCATGGTGAGGGCCCTGGGGTGTTTGACGCATTTTCCATAAGAATAAAGGTTCAAAAAGAAATTAAAGTTTAACAAAAATATTTTATTTAAATCCAAAAGGGGTCCAGGTAAACGATCAAACAGAAAAAATCCAAAAATACTAATCCCAAATTGAAAGAAAATCAAACAAGTAAATAAGTAAGTGGTCAAAAACTGTATGCCTCTGCCTCACCAAACTTTTCTTTGTTCCATTGTTCTGTCTGTCAAATAGCCTGAAACAGGCTGGCCCCACTTCCTCTCCCAAGTTGGCCCTTCAAAATAAAACATTCAGGTTTTAAGAACCAATCCAGTGGGCTCCAAAAGGGAGCTTTTAATTAGGTAAATTATAAAGGAAGTGAAAGGGCTAAATACATTTAACTTAACAAACTTTTAAATTTCTAATTGGAGGTGGAGGCTTATAATACTTAAATTAGCTATGCAAATTAGGATTAATTAAAACCATAATCAATAATCGATAAATATGAAAAATAAACATTATTAAAAGAAGTGGACAAAATAAAGAAACATAAACTGGCTCCAACATGCGTCAAAATATAGCACTATCAGTGTTGCAAACTGCCAAAATCCAAAATGCACTAGTGGCCCTTCCAAAATGAGATGCTTGCCTGGAAGGGAAAATTCTTATTCAGATGATGAATATTTTAATTTAATTATTGTAAAAATGAAGCCGAATGGACCCACAAGGGTCCATTTGGTTTCATGCTTTATTATTGCTTTATTGTAGGTATGCCACTGGCCTACGCAATATTTGATTAATAGTGACACTGAATATTTAATTATATATTTTGTAAAAAGTTTTTTTTAAGTAATATGTAATAGTAATATCAATATATTACACTTGCTCAGACAGTAATATTGTAATATAATATATTGCTTTAAAATGAAGGTAATAATTAATAAGTAATATATTAACAAGGTAAAGTAATATTCCCAACACTGCTGTCAAAGGGGGGAAAATGGTGAAAAATGAGGGTTTTATCTCTGGTGCCTGTCAATCAATTTTGCCCTTTTGGTGCTAGGTGGGTCTGAAAAAAAGCTAAATATAGAGACAAATTCACAATAAACACTTGTCAAAACCCATGCGACATCTTTGTGTCCTTTTATAATACATTGATCAGTATAATCAGTATATAATCAGTATAATCAGTATAAAATAAGAATAATAACACAATACGTACAGTACAGTCAGGTACTGACTGTACTGTACGTATTGCTATACAAATGCAGCTTTGTATAGTGTATGCATGTTTTGTGAGCTGATTTTGTAGAACGATTATTTTCAGTATTGGTGAGCACTCAATGGGCCTGTTACTGCCAGTGTCCTAGCTCTACCACTTCAACTATGAGCTTATCGAGGGATTAGTGGAAAAAAAACCCCAAAGGGATCATTCAAGTTAAAGCTAGTTTGTTTAGCAAGGGCTTTGTGAGGTAGAGCAATAGAAGGTGAGGGTAATAATTTTGTCTCACTTGAGTGAAAAATTTCCTGAACCATATAGTATCTCCTAACCGCATAATCAATCAAAGCCTTCATTGTTGTGACAACTCGTGTGGCTAGCATCAGAAAGGAATCCTGTAACATGAATTGACCAGTGACAAACTGAACCTGTTATCATAAGGTCATAATATCCCAATACACTTTTTTTAGTTCACGGTCCAATCCTGATCATTTAAGCGTTAACCCCACCAACCACACCATTGCACCAATGTGATTAGTGGTTAGACTGGGATATTTGCTGAGATGTACTGTCCCGATATGACAAATAAGGCCCCATACCCATAGCAGGCCTACTTCTACATACTGTACCAATACCATATCAGGACATCCCAAACCTCTAATAACACATAAACCAGGTGTTTACAGATGATTGTGAGCCAGGGACTAGCAGGAGCCATGAGTACCACTTATTATATTGAGTGAGATGCGATTAAGATTGAGTTGCACACATTCTGTCATTCTTAAATGTACAGTGCTTGTTACAACTCAGCCTAAGGGGCCATAAAGGTGCAATTTAAGCAGATAATCATAGTCTTATGCTCCACATGGAATAAGGGGATGAAAAGTAAAAGGTCAGACTGCAAGAAATATTTATATTAATCGAACCATGGCTTTCAAGCCCATGTGCTCCTCAAACAGGGTGAGCAGCAGAGTGTAATGAACTCTCAATTTATTTTGAATTCAAAGGAAATGTGTGGGTAGAGAATCAAGGGAAGGAGTGGTAGGTTGCTATGACACAAATGACACATCAGTAAAACATCAGTCATTTAAAACATCAGTAAAACATCAGTCATTTGAACATGAATGAACATGAAGTCTTATTTCATAACATTGAACAGGAAAAGAAAATGTTCAGGTGAAAATATATTAAACATAAGCCTAAATCAATAATACGATTGACTAAGAGGTACACATTGTAGGCTGACTGTACATGAAAGTGCATGCCACACTCCTGATCATGATTAAGCAAGAAAGATTGTGAATGCGGAAATTCAAAAACAGTCCCAATCATTCTTCCCACTGCTTCTAGAGCATAGTTATTCCACTTTGGCCACTATTGCAACGCCCAAACTATCGCCCTGGACTGTAATACTTTACATTGATCAGGCTGTACGGAGTGGAAAAAAGGGGTCCCAGGGCCCAACGATCCGGGTCGCCACATTTTGGGAGCACCAAGTAACATCTCCAGGTGCTCCTCTGAGTACTGGACCAAAATAGTTATGTGCACTCCTGATTATTGACTATTTTGGTCCAGTACTTTATTTATCCAGTATTTTGGTCTCCTGATTATTGACTATTTTGTACTGTTAAACAAAACCAAAACCACAAAAATGTGGATGTGTCTTTGGGAGCTACTTCATGTTGCCTTCCCACACTGATCTTACAGTCTTCTAAAATCTCTGCCACTCCCTCACCCTCCTCTCAGACACAACTTCTTATGCAATGGGCTACAGCACATGTCTTGGTTTGTTAGGCTGCATTGCAACAGCTTCATTGGAAACTGTTAAGGTGGAGTGTGTGTGTGTGTGTGTGTGTGTGTGTGTGTGTGTGTGTGTGTGTGTGTGTGTGTGTGTGTGTGTGTGTGTGTGTGTGTGTGTGTGCGCGCACGTGCGTGCGTGCGCGCATGTGTGTGCATGCATGTGTTTTGGCGGGTCTTCTATCTGTTCCATTTCATTGTGTTCATGATATTGTAGCTTAGCCTTTTTGAACTCTTCAGATGTATTTGGCCAACACACAGTTTACTGAACACATCTTTTATTACTTGTAAAAAGAAACAAAAAAGGCAAAAACAACAATCAAATTAACCAATAAAAAGCATCTTGAGTACATATAAAATATCAGTGTGTTTGGCCTTAACACTATAACACTGTAACATCTGTATACTTGTACCATTATCACATCATCTTCATTCATTCATTTATTCATTTGTCCATTCTTTGATACAAACTCTTCATTTAAAAAATGCTTGCTTGATGTTTAAACTATTTAAAGTTATGTATAATGAACTGATAATTAATTCCTCTTTCATGCCATATTCTCACAGCAGAAATTATTGGTAATATCCTATCGGCCTCCAGAATATTTACATACCGATAGCTGTATTGAATAAGAATTTAGAATTTTACGCTTCTGCCATTTTGAATGAAAACTTTTTGATTATGCAAAGTGAGACCTTGCAAGTGATCAACAATAGCCTTCTATATTATATGATTATCGTATATCATATTGTTTTCAGAAGATTTGTGCATATATTTACAAAGTAGGAACAATGTTATTGTTTCCATTAGTTCATGAATGGAAATTGAGAATTAGTGCTCCAATATTGTGCAAATTGCTTGCCGAGACATCTACTGCATGTACATATTTTAGCGAGATAATGTATGTATGTCTATACATTATTTTCAAAACATCATCAGATATTGTAGACCTACATAAAGCAGTCCAGACCCATTCATAGTGGTTAAACACTCGAAACAGGACTGTTGTTCTAGCAGTGGGGAAAATAGATTTCTCCGAGTACATTTTATACCGTTATTGTCGATGACAATGATTAAAAACAGTAGGAAATACATTTGCATACTATACTGTACATACGGTATATAGAGCAGAATGGATTGTACCTTTCTGTGCTTTTTCTCCCTTTTTTCTATTAATAAAGTATTCAATCAACTACTCAATCAAATTGCCAATATCTGCCCTAAGCCAAAGGGGAACTCCCTCTAGACAAGCTTTCCAATGCAGGACACCCAGGTTTTCGAAATCCCTTGCGTGTTACATTTCATCCATCAGGTTCCCATGCTGATAATAATCTGTACAGTTGGTGACGTTGTTCTGTTGAAATCCCAGAGAGGCGGCGGTGGAGAATATAAAGTATGAACCTAAAAGTAGCGACATCAAAACCCTGCAAACACACCCTGTACCTATGAAAACACACTCCATGAAACTGTCAGAGCGTGCTGTTTGTTCAGCGCACCAGTTTTACAACTCATGTGTCTCTGAGCCACCAAGAAAGCAAAGGGAACAAAGAAAAAGGCTCTTGTTTCCTGGATTAAAGCCCATGAACATGGTTCTGCGTGATAAAAAAAAAAGAGCCATTCAGCCGAGGTCCACATTATAAAATCCAAGCAGCGCTGTAGCTACTGCAGCTAAACCACTTTCGATCTGGTGTGCCATATTTTGGGCATGGTATTATATCATAGGCATTGTGTACCAACATTTCCCAAAACCTTTAAAAAATACCAGATATACAGGCTATTTTTGCAGCACAACCATATCGGTTAGACAATATATAAAATGTGGACGGCTCACGTGGTTAAAGTGTTCTCTTCTTCTGCATGTCCTGCTGACAGATGGCTCCCAAAGTCTTGAACTTGGAGCCCAGGCCATTTAAAAAGTCCAGGTCATTGTCCAGGTTGGTGAGAGACAGCTGGTCCAGGGACTGACACAGACTGCCTTCGCCCTCGTACGCATACTCCTTCAGCTGGTACACGGGGTAAGACCCGTGGTCTCCTTCCACAAAGTACAGCCTCTGTGGAAGCAATGGGTACATGTTTTAGGCTCGCTCATTCAGAATCAGAAGCAAAATTAACTGTTTCAGTTCCAAAATTCCTGTTTCAAATGGCACGCTTTGGGTGTGACGTCTCCAGACTGGTGACGTAGGTGGTAAACAAATCCCTATTCTGGGCTCGAACATTTACTGAAAATAGCATTCTAATAAGTTCATGTGGCTTGTGGATCGGCTATTTTCTCTAAAGATATTTGGTCTGGAAGAAAGAAAGAGCCTATTATAGACCACTGGGGAACTGAAGTTAATTAAGTGGTTAACTATTAAATATAATAGTTGGGAATTGTAGATAATATCTTCAATACAGTGCAGAGTGGACAATATAAAAAAGCATTAGCTAACAGATGTCCACAATGTCCATAATTTGCTATTCATGTTATTTCAATTGCTTTATAACTACAGTACATCCCTCCAAAACACATCTTGAATCCCAATTTTCTAAGTTGAGTTTTAATTATTCTTTAAGATGAATATTTCAAACCTGAATCTGTTGAATGTTTTATAGTTTTCAAACATTAGCATTACATCTAATAGCCACAGACAGGTGTTTCTCACAACATACATGATGATAGAAGTCTCCTTTCTTGTTCGTTCACATGCATGACCTCCATCGGTAATTAAGTGTAATTTTAGCCCCTTTGTCTAGTAAATCTGCTATTGAATGATGCCACAACCTGTCTGCACAGTGCTATAATCGATACCCCCGCGGCAACGCAAAGGGCTTACAATTCATGCCTGTGCCTGTTTTCTCATCCCTCGAGTCCTGCAGGCTTATTAGAGCATGTAGTCGGACCTGTCCTGTGAGTCTTACCCTCTCTATGTGATCCGTGATGTGTTTCTCCGACAGCATGGAGAACGACCGCGAATACCTTGCAGGGTTCGGCTGGTGTTGGGACAAACACAAAAAAGCAGTTGCATTCATTGGGTACAGTAGGCTGCTATGTATATCATTATCATATATATCACATTTTCTATGCACACGAAATGAGAACCATTTCACTCACCCTACTGGCAGTGGCCATCCTGCTTGGATTCCACGAAGCGTACTAAAAGAATGGAAGTAATCTTGATTATAGCTTTCAGATATGGAACAAAAAAAATTATATGCGAACTATTGAAAGTGGCACCTTTCATGTAAGAGAATAAAAAAATAAAATAAGTAAGAAGTAAGTATTTATATATGAGGAATTATATATGGCATTCAAAAAAGATGAGATCCATAATATTTTTCTGTGTCTTGTATGAAAGGTGCCACTTTCATACAAGACAGTTTTTTCCATGAGTATCATCCATGTCATTTCACACACACATGCACGCACACACGCAAGCATGCATGTGCTTGCACCAAAACACACTAAGGCTCCATTTTCATTACCACTAAACCCCTTATCCCTTAACTTCTTTGCCTTTTTGAACTATTTAAAAAAAATCAGTAGTTCAAATGGCCAGTCTACAATCTCAAAAAGTGTTAAGAGATTGACATGTTGAAATAGTCCAAAAAGTTTTTCAAAATAGTAAAAAACGAAATAAGGGATTTGGAATAAGGGGTTTGGCATGTAACGAAAATGGAGCCCTAACTATACTAGTGATGTGCCAGAATTGTATTAAAAGTTGTCTTATGACGCCCTCTTGTGGACAGCAGTGAAACAACCACCACTCACCCTGTTGAGAGTTCTCGCCGTGGCACCCATGCTTTTCATGGTGTTGGACTGATACTGCTGCTGCTGCTGTTGCTGCACTCCTCCTGCTGCCATGGTAGTCATCTCAGTGCTCATCTGTGGAGGCAGGAACAATGCTTCACCACATCTGACACTTGTTAGTGCTGCTCGAGTGAGTGAACAGAATAGGCTAATGTATAGTCTGTATAGGCCTATCTGTCTATGGTATGTCAGACATTCAGTAAAAATGCATAACAAAAAATGCATAATACCAAAAGGCTTTCCACTTAATGTATAGCCTGACCTAACCTGAAATCATTTTGGCCAAGAGGTGCGGTGACCGGCACAGCCAGACTGGTAGATCTGATTTAATCTCACCAATGACACGTTGGTGACTGGTGAGATGTGATCAGCCTTTCCCTTTTCATGCAACACGGCCAAAAATGAAAGCCTGGGTGTCGACTACTACTTCGGCTACTTAATGTATAATAAATAATAATTCAAACCTTGGACACAAAGCCATGTTTGTGCATGTCTAATAGATGCATCTCTACATGTCTAGGAAGGTCATAATGTTGTTCAAAGGTAGTACACACAACCGACAAGAAAAATGTATTCCACACACCGGAAATCTCCTTTAATATCACATATATCAGATAGGCCTATGTTAGTATGTTCATAGGTATCTCTACTACCTGTATTTACAGCACTTACAGCAAAGATCTAAAGTGCAATGGCTTTGTGAAATGATGTCCTCCGATATCGTTCAACAGTGGTGTAAACGTGCAATCACAAAGAAGACAGCACAAGGAGATGGTGACTCACCAGTGATGGAAGAAGTACTCAAGCTTTACTTATTAGTATGAACACCATTCTTACTCATACTCTGTTACAAGTAAATGTCTGGTATTCAAAATGTACTTGAGTAAAAAGTACAAAAGAATAGATTTTTAAGCTCACAACATGCCACAATGGGACACGATGTGAGTATATTAGTACATAGGGCTGAAGTGGTTAATGTAGGCTATTTTAATCAAATATACTATGCAACTAAAGTTTTATATTAATGCAGTAAAATACAACATTTACCATTAAGATGTAGTATTAAAGTGAACGTATAGAAGAAAGTTAGAAAATAGTAAAGTAAAGTAATAGTACAGTACTTTAGTACATGTACTAAGTTAATTTCCACCACTGTGACTCACCATAGACTGCTGTGTCTGCTGCTGTGAACTCTGGTACATGGACGAGTTCTGGGTGGTTACCTTCTCCATCATCTGTCTGAAGTGCTAGAGGTTTAAAGACAGTTGCAAAGTGTTTTCTATCCAACGTAACCATGTGTGCTTTTAAAAACTTAACAAGGAAAAATAGAATGGTCAGTGAGACTATCGGTACAGTTTTGCGTTTTTTACAGTAGTGTCATTGAAGTGGTTCCCAAAGTGGGAGCTTTACCCTGAGCTAAATGATAGTTTGGAACCAAATGGGCCCTTATGGTTTCTGTAACTCAGACAGTGTACAATTGGTACAGTCTCATAGTTAAATTAACATTGATTTTACGTTGTAAAATATAAATTGTGGTCCCAGAGATACAGATGCGATTAAATGCGGATCTGTAATGCACGTCAAACTGTTGATATACTTGAAATTAAATGGGTTGAGAATCATTGCTGGAGCCATAAAATCTTTTTTATGGGGGTCTTCACGGCTAATTAGAAAAGGTTTTGGAACCACTGTACAACATGATCGATCAGCTCCCTCATTCTTTACATCCATTCCCTAACAATAAGCTGTGGCCTCTTGGCAGGTACATTGCAAGGCAGACTGCATGCCTTGTGATCAGTACTTCTGTAACAAGGCTGGTCTGTTTGCTCCTGAAGCCCCGGGGTATTTACAGCTGCATGTTGCAACATGGACACCTGTTTTCATACAGGCATGTCGCTACACTACTGTTAAACGTTAACCCTGCTAAACTTGGTGCGGTTCAGGCAGGCATTATAGTATGCATTATTGTAAAAACAACACAGGCTAATGGATAAACTCTATATAGTACGGCAGAATGTTCTTTCTCAGACTGAAGGTGCTCCTTCAGTCTGAGGAAGAACATTGTGCTCGAGCTTTTCTTTATCATTTTTGGTTTCAATTGTTTGTTGCTCAGCACCTGCCCTATTACGGGTTGGATGTGCATGTCTTTTGAGCTCTTTTTCAAAGACATAAACCATGGCATGGATTACATTTTTCGTTTTCATACAGGGCATGATTGCAGCACTCCTGTGGTTTCTATGAGGTCGGCCTCATGGCATGACCTGCTCACAACTTGTAGTGCACATGCCCTGATACTAACAATGTAACAATATAGTAACTGCATTGAAAAATCTATCTTTAATTTCAACATTGACTATGTATCGTATCGTTTTGCAATACAAATAATCGGGATCGAATCATTTTCTTAGCAGATATTTTTTAAAGGAAAAAAAAAAGAGATTAATTAATTAATTAGATGTAGTATTGCATTAATACAGCATCAACTAGCATTTTTTGTAAAAGAGAAAAGAAAAAGAGTGGGGTAATTACTTAGTTTATTTTTTTAAATAGTTATTACTTCGATTTCACATCATTAAAATCATATCAGATCATATCGTCAGAATGATCCAATATAGCCAACTAGGGGTACGATCGATACGATCAGTATTTAGGTTGCCAAAACGATTTATATTGCGACCTTAATTATGTTGTGATTCAATTCGATTCAATCAATATATTGTGGTATTTTCCCCCAAATTACTTTTATTTTATCATACTACTCTGGACTCTTCAAAAAGTATTTATATAAAGACATTTACACTGCAGACAAAGACAACTCGGGTCATGACAAATCAATCAAACAATTTTGTGAGCCTAACAATTCATTAGATAGATGAAAAAATGTCACATCATAACGCTTTTTTTCTCTTCTGTAATTATTTCTTTGGTTCAAAATATTCTGTTTGTTGTCGTGATTTGTTGGTATGACGTATAAAAGGTATTTAAATAAAAAGTCTGTGAGGTAAATGAATGAGGAATTCCCTTTTCGTACAGGTGAGGGGGCGGAGCTGCAGTGCTCTATAATAACCAGTAATGACCAGTTTTTCATTCCATTTTACCTGCAAGGGAGCAGCAGGAGGGGCTGACTGCTTCACAGCGACGTCTACCACATCCACATTGACTGCAGGTATGAACAGAGTGGGCTCAGCCTGCAGGGGAGGGGAGGAGAGGAGAGGAGAGGAGAGGAGAGGAGAGGAGAGGAGAGGAGAGGAGAGGAGAGGAGAGGAGAGGAGAGGAGAGGAGAGGAGAGGAGAGGAGAGGAGAGGAGAGGAGAGGAGAGGAGAGGAGAGGAGAGGAGAGGAGAGGAGAGGAGGATGAATGTGTGTACATGTACACATATATTTATATGTACACACACACACACACACACACACACACACACACACACACACACACACACACACACACACACACACACACACACACACACACACACACACACACACACACACACACACACATATTAGTGGTGTATTCGATACTCACTGTCAAGGTTGTTAATTTGCTACTTTAATTGCCTCATTTTATTGATTTTTCCTACACCACACACCTTATGTAGCTGTCATTACATCTGCTGATATTTTTTTACAGCCTGATCGCACTGCTATTTTAAGCATGCACCTGATGCATATAGTTATATCATGCATCGCAATGTGTATATATTTCACACGGCCACATTGATATCTGATCTGTTGTTTTGCATGCCTTCCCAGTTTCCACCTTTCTTGAAACTGCGTCTTGTATGAAACAGTGTTACTTTATAATGAGTGGATGATGTAATTATTACTTTTGGTTCCTTGCTGACAGAGCACAGAACAAACAAATACAAATGATCAGCAATAGTTGGACATACAGCATCAAGACCAGCTAGAATCCAACCAAAGTTCAACATTGCTTAGTTTAAAAGCACATATGACATGTTCACAATTAACAACTATTTTTCCATAGCATTATCACATTATAGCATATTATATTTTATTTTGTATGAATGTAAACATACTAAGCATTGTACATGAGAATGGTCTGCTGCGCGATAACAGCCCTAAATAACCCAAAGCTTATAGATTCTGTGTTTTGTCAGGTGGTACCTCCAATGCAGCACCGCCCCCCTCATCATTGTACTTGATGAGGGTCTGGTTGCCCTCGTCCTGCAGGATTGGAACATGCTTGAACGCCTTCACACACTCACACATGATGGCCGCCAGCAGCACTGTAGAGGAGATGAACACGTGAAGAGAAACAGTCATGTTTATTTACAGTAGATCAACTATTTCCAAGACTGTGCACTGGGGACCACCGGTGGCCTTTGATGATATTGCATGTAGCAGGCACCCAAATAAATAGCAAGGTTATTTTACATCTGACACCTCAGCTATGGCTGCGCCCCGCCCAGGGCACCGTTGTGGATTTGTCTAGGGCCCATTTTGTAGTTTGTTTTTCCAATTCAGGTTAAAAAAATGAACAACAGGCTAGCTGCGTGAGACCAAAGATGGTGGGATCAAAAAATGAAGGGCTAATGTTCATCTGATGCCTGACATCAATCAAGTCCCATGTTTGATAACCGATTTTGAAACTTCGCTGCATGTCACTTCCTGAGTCTTCCTCTCTGTTTCCTATGCTATACACTCTGTGTAGACTTTTCAACATGTGATCTGTGGACCATTGGTGGTCCGTGAAAGTGTTGCATGTGGTCCCTAAACATGTATTTACTGTATACTGTTCCGTGGAAGCACGTCAGTGTTGTCAGTCACTTGGAAGTCTTCTTGAGGTTAGGAAATTCCCAAGAAAGCTAGAGTCAGATTGTCAAGAAGGCTTGCCTGATGAGTCATGATTCTGAGGAAATGTGCCCATAATTAACAAGTGATATTCATCACATGTCATCATATGACTACTCTATCATTACTGTATCAGTTAATCAATGGAGTTGAATGAACAGAATGGAATTAGGCTAACTTTCCAGCTAGGTTTATTTCTTGGTCAGGATGGTGGCCCCTGGTTCACAAACAGTTGAAACCCACTGTTTTAGGGTGTTAGTATTAGGGCTTTACATTTTTTTTCTGAGAGAAAAATAGCTCATAAAAGAAAAATCATTAACATGGTGAAACACGACTTGATGACGTCATCAAGTTGTGTTTCACCATGTTATTGATTTTTTTCAGACCTCCATTTTCTAGGAAACACTGAATGGGGGAACTTTTTATTATGTCCACACAACATCTCTAAGGTATATTAATGACATGATTCCTGACAGGACTTCCCCTTTAAGGTGTACACAATAGTAGAGCAAAGTACATTTTGTTTAACACACTTACATACCGTGGTAATAAGGTTTTATTCTCTAAACCAGGGGTGCCCACACTTTTTTGACTTGAGAGCTACTTTCAAAATGACCGGCTCAACAAGATCTACATATCAAAATTGTGATTGTTCCATTACGGAAAATCCATTTCAAGCCCCCCTAGAAAGTTTGAGCTTTGAAATAGTGGTGATGGTGTTACTTACTGTTGTAGTGTTTAAGAATAATGCACTTAAATGAATTGGAAGGTTTTCCTATATATGCTATTACTGAAGTTTGAAAACAGTATTTGGGGTTTGAGTTGACAGCTCATGATGTTGAGTTTAGTCTCTTGCACCCAAAACTAAGAACTTTCAGTTTTTTGTACACAATTGGTTGGGAAAGAGAACTGGCAAAACGTCAAATGTCAAAACGTCAAAACGTCAAAATAACAATTATTCTCCATTTTCTAATTGTGTGAACTCTTGAAAATTACATAATTCAGATGTTTAAATATAATTTAACTCTTGAGAGTGTAAAATGCCACCAAATGGACCCGTAAGGGTCCATGTGATCTACCTGCACGGCCTGTGTGATCTACTGGTAGATCACAATCTACCTTTTGGGCAACCCTGCTCTCCCATTGTGTCCTGTCTAGATTTCTAGTTTCTGAATAACATAATATGCAAAGATTTGCACCACGTTTTCACGATTTTTCAAAAATAGCAGAGATACAAGCTTGTAGCTCTGCTATTTTTAGTTAAAACATAATGCTTAGAACACCAAAACGCGTTTAGTACACTAAGGGCTAAACAAAGCATGTGAAAGGGGCCATCGGCCGCTAAACTCACACAGAAAGAGGAGCAGTCCCGCGAACAGCAGTCCGATCCCAGCCGGTCCAAATTCGGTTGATAGAGGCAGCTGGTCGCGGCACTCAGCACCGTCTCCACAGTCACATACCACCACCTCCAGGGTCTCTGCAGTCAGCCCTCCCTGCTGCTCCTGCATGATCAGAGGCACTGAGTAGTTCCCATACAGGAGGCTCTTCTTTAGGATGAGGCCGGCCGCGTCACCTGGGAGGAGGAAGGGAGGCATATACTGTATGTCAGGGGTCTAGTGGAGGGGGGACGCGGGGCGACGGCGTCCCCCCACTTCTCATATCTAAAATATTTTTGGGTCTGAAAAAAAATCATTAGCATGGTGAAATACATCTTGATGACATCATCAAGATGTGTTTCACCATGTTAATGAGTTTCCTTTTTTCTGAGAGTGCACAAATGGAACCAAATGGACCCTAGCGGGTCCATTTGGTTCACATTTGTACACTCTCAGGAAAAAAAAAATCAAATGAGGGGAATGTGGTGCACTCATTTATCACCTTCAGCCTGGTGCCCTTGTTTTGGGCACGTCATAGACCAGTGGTTTTCAACCTTTTTTCATACCAGGGCCCACTATTTATCACGGACCACCATTTGATGTCATTATATCCCCACAGACCCAACAGAGCATTTTTCTTCCCATCACGGCGCATAGTGAATGAACACACACATATCAATTATGACATAATGGGCCTGCAATATTCACCTGCATTTCAGCAGGATTTACAGCAAGGGGTTGTTTAAAATAATAAACAACCAAATCAACTAAGCCAACTAAACACTTTCAGTGTTTAGTTTCAGTTAACTTAAACTCTCAGTTAACTTAAATGTATTTTATTCTAGTTGTCATTTTTGTTTTAGTTAGTTTTAGTTAATTACTATAATCCTGTGACCTACAGTATAGACTCAGTCAAGTAAGAAAGACTCAACTTGTATTTGAAGGACAGAATCCAAATCTAACTTTAAAAAGAATTGTGCGTTTGATTAAACTATTAACGATCTCAGCCTGCTATCAACTAACTAACTAACTGAGGAGGAACACATCCAGTTTAATACTCAGATATCTCCCAGAAAGCCTAGCATATACTTTAAATTAAAAGATTAGTGCCACAACAAGGACAAAACATTATGGTGAAGATCAGAACAAGACTATATCTGCTCACCAGTGGAAGGGTCTAGTTTCCAAATAGTTTCCAGGGTTTTGTCATCACCCCCCAGGGTAAAGGTGAATGGCCCCGCGTATGGGTTCAGATCTGCATCCTTGGCTGGCACCATGATCTTGCTTTCTTTGTTAACACACATTATTATTCTTTTCTCTTCCAGCTCAGGGATGTTATCATTGATGTCACCCAAGTGGATGAGTACGGTGCCTGTAGCTGTGGCTGGAGGATCTCCTGCAGGCGGAAACACATGCAGGGAGACAATCACATCACTGATGGAAGAAGAGGCACTCACAACTTAAAGGGATAGTTCAGCTTTTTTGGAACTTAAGGTGTACGACATAGAGTATATGTCGTACACCAAAGTTCCAAAAAAAAAAAACATCTGAACTATCCCTTTAAGTTATTAATGGCAAGTATACTTGCCAATAATATAGTGGTGTCAACTGTATTAATTGATTTCTGGTCAGAATTGAGTTCTGGTCATTTTGTGGGGGTCACTGGGGGCAACGAGTAACAAGTAAACAAGTAAAACAACAAGTAAATTAATCCACAAAACCACCGTAATTTGTATTGTTGTATTATTTCTAGAATATTCCCACGTCCTTTGTTCATTTTTGACCCCTCTATCACATGGAACTACTTTTTGGGCATAGTGATATGGACACAAAAAAGTTCTCTGTGATAGAGGACAAAATGAACGGAGGATGTGCTAATATTTTAGAAATGGGTCAACAATACAAATACCGTATGACCGGAAATACTTCCTATTTCACCGAAACCAGAGCAGAACTCCCACCACAGGACTCTGGCAAACAATTAATATAGTTGCAACCACTATATTAATCGCAAGTATTCATACAGTTTAACATAAAAAAAATCTGAACTCAAAATTGACTTAAAATAGAGTAAAAGTACAAAAGTATAGGCATAAAAGGATAACAAAATATTACATTTCTCATTTCAAGTTTTCAAATGTATAAAATTCAAACAATGGTGGCTTAATTGCCTGAAATGTCTACATTTCCTTACATTTTACATTCCACTGCGGTCCAGCGCAGTGTTAGCAATATTACTCATGAGAGTAATATCTCACTTATTAGATATATTACTCCTTAAAAAGGTAATACGTATTACTGAATCCAATGTTTTGAATAATAAGAAGAGTCACCAATCAGCCACAATGCTGCAGTACCCAGAGTTTACTGGGACATGTCTGTCGGTGTACATTTTCGTATCTGCAGTGCTGGTTGCTTCAGTGATATAGAGAGTTGACAGGCTTAGCACTAATCATTACTCCCACTAATAAAGACATGGAGATTAGGTTGAATTGAAATCGGTTGAACTGTGGAGTACATTATAGGTAATATCGTAACTCATACCATTGTCTACGGCAGCGAGTAGGACTTTGTAAACCCCATTTTTGGGAATGTGTGGTGATTCCCGATCCATCTTCTTAGCTGATTTGATCTGTCCTGTTTTCGGATCAATACTGACATACCCTAGTGGGTCGCTTATCAGCTTAAACCTGGACAGGGAAAAAAGAGAAAGGATATATTATATTCTATTTTTTAAGGATTGCTATAGCTCCTTCAATGGAAGGCTTTTGAACATTATGTCACAAGGCAGCCAAGTCTATGGTGTTTAATTGTTTTGCTTAGACTAGACACTTACAGTATTACGCAAGTTGTTTGCCATAATTGTTTTAGGGCACTAAATTATGATGTGATGATGCTGTGTGACTGATGTATGAATCCAGTGAGCATCCCTCATACATTTTAATTGCAAATTCTATTGCCATCCTTTTTGATGGGGCTAATCCTCTGCTATATATTCAGCTATTAGTGTAGAACACTGTAGATGTTGTAGATGTAGATGTTTGTCTTACACAAACATTGCTTTTTCAACAATGATGAATGGCATTTTTAGTCTTACATAAACATTAAATTCCCTTTGAAATGAACAGATTATTTCAGTGACTGAGCAAATCAGCTTAGTGTCTTTTTATGTCATGATGTACGATGTAAGATGATCTCATGGAAACAGACACACAAGGTCTCCAACCTGATCTGATCGACGTCAGAGTCCGCATCAGTGACCTTGGGTGTGAACAGCACTTTCCCTGGGTCCTCCTCCTCCTTCATGTAAATGTCTGCTAATGCCTTTGGCGAAAACTGTGGCGGGTCGTTGACATCTATGATCTTTATTTTGATGTCCACTGTGTTATCAGGGGGTGGTTTTATAACTGTTCCAACTGGTTTATCAGCGGCACACACAAACATCTTCTCCTTATTCCTCACTCCAATCTTCACGTCATCGAAGGTGGTCCTCTCAAAATCCTTCGGCTGGAAAGCAATGAAAATACGAGGTTTACAGACGCATATGGTCACTGGAAATGTGACACGACTAGCAGCAGTTAAGAATGTATAATGGTATAATTGCCGGGGCAAATGATGTTCCAAACAAAACAAAACAATGAGGATTGTTTCTGGAGCGTATCATAGAGGTGTTGGATATTGATGGAGCGAGGAAACGGCTGTACTGTATGATGTAAGTGTGTACGTGAGATGGATATTATGTGTTATTATTGTATAATGACTTTTATTGCAGACAATTACGCTTTTATTTTGTCCTATTTGTTTTGCTTAGTGAGGCCGAAATCTATGAAGATAGGACTGGTTGAAAATGGATGAAGCGGTCCTTTAACTATTTTGTTTTTCTTAGTTTTTGACTTTATTATACCTCCTGTATTTCAACTTTGTTGTGTTGTGCTGTTACATTCCGTTACCTTACATTATTATGTTACATCCCGTTATGCTACCTTACATTATTACATTGCCTTAGCTTATCGGTAACAGGAAGGCTCTGCCCTGATTTGACTCTGACCCTGAGTATACTGTACAGTTACATCGTCGTAAACTCCATTCACTTCGTGGGGTTAGTCCAATTCCGGCTGTTTTGCATAGACGTCTTCATTTTAGATCGTTTTGTAGTAACAGTACAGCATTAATGTCAGGCAACAGCCCAGTTTTAATGATTATAAAGCCCTTTATTTTGAACATTTTGTGGTAATAGTAAACACCAAAGCCTTCTAGTAGGAGAGTTACGATATTGAGGGGTCAGAAAGCAGAGCAGAGCACCGTGCACGAGACTACAGAGATTCGTCTATGAGTGCAGTCCCAGTCCTAACTGTCATTGGGAGTACATTGTTTTCAACGAAAACGGCGCAATAAGAGCTATTTTAGGTACGTATGTAAAAAGACAACTGTTTTAAAGTATTGTTCAGTCACGGCTACCGTCTCTGTAATGTTTATGTTGTACTATTATTAAAGAATAACTAAAATAAAGTCATTAAAGATGGATTAAATAACCGGGTCCAACACCTTTCTGCATACTCCTACCCCCCAATAGGACCCGCTGTTATCGCGAGCATCTTAGCTTTTCAGTGAATTCTCGGGATATTGCCTGCTTTGAAACCAGTTTCAATCAGCACTAACACTTTCAAGACGTCAATATAATTATATATCATTTGCAAATCATGTGACAAAGTATCCGAAATCAACCTCCAGAAGGCATTCTTTAATTTGCCTGCATCGATAGTTTGTTTACGAGGTCACCGCCATTAATACATGATGTTTTCGTGCCTTCTTTGCTGGTGCCTGATTAAATCCATAGAGTCCCATTCATATTCATCGACTTCCGGTTTTCCGAGTGCACTCAAACGGCTTTTACATCAGCGCTGCTGCTCCTCCAGCACCGCCATTGCCCTGACGCACAGGAGTGAACGGGAATATCGCAACTCTCCCATAGAAGGCTCTGTGGTAATAGTAAACACCAAACAGCCCAGCTTTAATTTTTACCTTCTTGTTATTTTAGATTGTTTTGTAGTTCTAGTAGGCCAACAGCATAGACATTACAAAGACTTTAGTTGTCACTGTGCAAGACTTTAAAACAGATGAAGCGTTGAACACATAAACAGCTATTATTTGCGCCACCCTCATTGAACAACATAAATTCCAGCTGCATGAACAGCCGCTCAAGCGCTCAGTTTTCTGACGCCTTAATGTCGCAACATTTTAGTCCAAGTTGAATCGGGTAGGGGCCTTCTAGTCTATCTTATCTTAGCTTAGCTTATCTTAACTCATGACGTTAGCAGGAATCCAGAGGAGTGCACTTACCTTGATGACAGTGAGGATACCTTCATTCGTTTTGGGGTCAGTCTCTATCTTGTAGTTGTTATCCTCGTTTCCCGTTATGAAATAAAACTCTGCTTCCCAGGCAGGCGTGTTGATCAAGTCTTTGTCCTCCACGCCAATCCTTAGTACCTCTTTGTTTTCCTCCATCTCCATCACCTCACCCTGGTACTGAATGAACCGAAATGGAAGTTCATATAATACCGTAACAACAACAACAACAACAGCAACAGCAACAACAACAACTGGGGAAAGCTTTGCTCTCAAGCTGGGATAAAAAAAATAATCACCTATGTCTGTAATAGTAAACTTACCACGCTCTTCTTGAAGGTAGGTACATGAGTGTTGGTGTCGGTGATGTATAAATTGACAATAGAAGTGGAGGACATAGATGGTTTTCCATGATCTTTTGCTTGAATGACGATTTTGTACTTGTTGTATTTCTGAAGAATACAAGAAGAATTAATATACGGAACCGTTTTGGTGGTCACCTAAAACTGGAGCATGAATAGGCCTTTAGTAATGTATGTATACAAGTATACAGAGAGAGCCTCACATCATAGTCAAAACAGCCACTGAATTTGAGTTGTGCCGTTCTGCTGCCATTAATCTGAAACACGTCCAGTTTAGGTTCTTTGGGCTCCTGAGAAAGAACACTAATGGTGACAGTAGAATTCTCTGTCTTCTCCCGGTCCAGGTCGTATACATTTAGCTGCACAGGTAAGAGCCCTGCATTGGAAGTAAAATCAGTGGAGAAATCTTTAATAGAAAACAGTATATGCGTTCAGACTTGGATAGTTAAAGCGGAGCGATATGGGTTGTGTCGATTCATGTACAGTGTATGTCTTGCATGTCAATGGCTGGTATTCTCGATAGCTGTGGTGTAGCAGGTATCGTAAGTCTTCTTATAAGCTGCATGGCAGCAAATCAGGTCTGGGGCCTTGTGTGTAGGCTGAAAGCCTGTACTACTAGACCTGGGCCTGGGCTTACCAAATAATTACCCATAATAAATAAAAACAGTCATCAAGAGCTTAAACTTGTGATGAACAAAGTAGGGGAGTACAGTAACATTTTTAGGACCTGCTCATTCTCACACCTTTCACATCTTTGCATTGACTTTGTTATGTAATTGTGCCACTTTAACCAACCAGTCTGAACGCACCTGATGGTGACGTACAGTAACTAAATTAGGTTAGAGTATATATATGTGCGATAATGTATGCATAATACATTATTCACCAACATCTATGCTACAAACAGAGGACATAGTCTACCATTTCTGTGGTTGCTTAGTAATCGCATGTGTGTATAGGGCCCCTCACTTCAAAAGGTGTGATTCTTAACACAATGCAATTATGCTATTGTCTGGGAAACAATTAGCATTGTGACGTTAGTCCTGATGTAAATTCAGCTATAAAGGTTGGCAAGTGGAATAATCAAACAGAATCAATTATTAGCTACTAGTGTTATTACTTGTCAGATTTCTCTAATGGTTCGTTGATTGATGATTTGATATTTAATTTTGGGGTTTTTGATACGATCAAATCCTGTGCTAGTAGAATCTTTTTTTCTCTCTTCATTGTTTGATTTCAAATGAATGTTCAACAGTAGTGGCATGCCTGTAAATGGATGAATACAAACGTGACGTCAGCTGTTAATGTGTTGATCTAATCACCTGAAGGCACGTTCTCCTTGACGGTGGCTTTCATGATTGGGGATTGGAAGTAAGGTGCGTTGTCATTGATGTCCTGCACCTCCACATCAAATGCCAATGTCCTGTCCAGTAGCTCATCGGTCACTTTGTCCAAGATATCGAATTTGATCTGTGGGTAACAAAAAATGTTTGCATTAATGGAACAGGCTTGATTGTAGGACAGACGATGGCAAAGGTTGTGGTTCCTGAAAAATATAAATCACAGCGCAGCTTGCTTGTTTACTTAACGATTTAGACAGCTATGACTGCGTCATAGACCCCTACTTCCAGCAAGGGGAGCTGTTGTGAAAAGCATTGATGCTTAAACTATAGCTAGTAGCTACTGGTTAGGGCAGATTATGATGATATATTAAATGTTTTGTCCAGATGTTTTTTCAACTTCTCCCCGAGTGTGGGTGGGAAATGAATGTTTTTGTTCTGTATGCATCGATTAACCGCATGTACAGTGCGTACAGTCACACCTATAGTCCAATTACAATAGGTTGATGATTCAAGGTGTGGCAGGTGTGAGTCAGCCATCTACTTCAAAAGTAGGTATCTTACATACTGTATATATTTTTACAGACACACGCAGACACACAGATGGTCACACATGCGCACACACACAGGCAGTACCTTCAAAAACATTTCTAAAATTGTTCATTACGTGACATTGTGGTCTTACATGGAACAGCTGATATTGCTCCCTGTCGATGGCTGCGTGGACATAGACCATGCCAGTGGTTTCGTCTATGGAGAACAGTCCTTCTGGTTCCTCCTCTACACCCATCCCCGAGATGCGGAACTTGTGTTTGTGTTTGTGATCGTCAATTTTGTCGTTAAACATCTGGTGAGAAGGAAAAATATTACTCTCATGAGGCACAGTGTATCAGGGTTGTTATTACCACCTGAAATGTGGGGGTGTGGCTCTTTACTGTACCTGAGCGGCCTCTTTCGGGTACGGTCCTGGCTCTTCTTCTACTATTTCAATGGTGGACAGAACCCATCTACGTTTGTAACGTTTCAATAGTTCCTGTTAGACACAGAAACAACAAAATCATCACTCTTCATGTAAAAAAAATCTATTAACCCTGTGCTTTATTTCATAGCACAGTACCATAATCTGAAATATCAAACATTTAACATACCCTCTTTGGACGCCACTTCATTGTGTGGTTTTGTGCCAGGACCACTGTCAGGCCGACCTAATGGAAGAATAGGAACACACGTTCATATTAAACAGCAATTACAGCAAGCATGTCTCTCAAATGGACCCTTGTGGTTCCATACACTCCGAAGAGTTACAATCTTCATGAATTATTCATGAATTTGCCCAAGTCTACACAAATAGAGAATGTAGAGGATTAATGGTAATTTTGATCTGTATGTTTGACTGTTTTGTTCTCTGAAATCCATAATTGTGAACAAAAAAGCTAAAGATAGTTTCAGCGTCTGTGGGGCTAAAATGTCCTCAAATGGTGGTCCGTGGCTCAAATAAATAGTGGGCCTTGGCATGAAAAAGGTTGAAAACCACTGTTATAAACGACCTGTAGGTGGAGTGAGCTTTTGTTTTTACAGGTGTGGTTAACAATTGCATTTTTTAAACTGTGATATTATCACCATGAAGAAATGCATTACAAGCCAGAGGAGCGCCCCCTCCGACCCCTACCTACACACAGAACTCCATTATATGCTGTCAAAGACTGTCACTCTCAATCAGCACCATGCCCTGCAGGTAACCTAATGACAGTTGAAGGAAACTCAACTCAACAGGTATATTGAGCAACAACTGTGTCAAAACCGATATGAACCGACATGCCGGTTTGCTTTAGTCCATCAATTTTTACGTCTGCTAACTTAAAAACTACTTTTTGTCATTTTACTAAGTTAGGTTAGCTTTTTTCCCCTTCTTTTTAATGGGAAAATAATAAGGAAGAGGTGGCCAGAGGAGACAAAAAATCAATAAACATATTTAAAAATAAACGAAAAAAGTAGTGAGAAAAAAAACATGTCATGTCAGTCAATTAATCTATCCTATAGAGAAGGGCAGCTAAAATTAACAACAACTTAAAATCAAGCTTAAAAACTGTCAGGAGTGTTCACAGCCTGCGACAATAAAATGACCAAAAGCTTCCTTGAAAATGACAAAACAAATGCAAAAAACAATGCAGGTAGACATGTCATCCATTTTGT
The DNA here is from genome assembly GCA_039105355.1 of Benthosema pterotum. Taxonomy (NCBI): domain Eukaryota; kingdom Metazoa; phylum Chordata; class Actinopteri; order Myctophiformes; family Myctophidae; genus Benthosema; species Benthosema pterotum. Next base: position 38,761,130 of record CM076968.1, read on the forward strand.
CATCCATTTTGAATGAATGAATGAATGAATGAATGAATGGATTTGTTTATGCAGCTTAGGAGATTCACAGTACATTTCAAGTACAACTACAACAAAGATTTAATCAAACAATTGAAGTCATGATACCAATATTCACTTCTGTAAAGTAAGCAACAAATAGTGTAGGGTTGGGTGGGGGAAACAGATTTTTATGGTGCCCAGTTACTAATTGCAGCCATCCGTAAGGTGCCCTTTGAGATTTTGAAGGACTCAAGGGATTTGCAGCGAATCTTGTGGACCAGACCCATTGCAAGAGGTAGTAATCTGCCTTCAACCCTAAGCCAACCCAAAGGGGGGTTCGGGGAGTGAGGCCAAACAAAACGCCAAAATGTGAAACCAAATGCCGTAGCCTCGTATCTGATCTAGACCACATGCAAGACTGATTTTTTTGGCAAATAACATGGTGGGTGGGTGGGTTTTGACCTAGTTACAGCAGTAATTTGACCCCTGTATATTTACTCATTAATAGACTATGTTATTCATGCTGGCATCTGTTAGTATGTTAACTCACTGTGGGGTTCTGAGATGATGCTGGAACTGTCCACCATAGAAATATGGTCAGCCCATATTTAAAGCATTGGCATGCAAACTAAACACACAATATTCAAAGCAGGTGATATTATCACATGTAAAAAAGCATGAAAAAAATCTCTTCTCGTTTCCTCACTGTTTCATTTCCCAGCTACAGTATGTTCTCTCAGGAACGCAAGCGATAAACGGTCCGCTTAATTTAACACTTTCAGTGTTACATTAACACATAACAGTGAGTGTGCTGCTAGGCATTCAAAATGATTAATCAACTCCAAATGTCTCTCCCTGCTCTTTTCTTGTTCTGTCCTATTGTTGCTTCCATCTCTACACCCAAACAAAGTATGAGGGCTGCCATGCCCTTATTGAGGCTCTAAGTCAGGGGTAGGGAACCTATGGCTTGGGAGCCATATGTGGCTCTTTTGATGGCTGCATGTGGCTCGCAGACAAATCTTGAATTGTATAAAAAAGTGGCATGCGCCACTGTTTTACGTATTTTGCTCTGCTGTCAAAAATAGCGGCTGATGTGCGCAAGTGCATAAAGTTCCGTACAACAAACTAATCATGTTAACTAAAAATAAACCCTTTGGAGAAAACCAAAAAGGACGAAGAGTATTGTACTTTTCAGCAGGAATGGACAGAGGAATTTGCCTTTGTGGAGAGAGCAGGTTCTGCAGTGTGTCTAATATGCAATGATAAAATAGCAACAGCATAAGAATGTTATTACAAATAACTCAGACTTATTTTACTTCAAAAGTGTTGAAATTACATAAAATGCACAGATTACTGGTATTTTATTAATTATTTTTTTTAATGTATTTATGGCTCTCACAGAATTTAATGTATAAATATGTGGTGTTCATGGCTCTCTCTAGCCAAAAAGGTTCCCGGCCCCTGCTCTAAGTGTATTTATTAACAGGGATCCTAAACACATACATACACATTATGCTTTATTATTTCAACAGCATCCACGCTTCAACTACAAATATACTGCTGTCATACTGTGTACTGTTCACTGAAGGGAACAGAAAGAAAATGTTAACATCAACACAAATACTGTATATCTGAAGCGAGCGTCAGCTTAGAGGTATTCATGACATACGCTCATGTAACTTTTTTCTGCATGTGCCGCATAGTCATAGTCAACATTTTTCAGATGTGTGTATGCACTTATAGGTGGCGTTATAGGGCATAAGGAGAGGACTGGCAGGGAGGGAGAGGGGACTTTGTTGTACAACACAGAGAGACACAGCACGTTTGGGAAAACGTGTCTTCTCTGTTGAAGCTTCCCGGCCTTCCTATTTAGGCCTGAAAAAACTTCAAATATTTACAGTATATAGCAGCCCCAAACAATTTGAATGTCTGAATACTGTACATACTGTGCAGAATCCAAAAATGGATTCCTGGCATGAATGGGCTAGGAGCACTGAGAGCACCAATTACACCTAACATTTGCATTTAAGCTGAGATAGCTTAAAGCCAGCCAAACTTGCAATCATGGGTAATTATTCCATCTCTGCTATTCCCTGACATAATTGTGCATCAATCGATTCTGCATCATGATAGGATTTTTCTTGTTTTTCTCAATTTCGCCTTGTTTTTTCCCAATTAATTGCCATGGAGGGTTACAATAAAGTTGCCTTTATATTTACTGCCTGTTGGTACCTCCTCAAATACACATGGATTTGTCTGCTGCTTCTCTTTTATCAAGGAATTTAACCAGGGGATTTAACATTAAGGCCCACAGAGTTTCACTCAATCTCCCCAGGAACAGGCTCTGTAGTGCAGTGACATGGACACCACTGTCAGGTGTGTTTGTCACAGCAGCATCCGGGCCAAGCCTGAGGCACCGCTGTGAGGACAAATACAGTAAACACGAGACTCTGCCATGTGTTAGACAAGTGCCACACCTCTACTCCACCCTGACACCACCCACATGCTGCAGGATTTGTATACAGTACTACCGTATTGTCATATTATATACTACGACACTGGTTACAAGACAACTCCCTTTTTTTACGACTTATTTGCGGGAAAGAACATAGTCTATAGTATATAGTGTATAAACAGTCTTATATTCAGACCAATAGGGTAAGCTATATTGCTTCTCTTTTGGTGATGCTCTAGCTCTCAAAGGTTATAAAATAAACTATAAACTATGCTATATATATGTTGAAACATGAACTTTTGCAGCTGCTGTGATTTGTTCTATAGCTGAATGGTATATGGGTTTGTTTTAGGTATAGGCCTATTTACTGAGCAGCCAAGACACAGAGTTTGTGGCCCCATGCAGGCCCAGTGTGGTGTGTATTCTGTCAACAGGAAGGGATAGCTCTGAGACAGTATAGGAATGTTTTTTGCATTCCTTTTCCCACATGAATGGAATCTAGTAGAACACAGCTGACACTTATTCCTGTAATTATGGCTAACAATGATGGAGCACTGCTTGGCTGTAGAAACTGGATGAATAAATAAACGCCATGAATGATAAACAAGAAAAGAAATCAACAAAATAAAAAACGTATACACCTGTGGTGTGTATATAGCATATTGCCATAACTAGGCAGACAATGGGACATTTTGTTCTGTTTACCATCTGAAAAGCAAGGGACAACTTGCTGTCCTCAAACAGACCCATTTGAAATGAAACTGCTTGCACCAACACAGTATGACGCATCCATGGTTGATCATCCCATTGGTTTTCAACCTTTTTGATACCAGGGCCCACTATTTATTCAGCATTTGAGCCACGGGCCACCATTTGTTGACATTTTAGCCCTGGGCTGGAACCCTCTCAAGGACCACTGATGGTCCCCGGACCACTGGTTGAAAACCACTGCATTGACTGAACGAAAAGGCACGGTTGTTGCACTCACTCAGGCTACTTTAATATTCCATCCATCCATCCATCCATGATCCATCCAATACAATATAAAGTAATTCCTTGCCTACCGTCAGCAACAGCAGAGAAAGAATCCTCATGGTGATCCTGATATCCTCGCGGCGAGGCGCTCACCTGCTCAACAGGCACCTGAGAGAGAGCGTCGGCAGCACAGCACACAGTGCACCGTGAGGACAGCCCACAATGCCTCCAGGGCAACTAGCTGCGTGTCCTATTCAGCAGCGTACACTACGTGTTTGTTCATGTGCATTGTGATGGCTTTCACATAAACGCACATAACAGCACAGTGAGTAATCGCAGCGTAGCCTACAGAAGGGACGTCGTACAGATCTATGTTTTCCTGATATTGTCGTGGACCTAAAGGTTGCACTGTGTGCGAGATAATGGCTTGTGGCTCTTCCACTTGTTGACAGAGGGCTGGGCTCAGCAGGTATACCTGATCCCTCCACCAGGCTCAGTTTACCATGTCTTATTGAAGGATGGCCCAGGTCGGCCCTGTATGCAAAAAAGGAGGTGGGGTGGCATTTGAAACCGGTTGTCCTGAAGCTGGCGGTGTGTTTTCTCTGCCCGTTCTTTATCTTTCAGTTTCCTTCCTCTTTCTTTCCTTTTCATTCGACCTCTATAAAGTCATTCAGTCTTTTTAATTTTCTTAATATTCTGATTAAATAAAAAAGAGGGGGAAAGCAAGCTTGCGCTGGACCACACGTGGATAGTAGCCTACAAATATAATATATTCAAAATTATATGAATGAATACAGAATTAAATTAGATAATAAAACAAAGATAGGCCCTATGCAGTCTGGGCCTATGATACAAGCGCTGCGTGTCTTTTCCCTTCTCTCTCTCCCTCTCCTGTCTATCAATAAAAGCCAGAAGCCAACGATAAAGCAATCTCTGCAAAAAGTTACAGATTTACAAAAATGTAGCAATATGAGGCATTCCAAACAACGACCTTTTCCTGTGTGTGTGTGTGTGTGTGTGTGTGTGTGTGTGTGTGTGTGTGTGTGTGTGTGTGTGTGTGTGTGTGTGTGTGTGTGTGTGTGTGTGTGTGTGTGTGTGTGTGTGTGTGTGTGTGTATGTGTGCGTGTGCGTGCGTGTGTGTGTGTGTATGTATGTGCGTGCGTGTGGTTGCTTGTTTATGGCTTGTTAATGGAGTGGTCAGGGGCCTACTAAGTATTCTTGCACTGGCATGGCACTGCCTTATAGGGTAATCTCTTCAAATTTTATATGAAACATCCTTTAGCCATCTGGAATGCCACACCCACTGGATTCACCTTCTCCATGCTCACTTTGCTATAAGCCTACCCTGGATTAGCTGCTACATCTCAGGATCAGTGTACAAACTAGGCCTACTTCTATAGAGTGAGTGAGTGCATGAGACCCCCTGGGACATTTCTAGTAGAGACACAAAAAAAAGCTAGACTTGATTGCTCATAAATTTATGTTCCGAAAGTGCAGAAAAGTGGCACTATGATGACCTAAAACAGTGAGCTACAGCATGTTCACACATGGCGTTACTCACGCCTTTTTGGTTTAGACCTGCAACGAGATACAGCCCCAAGGATGCTGATGCTCTGTTATAACACTGTGCTTGGATGCACTGGTGGCTCAAAAGCTAAACAATAATATTGTAAACTTTGTGTCAGATCCTGTGTCTAGGGCAGGGGTGCCCAACCTTTTTTGACCCAAGATCTACTTTTCAGCAGCCAACCCCTCTGGGATCTACCAGTCCAATATCAACATTTCAAACCACATGCATCATTGCCAGCCTGCAGTAACTTCACAACAACACAACACTACTTTGTTTTACCACTTTAAGCATGAAGTACAACAGACTTATCATAACATCATAGGCCTACAACAGTACAAAATCAGCATATCATCATATCTTCAATCATAATCATAATAACAGTCCAGAATAGTCCATTATAAGTTGCAGAACAGTCCATTACACGTTGCAGAACAATACTGTTGGCATAATTCACAGAGAGCAGACAACAATCCTCCAAATGAGCCGCTTCGTAGACAGAACAGACAGACACGCACACGCACAGAAATCGCTCTTTTTTCTTTTACACCCCATTTTTTTCTTTCCCCCCACATCTCCCAAGATCTACTCGTGATCAGGTTGAGATCTACCGGTAGATCCCGATCTACTGGTTGGGCTCCCCTGCTATAAAGTGACCTAGAAGATGACCTTTGACATGAATCACATAATATGTCTCAAGAGCAGGGAGACAAAATTCAACCACCCCAATTATATAAGTTAGAATAGATTTGACAGAATATTACATTTTTATATTCAATGAAAAAGTGCTGCTTTAAAATTGCCGGAGAGCTATCATTTGAGGGTATTTCTGAGGCATAATTTCTGGGGTAAAAAAATAGAGGTTGATCACTATTACATACAACATGCAAATGATGAATCTGTATAAATACATACAGATAGATAAAATCTGATTTTAAGGTCAAATAAAGATGGCCGAGTCCTCAAATGATCCCCCTGCTCTCATGGAACACATGTTTTCAAATAAGCACAAAATGTGCACCAGCTATACACATTTTCCCCTCCAAAGTGTTTCGTATGTGTGACTAGGTCTTATAGCATGGCCTGACCTATTTATCTGCTTATCCAAACATCTAGACCTACAGTACTGTATTCACCTTATATAGCTTATATACCAAGTAAAGACAGGGTTGATTACATCTCCTCAACATTATCTTTGTTCATATAGCCTGGAGTGAGATTACATCTAGCATTATCGTCAGGCTAATTTGGCCTTGGCTTTGATTTGTTGGCTGGTTGGCTTTACACTTTAATTTGAACTTGCTGGACATTTTCCAGGACTGCAGTTCAAAACGTGATGTTGTTTGAATGTGTTTTATTTTATGTAACTCTTTGATAATGTGGAATACACACATATACCTTTCTTTTTTCTTCTTTCCTTCATCTCACTTGGCTCTCTCACTCTCATTCAGTTGTAAACTAAGTGGCAGAGTCAAGGAATTAAATTACAGACAAATTGAATGGAACAGTGCTGTGATTGTTCAGTCTTCTATTGTTCAGTACGGGTTCATGTCAGATACATCCGAGCCACAGTTTAGTATTAGGTTTTAGTGTGGCTGTCTAGCCAAACAAAGCTGGCATGAAATAATAATCAGTGGATTCTTACTTTTTACTATTTCCCAAATAGCGCCTTTGTAAGCCTTCTTCGTTTTATGAAATTTGCCAAGCATGACAGAAGATTTAGACAGATGTTTTGTCATAGTGGTTACTTCCAGGCTTACATCTAATCCTAATTTACAAAACCACTAGAACTTTAAGTGCTCCGACTAGGCGTGTGTGTGGGGAGGGGGGGGGGGGGGGTTAAGACAATAAGCCTTTCAAGATAGACATTTTACTTGTCAAATGATATCATATTTAATTCCACTATCGTATTTAATATTGATTATACATTTAATGTGTTGGCTGAGATCAGTCAGTTTCAGTCTAATGTATTGCTTATTTTACTGTCCAATGACATGAAACGGTACAAGGGGCTGACCCCACAAAAAGATCACCCCGAAAATTGGCACCCAAACACCCAAATTTAAATTCAAGCCACTGTAGCTCTGCCCTCTTTCATCAACAAACAGAGGGATTTTACTTCTTGTTGTAGCCTATTGTAATGTGTCTATTGTGTTTGTTTTTGCAACACTTTACCCTTCAGTGCAATTTGGTGTTTCACTCACATGTAGGCCTAAATGAATTATCAACCATTCAAAAACAAATCTTTGTTGACACAATGCTCAAGCAAGCACCTAACTAGGTCTTTCAGTGAAAAGCCACAGTTATTGTACATATGTGAACTTGTTACACTGACATGAATCAGTGGCAAACCTGCTCTTCCAGTCAGTGTGTTGTGATAGTGTGGGAATATGCTGATGGATTAAGATTGGCACTCGGGTGCGTGATGGAAAGGCTTGTCAGGATGGCTTGTCATGTCTCCTCCCAGTTTAATTACCCCCCAAATTGTCTGCTCAGCTCCAGACATGTTCAGGCAGATGGATCAAAGTGCCAATGAAGCTACAGTATAAGACAGTTGATGTCTGACCTATATATTAATACTTACAACATACTTACATATTGAATGTTGATACATTTACTTCATATCATATTGCCATGTCTCTTGATCATTCACTCATTTACTCTCTTACAAACACACGCACGCACCCATTGAAAGCAGGAGCGGCAGTGTCGAGAAAAGAAAACCTATTACCATCGTCCTCTCAACTACCTGAAGACACTGTTTGCCACTATAACCTCTGTAAACTATGGCAAAACCTAACCATATTCCTCATCTTAACCTTTCGTAAAACAAAACCTGAAGCTAACTCTAAACTTATTTCCAACATTATCCTCAGTAAAACAAGAACTACTGTGGTCCACGGAAAGAATGGGAGTGAGATGATGTGTTTTGGTGTGACCCATCCAGTTACCCTCACAGTTTTTGCTTTGATCGACACCCTCACTAAACAACTACAAAGTGGAGATTTTCAAGCATGGCTTTTACTGCATAAACATGGCGATACTCTCAGACAATGTCGTATATCCTGCTTTGGTGAGGATCAAAGTGTAGACGGCCTGCACCCTCGACCTCTGTCACAGTGGATGGCCCAGTGGATGGCCCAAGGTGCTTACAGGGAAATGCCTTCTGAGAGATCATTATGGACCATAGACAACATTCATCGGAAAGCAGCACCTTGCTCAGTCACAGGCATGCAGGGACTTCTATAAGCCTCATATCGGATTTACTTAGTTATCAAAAACACAGAGACACATAATTTGCATATAAAGGTTCTCACCAAGTCATAAATATCTTTAAAGCTCCCTGTTCAATCACAAGGAGAGTTAAAACATGCTCGAACAACATTTTTTCAGCATTGCCGGCAATGCTGCATGGTTACATAATAATCCACTGCCGTAAACACCTCAAGGCTGCTTGACATGATAGAAGTACATAACCACGAAAAACATACATGCAATATGAATGCAACATTTAACAAGTGCATGCTCATGATAGTGAAAATAACGATTAAATGGAAATGCAATTAAAAGAAGTGTCATGATGTATTTGGGCCATGTGGTCTTCTTTAATGTCACAATACACCATACAGGCAGGCTTTGTCCTGTAGTGTATGTTGGGAATATTACTTTACTTTGTTAATATATTACTTATTAATTATTACCATCATTTTAAAGCAATATATTATATTACAATATTACTGTCTGAGCAAGTGTAATATATTAATATTACTATTACATATTACTTTTTACAAAATATATAATTAAATATTTAGTATCACTATTAATCAAATATTGTGTAGGCCAGTGGCATGCGTACAATAAAGCTTGGCTTTCTGGTCAAATCCATTTGAAATCAACTTGAAAAAAAAAACGTAACTCCTTAACACAGGAGTTAAAAGTATTCCTCGAATTCATGGAAGTCGATGACAAATTATAGAAAATAAGTAATTATTTAACTTCTGCCGTTGTCAAGATAATTTCAAAAGAACATTTTTAACGAGACAGGTTGACAGAATGTAATATTGAAAGTAATGCAGTAATGCAAAAAGAAAAGGATAATATATTAGATTGTTTTTGTTTAGTAATATATTTATATTACAAGTTACTGCATTTTGGTAATATATTATGTAATATATTAAGTTACGTAGTGCACATGTCCCAACACTGTCCTGTAGTGTGTGCATACATACGCCGTACAGTATGCTTACTCACTGTACTATTGTTTATGTTGTCATTCCAGTTCAAGGTTGGATCATTGAGACGATCAATCTCTGGCACAAGGACTTGACTTGACATTCTCGTCTGTATACACAAAAAATAATTAATAATAGACAGGCGACATTATCCCATTTGACAGATTGGGACAGAGGGAGGTGCTAGGGTGTGTCTCTATGCCCAATTCATATGATAGGAATGCCATCTACTCTATAGTTCTGTTTACACCTACCGGTAGATGTTGGCCGCCTGACCCCTGTGTTCAAAAGATGCTACAGTGGGTGGGACTAAAAACCATTCGCTTATCCCAAGGCTATAACAGAAACCACAGTAGAAAATCCAGTCACTCCAGCAGCCACTGCATGTAGTCACATGTGAGCTGAGTTGATTCATTTATTATCCAGTTATAATCGCGAGCTCTAAAGTGAAAAAGGTTTTTGTTAAACACACAACAAAAGGCTACATTTCAGTCCCACAGGTCCAGACAGTGTCTATACCGTATGTTATCGGTTTATGTTTAGGTAAAACAACACACTTTTACTGAGGCATCGAGAAGACAGCAAACCACATATGAGTTGTCCATGCTAGGGTTTCCACTGATGGGAAAGGAATGTAAATGAAGAGAGAGAGAGAGAGAGAGAGAGAGAGAGAGAGAGAGAGGGAGAGAAAGATTTTCGTACAATATCCCACACTTTTAAAGTCTTTAAGAGGAAGCTGCATTGGATTTCTCCTCTTCCTCTTCCTCTGTCTCTTCGTCCCCAGCTAGAGGGATGGATGTCAGCAGCGTGTCAACGTGTACTTCCTCGTCATCTGACTGTATGACAGGTGTGCAGGCTCCGCCCCTGCTGGTGTCGCTGCAGGTGGACGAGGAGGAGGTGGACGACATGCGAGATTTTGTTGACCCCTGCCGCTGACCCCCCTCCTCCTGTTGCTTCTTCATGCTCGCACACTCCCTGTAGACCACCTCGGCGTCCTCGTCTTCCTCCTCCTCCTCATCTTCGTCTTCCACGTCTGTAAAGAGCAGAGTAGAGCAAACTGATCAGAAAGTTCAGTTCAGTGTTCACTTATTAGGGCTCTTCCTCCCTGTTTCCATGCCCAGGTGGGCATGGTTATTATAACTTATACCTCACAAAAATATTGTGAATGATTTTACATATACCATCATTCATGTCACCATGATGTTACAATGGACTTTAAGATGCCATCATGTTTCCTGATATATATCTCTGTATTATGAATTCTTCTGCACTGAAAATCCTTGTTTGGCGTTTCGTATCTGTGTCTCGTAGTTGTTTGTGATGACAACATATGATATGTTATTGTGGTTGTTGTTACTATTGTATGAGATTTCTGTTGCCAGAGAAGTGGATAAGCACTTTCAGAAGTATGTGGTAGAAGACTAGCATCCTAGGTCATGCTGACCATGGCCTTCCAAGACCTTATATAATATCCAGTTCCATCCAGAATATTCTTACCGGCACATCATCTCTGGTATACATTCTGTAAACTCTGAGTTCTTCTCACCGGTAGCCATGGCAACCGTGACAACAGCACATTGTGACAACAACTTGTATAATACTGTATAGCTATATTCTGTTTCCCCATACTGTAGATAAGGGAATAAGGGGAGATACAATTATTTGAAAAATTTGATGTTGATGGACTCGTGTAGCCTCTTCTTGCTTGGATTACAATCCAAATTAGTTCATTCTAATTGTCCTCCTAAAGGGGTTCAAAAAGGGTTTATATTTTATCTAACAGGGACATGGAGGTGTGACATTTTTCACAAACTAATATACAGTATACTAATGACATTTAGCTATTCCTGGGAGTCTGTAATATCTGGTTTTAGATATTTTAGATTGTAGCAGTGAGCCCAGTCTCTGATGTCATCGACACTACTCCTTGACTACATGTTGTCTCAGTAAGCCAGCCCTCCTATCCACAAGGAGGTGCAGTGCACCAAATCACTATGGAAATTGTAGTCCTGGAAGTAGTGTCGATGACAACAGAGACACTGATCTCACTTCTAAAATATCTAAAAACCACAGACCTCCAGGAAATACCCAAAACCTTCCTTTTTACATGTTTTTTTTCTTTTGTAAAAAGAGGTGAAATGTCCCTTTAACCCTGAACCTAACCTCACAAACCCTATGCCTAACCAAGCCCATACCCCTAACCTCACAGAATAATACTTTAAAAAAACCACACCTGGAGGACACACCTGGGAAAGAGTGAGTCACGATATTTATGAGTTTACTGTGTATTTGCGGTGCACAAACTGTGGTTCGGGACTGAGATCCCAGTCGTGTGCAGAAAATATAGGCCTATTATCTAATGACTTGTGAAGTTGTGACAATTCATTTGCCGCATGCCACCTCAGAGGCTTTACTGGGATTCCATTGACACGCAGGGACACATTCACACTCCGGCACAACAAGGTGTGTAGTCTCACCTACAGTAGCTCAATGTCTAATTATAGTTGATTCTGGTACAGTAGGTGTGTCGGCCATCACCCACCATGCAGACTGGTAATGGTAATGCAATTATGAGTCGAGTAAACTACCTATACATTGTACTCCAATGTAGGTTTGTTACGATATATGTTAACACCACATTGGCAATAATTATACCCATATGGAAAATGTTATGTCTATGCGAAGTCTTGAAAGTGGCACCTTTCAGACAATACTCATATACGAGAATAACGTTAATATATGATCCATTGTTTTGTAGTGAAACATATATAACATTTTGTGGCGAAGTACATATAATTTTGTAATTTATAAGAATTATATATGACATACAAAACAGACATACTGGTAAGATCCATAGTATTTTATAAATACTATGGATACTATGGACAAGCCACTTTATAAAGTATTTTATAAAGTGGCTTGTATGAAAGGTGCCACTTTCAAGAGTTCATATATGACATTTATATAAAATCTTCCATAAGGGCTTAAGGGTTTTAAGTTTAAAAGATATGGTGAATTATGTTAATGTATGAATTTTGATCAATACACAAAATGCCAACTGCATTGAGTAATGTTGATGTTTAACTGAATACATGCACAATCATATAATTAACTGCTAATTGTTAATTTATATACTTATATACACACATTTATATACATTTATACACATTTATGTACTTATATACACAAACATCGTGTTTTGATTTGTTTATTTGCCTGGGTTAACTGTGTTGATGCTTGTTTCTGTGTGTACAAACAGTTCCTCCCTTTCGTTAGCTTTTTAATTATTAAACAGCATGGCTGTTTGTTGTCAGCATTCAATTATTGTCAATTAATTCAGAAGTGCTACGGTGGGTCGTGTCGCCGGAAGCATGGTTGGATATTTCTGGGGGTCGTTGCTGGACACGTTTTTTGCACAATGACCACATCATGGATGGCGGCCAACGTAGTCAGGTGTAGTTCTAAGTAACCTAAGCCTGAGGGTTAAAGGAGGGCAAATGAAAGCTTTGGAAAATCCATTGATCTGTGGCCAAACCACAGCTTTGAGCCAGGAGATTCTCATGCACTTGTCCCTGTTAATGATGAGTCATAACGGCATTCACTCTCTATGTAGACAGAGTAAACAAGAGGATGACATGCAGATTGAGAGCAAATTGGCCTTTTCTTTTAATCAAACAGAAAGAACTTCAGAAAAAAAAAATCCAGAGTCAACTTCACATGATTCAGGCTGGGCTCAGTTATACAATATTACCAGGTTGACATAATGATAGAAGCCTATGCCTATAGAATATCTATGCTAATTTATAGGCCTACATAATAATAATGCATATGTAACACTTTAAACAACCAAATGTAATTTCCATGTTGCTGTTCTGTCTTCTTGTTGTCTTCTTGTATGTACAATACAGTATATTGTCTGTATTGAGCATAAATCAAGACAAATTGCTATCAACTACCTGTTGACATGGCAATACATTTCTTGAATCTTGATACAGTTTTTTTCTATCCACTACTACTAGATTGAGGAGTCTCTCAGGCATCAGTAGCCTGCTACAGTACAATGCATAGAGTAAATGATTCCAGGAAAAGCTGGGCTTACTGTTTGATTTTTTTGTGACACAGTTTCATATAACCTGCTTTCTGCCTTCCAAAACACAAATTCAGCCCAATAGATTAATTTCATATTATCCATCAATCATTAGTCTTTTGACGGTGTACTGTATATATGTTGAATCTATAATCTCGACAAGTTTAAATGTGCAGAATTATTCAGTGCTTGAAAAGATCATGTGAAAAAATGAATTAAAAGCAGCCTTCCAGCTCAGTGGAAGCATTGTGACGGTCAGAGAGAACACATTAAGCTACCTGGAAGAGGAGAGGCCACGTCTCCTTCGTCCACTCCAGAGTTGAGGAAGACGTCCAGGGCCTCCTGGTCAGTGAGGTCCATCAGGTCCATCTGCTCCAGAATGTCCACGTTCACCTCCATGGATGAGATGCTACCGATAGGAGCTGTGAGGACATTTGAAAAGAGAATGCATTTTATTTAGACTATTGTTGTTGTTGTTATTCAAACATAAAATATAATAGAGATGCGCAGTGATGTCACCGCCCCTGTTCCATTAGTGGATTCCCCATTCATTTTTCTCATAGACTTTTCGAAAATAATTTATTTCAAGACGATTACACCGCGGACAAAGCCCACTCGAGTCGTGACGAATCATGATGTCACACACAAACTTTTGGGACAATAAAATAATTTCTAAGATGAAAAACGAAACATATAGTCTTGTATCATGCCGTTTTATACTTCTTCCTAATTATATATTATATGACGATATTGTGTTTGTTGTCATGATTTGTCACGACCCGAGTTGGCTTTGGCCGCGGCGCAATCATGTTAACCTTTTTTTTTCAAGTCTATGAAGAAAATGAATGAGGAAAGTGGAACAGGGCTGGTGACATCACTGCGCAGGTCTATACTAATTGCATTATTGTGTGATTGTAGATATACTGTATAAGTCGTGGCTCATGAATGGATGACGTGAAGCCCATTTCAAAGCTCGCCATGGTTGAGAACCATTGTTTTAGAATAGCCTGCTAAAATACACTGACAGTAGATGAAGTGAACGTTTTGTGCTCACAATACACAGGTTAAGTGCTGAGACCCCTACCGGTATATGTGCAATATAGTTTTTTATTTTTTAGATATTTTAGTGATGAATGGTTCATGTTCATGAGGTCATGAAGATCCAAGTTCCTTTATGAACTACAAAAGAATAGCCTAAGCTCTGGTTGCAAAAGGGGTGAAGTGGCCCTTTATCTAGCCTAGTGAAAGTCTGCTGTGTGCTGCCTGCATGTGCATGGACATGGCTTTGTACGGCCTAGTGTAAATTGATGCTCTTTGGGAAGCAACAATTAGTGTCTCTTGGTTCAAATGTCTGTCCACTCTATCTATTTACCTGACCCCAAGGAGGCATTCTGCAATGGTTGCTGCCATAGTGGCTCACAAAGTGAAAATATCAAACACATGATATCAACACAAATACCTATTTGTACTTGACTCTTTTGTTCCAAGTTGAAGTATAATGGCAGGTGCTAAAATGTTTCATTCCGTGGACAGCATACAGATACATTTCTAAAAAGCTAACACAAATTCTAGAGTTGAATTTCATCATATGGGCAGGAAACTCACGTTTCCTGCTATCAATTTGCAGATGAGCAGAGGAGATATAGACATCCGTATCACGCTGGTAGACCTCTTCGAAGAAACGCTGTCTCTCTCTCAGCTTGAGATGCTGCGTAGAGTCATTGTTGTCCAGAGCCCTCTGACAGTTGCTTGTCCCTGCTAGAGCACAAGAGGACACATGATGCAAACAAACTATCAATGTCTGCTGATCTGCAACCAACACTACTATACAGGTGTCGCCTGTCAACTGTGCACTTCTAATCTTGGACCAGCAGAGGGCGTTGAACCCACAATTTTAATCTGACATAGCATCAAAGTGCAGAAAATACCCTCCATCATGTTCCCTGAATCAAATTGCCACAATTTCTAATCTGTCTTGCCATTGTGTTGCACACTGAAGCACAGGGTTGGTGAATGCAATCATCTATGAATAAAATTTACCTTTCACAAAGCCAATTAGTTATCTTGTTTTCTTAAGCATACTATTAGGTGTACTCTCTCACTGGCTGGGAACAATGAGCTGACTGACACTTTGATGGCACCTGTGTGTGTGTCTGAGAGAGAGAGATGGCTGTGCACACATCTATGAAATTAAACAAGGCCACATAGTGTAATGACAGTCTGTCTTCCAATACATCAGTGATTTTCAACCATTTTCATACCAGGGCCCACTATTTATTCTGCATTTTAGCCACGGACCACCATTTGATGTTGAGTTTAGTCTCTCGGACCCAAAACTAAGGATTTTTAAGTTTTTGTCCACAATTTAGGATAGATAACTGGCAAACCGTTCTTTGAAATAACAATTCTTCTGCATTTTATAATTCTGTAGATTCCTGAAAAAGTTTAAATATGATTTAACTCAAGAGTTACAGATCTGTAATGGTTACAGACAACTTGTTTGTCTGTAATCGAGAATGTGTTTGAATGTCCCTGTTATGACCTAAATCGTGGGCTTATGACATGTATATTCTGTTCTTTTTTCTTTCTTTTTTTTAATCTCTCCTTGTGTTCTCCCTCAGGCTGTATTATGTTGGCGCTGCACTGCTTGGCAACACGCTCAGTACAACCTGGGTTTTCCCTATATGAGCAAAACAAATTCCAATTCAACTTGTTCACATAGCAAATAAAGAAACCTTGATTTGGTTACCAACTGTCCATCATTTAGCTGGGGACCACCTGGAATCCTCTCAAGGACCACTGGTGGTCCCCGGACCACTGGTTGAAAACCACTGCAATACAGCCTTGTATGCGATGTGTCAATCAATCCTCTGAAGTCCTTGAGGCAGCTATAGCTTGCACTCAGAAGCTTAGAGGCCTGCCAGGCTCTTTTTGGCACATGTTCCAAACCGTTGGGAACACAGTCAACCATTCAGGCTGCTCAGTATACAGCTTTCGATTTGTTGGTTCAGACGCCTGTTGAGTGCATGTGTGGGTGCGTGCGTGCGTGTGTGTGTGTGTGTCCTGGGTACAGGTCACTGTTCCAGAATGCTGGCTGCATTTGAGACAACAGTCTGCATACAGAATCATACACCACCGAGGGTCCCAAAGAGCAGTTGCTCTTGGAGGCTACAAGAAGCAAAGTTTTTATTTTTTTTCTGATGATAAGGCTGTACAGCTTATGTTATGTAAACGAAACCTGTTTTTCCCTGAGTTCAGGCACTGCATCAATGGGCATATCTCCTTTGAGATACAGTACATCTCTCTCTTTCTCTCTTCTCTCTGATTCTGCCTCTCTAGCTTTCCTTCTTTCTTAAAACATGAAAAGTAGTTGAGAGAGAATGTGGATACGACCAACCCACACACAGGCTCAGCTCCCCTCCTCACTGCTAGGCATGTCTGCGTAGGAGCGAGGAGGACAAACAACGTTTACAGTATGTAGGCCTATCTGCTCATCTCCTTCACAACTTGTGAAGTTCTCTGCCATCCAGCTAGATGGAGTGTAGATGTTGTCTTTGATCAGAGGGTAAGGCCATGCTAGCTTTTTGTTTTTTAAACCCAAACTTTTCAGTGTATGAAGCTGCTGTACTATGCCAACTGTTCTCATCCCCATTTCAGCAGTGCTGCAAAGCATATTTGAACCAATTGCTTGGTCAGAATAGTTACCTGTAGTAATAAATAAATAGTACATATTTAAATATCTCAATAAATATTTAATTTGACTGTGTAGCAGGGAGGGGGGGGGGGGGGGGGGGGGGCTACCGACTAGCCTTTAATGGCCACATACTAGCCTTTAATGGCAGCTGGATGATTTCAGAAAATATGTTTTGCAAACATCCACCTGTTAGAGGCACTATAACAGTCCAATGTCAAAAGGAGGGGATATATTTCTCAGCCTAATAGGAAATTGTGCTTTCACATAAATTGCACGATATGTTCATTATTAAACATGCAAATTTTGTCACATTTTAAAGTCAATTATATAATACTACTGTGTAACAATTTGTGTGATTTTGGGACAGAATCTGGATGAGAAAATGTATTTTACAAAGATTGGCCTCCTTATGAACTGAACAAAAGACCACAAGGACTTTTGTCGGTGATCCCATAGGCTGTACCCTGTACTGATTTCATTTATTATGTCTTACTGTGGCATGTAGATGTCTTACTGTGGCATGTAGATGTCTTACTGTGGCATGTAGATGTCTTACTGTGGCATGTAGCGATTACTGTTCTGCCGATAAACTATTCAATCAATCAATCCTGGTGGCACTATAAAAAGGTATAGGGTAAAAATGTGAAAAGCTGCCTCATGGTGGCACTATAATGGGCTGGTCTGGAAAATGTGGTACAGAGTTTCATTCATTTCATTTGATGTGTGTGTGTGTGTGTGTGTGTGTGTGTGTGTGTGTGTGTGTGTGTGTGTGTGTGTGTGTGTGTGTGTGTGTGTGTGTGTGTGTGTGTGTGTGTGTGTGTGTGTGTGGACACACAGATGGACGAAGTGCAAAACATACTATACAACATGCCTTTGGCCCGGTGGACAATAACAGTGCAATTAAACATGAGTCACAGTCTCACAGTTGAAATGGGACTAAATGCTGTGTAAATGCTTTTCAACTCATTCATTGACTCGATGCTGCAGTGTAAAACTATGGTGACCCATCCACAGTCACAGGATGGACTCTTATTGAGTGGATATTTAACAGCAGCAGACTAGCTGGACAAATCTCCCCTGGCTGCTGAGAAGAAAAGAAGGGAAAGAAGCAATAATGATCACATGAAAGGGATTTTAGGTGAGCCAATTAAGGAACAGAGAGCAGCTGTGTGTTACAGTAACTTGTGCTTTGAGTGTGCAGTGAGTGCGTGCTATGAGAGAGGTTCACGTTTTCAAAGGTCAGAGAGAAGTGGGAGTGCAGGGGTCTTGTCTACACGGCATCCTTCAGCTCTCGTTCTCAGAAAATTATGTTGTAAATGTGTCTGGCGTGCAAGCGCTCTGATGTAACAGCACGACAGAATTCATGTCCTTACACAGTGCTACTGTTACAAAAAAATCCTTTCAGATATACTGTGCATGTAGCTTCACAAAAGCTCAGCAGGATTAGAGAGAGGAGGAAAAATCTTCCCCTGTGGGCTTTCTGATTACCCTGCTTGAAAGGGTTTCTAATATAACTGTACGGTTTTTCTAAACTGACTACTTCAATTTAGCTACTTCCCCACCGCAAAAGGGGGTTGTCGCAGGTGAAAACAGTGTCTTACTCGGCTTACTGTATGCACAGAAAACAACAATACTGCTTGCAGCTTTTTCTAGTTTATTCACACACACACATTCACACAACAACACAGTATGCTACGCTGACTAAACTAGCACTGGTACAGTAATCGCTCTTTTCCAGCAGTAGTATCAGCAACAGGTAATCGACTGAAAAGAATAACAAATATACAAAACACATAATCAATATCTGGACCAATATGTAGACATTGTATCCGTCATTTCTTGGTATGCATTTGGGGTAGTTGTACAAACTAAACATTTATAAACATTTCCACACTCACCAGCTCAACTTCACCCGTCGACAACAAGGATCGATGTATACTGGTATAAAGGACATGCGCAAACGAGTCAAACAATAGAAACAATGTTGCACGCGACCACCACTACCTCAAGAGGTCACTAGAACCACACTCAAAATTTGAAGACTCAGCAAATATCAGGAAAATGATTATATACATGTTATAAAATGAAACAAACCACACACCTCCCACCTGGGCTATTGGGCAACGAACAAATAGGCCACAATAAACAAGCAGTTTTCTTTTCACAACAGTTCTGCTTTGTAAATAAATTGTAAATACAAAATAAAACAAACAGCATAATAGCAAATTGTACAATGTCAAAGTCTGTAAAGGCAGAAAGTAATGAACAGATTCTCTGCAGAAGATAGCTGAGGAGTTAGGCACTGCCGCCTTGCTCCTCAACCGGTATCAGAACCACCAGTCTACGCACGTCCCTGTGGAGGATGGTAGAAGAACATGGAGCTCCTTCCTTCCTCACACGGGACCAGCTGGTAGGTACGCTGTGGCAGGTTTTGACTTTGACATCCCGAACGACACCAGTGCCGTCAGGGAAAGCCTCCACGACCCGCCCCAGTCTGAAACGTCCCCGGAGGGCGTTTTGGTCCGCCACCCAGACCACGTCTCCGGCTGCGACATTCCTGGCAGGAAAATGCCACTTCTGTCTGACAAACAGATGAGGCCCTGCGAGCTGGCTCCAACGCCGCCAGAATTTGTCGACCTCCACCTGGACGGCTCGCAGACGGCTGAAAGGGTAAGCTGGAAAATCAAACCCCTGCGTGTCACCTCCGGGTCCTGCTCGCCCCAACAGCAACATGTTGGGTGTCACAATGTCCACAGTCTCATCTCGAACTTGTGCCCTGGCACCGATCGGTCTCTCATTCGTGAGATTTGCTGCCAGGAAAAGGAGAGTCTGGAACTCTAGAGTGGTCAACTCACCACCCTCACAAACGCTGCTCAGCGCTCTCTTCAACACGCGGACGGCTGCCTCCGCTGCCCCGTTTCGGTGTGGCGAGTCAGCTGGGCTCATCTCCCAAGCCCAGTCGGTCCCATCCACCGCTGCTCTCCTCTGTATGTCCTCCTTGTTGAGGCTCGCCAGGAAGCTGTAGAGCTCTTCAAGTGCAGGTTTAGCTCCCACCAGATTTGTACCCTGGTCGGACCAGAGTTTCCTCGGATGACCCCGTAAGGCGGTGAATCGCTGGTACGTCTTGAGAAAGCTGCCGGTCGAGAGGTCTTCAACCAAGTCTGCATGAACCGCTCTCGAGGCCATACAACTAAACACCACACCCCAGACCTTTCTCTTTGTCCGCCCTTTCACCACGCTTCTGACTGTGTATGGGCCAAACAGGTCCAGCGTAGTATACTCAAATGGAGCCGCTGGACTGGTGCGTACAGGGGGAAGGTCGGCCATCACTTGTGTGCTCAACTTGGCTCTTCTCTTTCTGCAGTGAACACACGCGTCGACGACTTTGCGGGCAACTCTAGGGCCTTGCACTACCCACGCTCTTTTTCTCATGCGCAGGAGGGTGCCGGCCACGCCTTCATGATTTGCCCGGTGTGCTTCTTCGGCGAGAAGAGTGCTGACCTGATGTTTGTAGGGCAACAAAGGAACCCCACGACTTTGCTCATCCACAGACTGGACACGACCGTGGCACATTAAGAGTCCTGTCGCATTGTCTTTGCTCACAACAAGCCGGTTTAGCGTTGTTGTGGGGAAGGTTACACCGGCCTGGGCAGCGAGGCATAAGTCCTGGAATGCAGCTTCGCGCTCCTCGACTGTGAGCGTCGCCTCCCACCGTTCTTGCTTGCCGGTTTGTTGTTTTACACTCAACCAGTGGTGCACGTACCTGCGGACCTGCCCCACGGTCCCACAGAGCTTGGTGAGTGTACTGCTCCTCGCAAGATCCACCTGATCTACAAGAGCCGAACCCCACAGTCTTTTCTTACTGTAGATGTCTGGCGCCGCTGATGAAGACCTTGTAGTTGCACCTGGCGAAGAAGACCCTGTAGTTGCACCTGGCGAAGAAGACCCTGTAGTTGCACCTGGCGAAGAAGACCCTGTAGTTGCGCCTGGCGAAGAAGACCCTGTAGTTGCGCCTGGCGAAGAAGACCCTGTAGTTGCACCGTCTCCGACCACGCCACCGTCACTGCTCGGACCACCTGGAGTAGACAACTTCTTCGCCTGGGCCCTGGTTACGACTGCAGAGAAAGCTTTTCTTCTCAGTTTACTCACGCTCTCTCTGGTACCGGAAGCCACCTCTGCTGCGGACTTCATGGGCCATTCATGCACCGGCCTGGTCAAGAACTCCGGACCTCTCTGCCACATAGAGTCACCGTCAAGCTGTTCAGGTGAGCACCCTCGTGTGACCAGATCAGCCACGTTGTACTGACCTGGGATCCACCACCAGTCCGCCGTGGGTCCAGCCTTTTGTATCTCGCCGATGCGGTTTGCAAAAAAGGTCTGGAAGCCATAGCTCTCCTTCTGAATCGCCCCCAAAACGGTCTGGCTGTCGACGAAGTGGTACCACCTTTCCACCTTCAGCCGCCCGTGTTTCAGCAGGTAGCTCTTCAGTCGTGTGGCAAAGACTGCGCCACAGATCTCTGCCTTAACTGCGTCGCCTTTCTGGTCGAGTGGTGTCAATTTGGCCTTTGACTCCACTAGCCGCGCCACTGCTCCGTCAGATGTCTTCCACAGCAGGTAGAGGACTGCTCCGTACGAGTCACAGCTGCCGTCAGAAAACGTAATCCCCCAGGGTTCACCCACCCAGCCACGGGGAGTGATGCACCTGGGGAAAGTGATGGCACTCAGCCGAGCATAGTCTTTGAAGAGCTCAACTGCCCTCCCGCGTAGCTCTCTGGACAGCGGCTTGTCCCATGTGTCCTTGGTCAATGTCCCCGCCTCCTGAAAGGCCCTCCGCACCAGAATGACACCCTTTTGTTTCAGGGGCGTCGCCAGACCAAGGGGGTCATAAAGTCCTGCCACCTGGCTAA
This sequence comes from Benthosema pterotum, assembly GCA_039105355.1. Lineage (NCBI taxonomy): Eukaryota > Metazoa > Chordata > Actinopteri > Myctophiformes > Myctophidae > Benthosema > Benthosema pterotum. The sequence goes on from CM076968.1 coordinate 38,783,047, forward strand.
GCAGAACACGACGGGTGAGTGGATCAGGCGTTTTCTCTTCCACCTCCTCCAAGGTGAGATCGAGTTCAGTGCGCATTTTCTTCTTCCTCGTGGAGAAGTTCACAGACACCATGAGGAAGAGTGTGTCTTCCTCCACGTGGTATCCAACTCCCAGGGCCTTGTTGTCCTCATCACGAAGCTGGTTGGGCAACAGGATTGTCTCTGGTTTAGCTGGACCACCACCTTGCCTCCCACCGTGGCCAGACCGGACCCAGGGCTTGAGGAAAAATCCGCCGGTCGCGAGGATGGTCTCCACCCCCGCCAGGATCTCGTCCAGCCTCTTAGAGTCATTATGTGAATAAAGAAAATCATCCACATACGCGGCGTCCACGATGACGTTTCTCTCCTCCACCATGTCGGCGAATTGTGGCAAATGGGCGGTTTCGCGCATGGCCACCTGGGCAATGCAGCCGGCTGGCTTATCGCCCATATTCACCCTCACCACGGCGTAGTCCTCGATGTCGTCGGCTGGAGAATCCCTCCACAAGAAGCGGTGGAGGTGCACTTCCTGGTCCTCCAGCCACACGGAGTTGTACATTTTTGACACATCTCCAATTGCCGCGTGTTCACCCTCACGGAAACGAAGCAGCACCGCCCTGATGGGGTTCAAGACGTCCGGGCCCTTTAGCAAAATGCCATTCAGGCTCACGCCCTTGTACTCGTGGCTAGAGTCCCAAACAAGTCTCACCGGTGTAGTAACGGAGTGCGGGTTGGGGGCAGTAAGATGGTTCACCCACCACACCGCTCCGTCCCAGCTGTCCATCACGTCTTTGGAAAGCTTGACGGCAGCACCCCTCGCGACCATGTCGTGCACCTGTCTTGCGTAGGCTTCCTTCCACACCGGGTCCTTCTCCAAACGCCTCTCCGACTTCAGGAACACCGACTCAACAGCTTTGCGGTTGTTGGGCAGGCTGGTGGGGTCCTCCTTCCAGGGGTACTTTGCGTCCCAGTGGGGCTTGTCGCTGTGCTTGTCGCTGAGCTTGAAGGTCAGTCCGCCTCTGATGATCTCCAACTCTCGTTCATCTGCCAGCGACATTTCTTTCCCACCAGGCGCGCACTTCCCACAGCGGCACCCACCACAAACTGGGTCGCAGGCGGCACCAATGCTGTCCCACTGCAGCCACTTCACGATGTCAGCGTTGCACGCAGCTGTGGTTCCGACTCCCACAACTCTCTCCAGCTCCGGGCCAACGTGGAAAGCATCAACTTGCCTAGCCTCTGCCCTCATGGAGCATGCAAAATGGGTCGCTGACTGACGCACTGTCATTTCAATGTCCTCAAACAGTTCTGGGTGTACGCCACTGACTGTCTTTCCAAGTGGCCCATCCCACAAAACGAGGTCACGGCATCTCATCATTCGCTGTGGTGCAAGGCGCCCCTCCCGCGTGCTGATGAGTAGCTCCACTTTGTCTGGGCGGACCAGCTCTCCTGGCTTGACAGCACCAGGGAAGAACTTCTCCAGGCGGCTAGAGTCTACTGTGTGGTCTAATCTGGCGATCTCGTCCAGACCATAACACATCATCTCGTGCAGTCGCAAAGTCCCTTTCTTTGTTGCCACTTTTATGCTCAGGACGTACCTCACAGTTTTGACCTTGGTCTCCATCCCTCCCACACCACGTATGACCAGCATGATTGGTTCACCGATCAGTCCAAGTCTCTCTGCGGCCTGGTGTGTGATATAGTTCGTATCCGACGCAAGGTCAATGAGTGCTCCTATCCAGTCTCCTCGCTTTGTAGTCACGTCCACCAGCATCATGAGGACCGGGTGCTCTTTCAGTCCACTCTCGTCCACCAGACCCTCCGCGGCACAAACCGTTGACGAAAGTTTGTTGGTGCAGGCCTTGCGAACAGCTTCCAGTTGCTCTGGGGTCAGACCTAGATTAGCAAACAATGTCTCCTGCTCTTCGGTCGGACCACGGGGTTCTCTCCTTCTCTCCCCCCTGCCCTCGTCTGTAGCAGTGTCTCTTTTGACTGGTGCTCTCAGGCAAAGGAAAAAGTGATGGTCGGCAGGTCCAACACCTTTCTTACACTCCTCTTTGCGACACAGAAAGTTCTTATTGCATTGTCCTTCACTTCCATGGACACCCAAGCATTTCAGGCATGCATTCAACTTTTTTGCCTCCGCCCTGCGTACAGACGGAGTTGCCTTTTTAAATGTCTTGCAGCGGTATAAGCGGCCAGTATGCCCGCCCTCGCTGCACAAACCACAAGCACCTTGTGGGGGGTCTCCTTTCGCCTCGCTCGCTGTAGCCCGGGTGGATGCACGCTTCTCCTGCTTTCTGCCGCCGGACTTTTCTTTTGGCTTCTCGCGTGGTTGCGTGTCACCCACACCCACTCGTTTGGACTGCAATTGTTCCATCTGCACCAGAACAGTCTTTTGGTCTTTCAGAAAGTGCCACAGTTTGTCAAACCGGTTGCGTGGGTTGACGTTGTTTGTGGCGTCGCACCGGTACAAAAGCCACCTCTCCTTCATGCTGTCTGGTAGCTTACTCTCCAGCGACCGGATCACCAGCTGATTTTTTATAGCATCCTCGCAACCCAAATCAATAAGGTCCAATAACGCCCTCTCCACCGCCTGGATTAGATGCAAAGCCTCTCTTGGTTGGTTGTTGCGCGCAGCCGGTAGCTCTTGTAACTCCATTACAATGTCGTCCGCAATCTGCGACATGTCTCCATAACGGTCCTCCAAAACCCGGAAAACCTCCCTCGCGTCACGGCAGTGTGACAGTCTGAGTTCACTTTTCACCTCATCATTGATACTGTCCAGGAGGTGAAATAGTCTGCACTCTGGGGAGCCCGTGGGTTCTGCTAGTGCCTGTAGGGTCCCCCAGTTCTCCTTCCAGCGCCAGTAGCTCCTCCTCTCTCCAGTGAACTTCGGCAGGCGTAGTGGAGCAAGTGCAATCCTGGGTCCGACTGGCCCCAGGGTGTTGGCAGACAAGCCGGAAATGTTCATGTGCGCAGCATTGGTTGGCTGTGCACCAACGCCATCCGCCGGCAAACCAAACGACCTTCGCTGCCGCGGTGTGCTGAAAGTCTCTGGTTCAAACCGCTGAGGAGGTGGTGGTGGTGGGTGCTGCAACGGCGTCTGTGTGGTCGACGGTGCTGCTACACTGTGTACAGGTGGGTTTACAGTACCATCTGGTGCTCTGCTGCTGTCTGTGCTGGTCTGGGTCTGGGTAGTAGCCACACCTGTGTCGCCATTTTGTGGGTGTGCTGTAGTTGACCCACCGCCGCCACTGGTGTCCGGGGGTCCACGGTCACCATCAGCGGTGGTCATTCCGCCATCGCTCACACCACCTTTAATGCCCTCTCCAACTGCACCGCTGTACAGGTGGATTTCCAAAGCACTCATAATTTTCTTCTTTCTCTCTTTATTCTGCATAAGGCAAGTACGCATCTCCTCCACTTCTTTTTCGGGGATGCATTGGGCCCAATCTCGCACAAAATCACCCAGTGTTTCAAGTTTACTGTCCAACTCAGAACGTGCTGCATTATATTGTTCATGGGGCAATTCTTTCTGCAGGAGTGTGTCAGCCCTATCTAATGCAGTCTTGAGGTTGTCTTTCAGATCATTAAACCGGTCAGATGCACAGCGAGCCCACAATGTCTTTTTTAGTGCAAGTTCTGTGGCAATAAACTTTGTGCGGCTGTCTCCCAACTTTTTATTAACATCAGCAACATCTGCGGCAAATGCACTGTCATCCTCCTCCTCCAAGGCAGCAATGTAATCAAAACTAATGTTACAAAGCCCCCCATAGTCTGCCTTGATGGCGTCCAGTTCAGCCTTGAGATCATACTCATACAGATGATCAATGTTAAAAGCAATGGAATTAGCCCTCCTTGTAAAAGCCCCTTGTGCAGCTGTACGTTTCTTTTTGTAATCCTCAAGATCACCCATAGTCAAAACAGTAGCGTTAATGGCCGCTCTCGACTTGTTTAGAGTCTTTGGCACAACTTCCTGTCCACCGCCCCACTTCCGGTCTGACGGACGGCGTTAGCTCCTTAGTGTTAGCAACAGAAAAAGTCAAAGCGTAGCAAACGGCTTATCCTATGCCATTGCTCTAAACAAGCCCCACAAAGTCACACAACTCCACAATGATGATGCAATGTTGACGTTGGTTTGCTTGCTCTTGAAGTGACGTCGATCGGCCGGGATGCTCCTCCTGGCTCCGACGCGACGATAGCTTCTTGTTGTAGTAGTGAAGACACTGTCCGGCCCTCGCTTCTCCGTCACGCGGCTGGCTTAGTGTCGATTACTGTACGGTTTTTCTAAACTGACTACTTCAATTTAGCTACTTCCCCACCGCAAAAGGGGGTTGTCGCAGGTGAAAACAGTGTCTTACTCGGCTTACTGTATGCACAGAAAACAACAATACTGCTTGCAGCTTTTTCTAGTTTATTCACACACACACATTCACACAACAACACAGTATGCTACGCTGACTAAACTAGCACTGGTACAGTAATCGCTCTTTTCCAGCAGTAGTATCAGCAACAGGTAATCGACTGAAAAGAATAACAAATATACAAAACACATAATCAATATCTGGACCAATATGTAGACATTGTATCCGTCATTTCTTGGTATGCATTTGGGGTAGTTGTACAAACTAAACATTTATAAACATTTCCACACTCACCAGCTCAACTTCACCCGTCGACAACAAGGATCGATGTATACTGGTATATAGGACATGCGCAAACGAGTCAAACAATAGAAACAATGTTGCACGTGACCACCACTACCTCAAGAGGTCACTAGAACCACACTCAAAATTTGAAGACTCAGCAAATATCAGGAAAATGATTATATACATGTTATAAATGAAACAAACCACACAATAACCATCATTATTGGTTATACTTTAAATTATTTACATGCTTTAAATAGACAGTCGCAACACTAGAGGTCGCATGACAAGAACCCACAAGCCAAGACATTATCCACCCAATATTTTGACCTTTCAATATTCCAACTCTGCATAATCTGAAAAAGCACAGGGTTAAGGTGTGGGAAACTATTAGTTTGGGATTATAGGAGGTTGGAATGTAAACATCCATGTTAAATCAGTGACAGAATTATGTGTCTACTAAAGGCATGCTTATCAGACAGGCATACAGTGTACAGTACATCAAGTTACAGTATGTGTGTTGGTTCATGTGCAAATTTGGCCCTGATGTGGGTAAAATAATGCACATTAGCATAGGGCTATGAACTTGAAGATGGAGAGATACTATAGTATTTGTTTTAGGTTGGCTAATGATTCATTTAAGCAGGTCAAACTAGACTTAGAACTAATTGTGCTGCCATTGTGTCAAACAAAGGTGCTGTTCTTGGAACCAAAGGTATGAACTCAGGACCCAGAGACAAACAAACCAAGGAGGACAATTAACAATGAGGTCACTTAATCCTTACCAAACACATACATCACAAGCTTACACAAGACAAACACACTGGACTGCGAGATACAGCACTAAACATAGCTCTATAACCAACACTATAACAGAACGGCACACTTTGAACTCTTGAAATGAACAAGCACAGAACAAAGTCTCAAGCAGTCTTTGATTTCTTTGCTCAGTGGGAGTGAGGCTGCAACCACACTGACATATTCATAGCATCATTAAATATCACTCGGCATATTGTGATTGCAATATTCAAAATCATGACCTGTTTTTCACAAATGCAAAAGCTGCACCAAATTGTGCAGTAACGTTTTCTAATCTGCAGAGTGGCCCTAGACATAACCATATCACAGGGTTTGATTGTCTCAAACCTCAAGCTGCTAAGTGCATGAAGTCACCAAGCAGAAGCACCTCCAGCTCTGAAAGCCCGCAATGCTTAATTGGTTAAAGTTTCTTGTTTGTTGATGGTAGTTTAAAATTATGAGAATATCTGTAGAATGGGTCTGTTAGGCCTAGGCTACACAAGAATGGGTATTCTCAGAAACAGATTATATTTTCATCATAAAAAAATACAAGCATATCTGTCCACACATAAACACAGATATGCATTTGAACACAGGAGAGAATCACTGCAGAAGCAGGTTTAAATTGTGTATTTGATGGTAATGGTAGCCTACCATTATTCTTATGAGGTACCAAATTATACCATTCAAAAATATGATTCTGATTCATGCACTCTAATGACGTTTTGCACAGAGAACTCTCTTTTTGGCCTCTGGCAAGTCCTGCACCGAAAATAATAGCAAACCTAAAAGTGCACTAGTAGGCTGATATGTATTATTTGATGCAGCCCTGCCCTTGCATGCTGGTGACGTGGTGCAGTTGATGAAACAATGATAATTTGGGGGTTCCAGTGATGTGATGACTGGAGCAGTCATGTGAACGACGGGAGGAGGAAGAACGCAGTCAATGCATGTGAAACATAACAACAACAACACGCCACCAGCCTGGACAGAAGGAATATATACAAAAAAAATGAGTCAAAACCTGTTCTGTTATCAACAAAGTGTGTTCTTACATCCTACATCTCACCACTGGTGAGTAATTGCTGAAAGGAAAGTTTTGTTTCACGTTTTGCACTGCATGTGATGCTGCTGATGAATGAGTTTGTGGATTATACATGCACAACCTAGGTGTGCATGTACCCGCACACAGGGCCCCTCTGATAAAAAAACCCACCGCTGATGAACCCTAATTACGCCCCTGAGCTCCACTGAAACTATTTAATAAATAGCCTTAAAACTTATCAAACACATGAGTACAAGAACATAGGGAAATGGTTGTCAAACAATGGTGAAAGGTGAAAAAACTCCAGCAAAGGAAGCGCAGAAGAACCAGGAGCAAGACCAAACACAAGACAGAGAGCTAACGCAGCTAGAGGAGAACAGTCAGTGTCAGTGACTTTGATAGAGACACAAAGACCTCGCTGGGCAGACCAGAGGCATCAATGACTGAAATAAAACAAAGGAACCGCAGTGAAGTTTATGAAAACAGTAGTAATATACTAACAGACTTTTGGCTCTATCTGTATATATGGAATGTAATTTTGGCGCATTTATATTATATTATGTGAGATCATCAGGCTGGGTTACAGTCCAGCAAACACTTGTGTCACACTGTGGCACGTGTGACACGTGAGCTGATCTGGAATTATGTTGTCTCACAACTCAGTCGCTGTGACCTCCCAGCATGCACCCACTAACGCATAATTACCTACAGCCATGTCGTCTCTTATATAACTCATCAGTCACCGTCCTTTTAAACACAAACCTATACAGCCTGCTGCCTGTCACAGTTTGTGTGCGTGTGGCTCTGTGTGCGTGAGTGTGTGTGTGTGTGTGTGTGTGTGTGTGTGTGTGTGTGTGTGTGTGTGTGTGTGTGTGTGTGTGCGTGTGTGCACGTGCGCTTGCATGTGTTTTTGTGTGTGCAGAAAGACTTATTGTGTAGAAAGGAAGAAGAGAAGAAGGGACACATTGTGCATGTTTAAGAAAGGAAAAAAGCAGGTAGAGAGCTTATGCGACCTGAAACTGTATCGAGCATCAACATTAATGATATCATGAGATGAAGGCTTTGTGTCTTTTGGGGTCGTTTACTAATATTATGCAGGTAAATACAGATAAGTGATATCCTTAAAATCACAATTTCTTGTGTGCATAAGCTACACTAGACTTATGATAGTAATCAGAATATAGTCTTTGTTTATTAACAGACCTAGGGTCTCAGAAAATCAGAAAAACAGAAATGATATGTTAAGGTACGTAGCCTAACGTAGGTGACATTTCAGCCAGTCAGAAAAGCCAACCATCATCTTATTTTTTTATGATGCTTCACTTTCAATCGGGTCTGCTCATTCTTTGTGTTATCACTATAGCAATAGTAGGTATCCCACTGTAGACTATACATATATTATATGAATTATATGTTTTAACCAAAGAAAATCACAGTTATTTAATTTGGTTCCAGATAAACCAATAACAAGGGTGAAGGGGGGGGGGGGGGGGGGGGGGGGGGGGGGGGTTAGGGGGTCAATCTCAAAGGCGACAACTCGTAGGAAACAAGAGTCTCTTTGTTTTCTTTTATCTTCCATCCTGCCCTGCTCCTTCCTCCCCAAACCTTCATATCTACAGGCATTTATACTCTATCTGTCTGTCTATCTATCAGGGGTTGATGTTTGGATGGAGGGATATGGGAGAGTGGAACCCAGATCCAGAGGAGAAGCACAGGGTTGTTATGGGAGTTAAATGCATGAGTTGTTTTCAGTAGTTATCAGAGTGGTTGTCCATCCAGCGAACATCCCTGAGGATGTTCAAAGACGCTGAAAATGTATGCATGTAGCAGAGGTTTTCAACAGGTGGTCTGGGGACCACCAGTGGTCCTTGAGAGGGTTCAAGGAGGTCCCCAGGCTAAATGATGGAATGTTGGTTAACTAGATGTAACACTTTGAGAGCGTAAAAATGAAACCAAATGGACCCGCAAGGGTCCATTTGGTTTCATGTTTACACTCTCAAGAGTTCAAATATTCATCATGTGAATTCGCCCAATGTCTAAAAGATGAATGGTCATTTTGATCTGTATGTTTACCTGTTTTGTAATCCAGCCTGGAATTGTGGACAAAAGCAAAAGAAATCTATAGTTTTGGGGTCTGTGGGACATCTCCCCTTTGAGAACCACTGCTGTACATGTACATGTTAAATGTGTGTACAGTATACATAATCTGCATGTTTTTTTTGCCCGCTTGAAGTTGAACATTCGACATTCATTCTGCTTGTGATCCACTTTTCCTCCCAGCCCTCGGGGCTGTTTGCGCAGATTCAGCATTTTTTAAAAGGGCAAAAAAAAGAAAAGCATGCTCCTGTACACACGCCATGCACTCTCTCTCCAGCAGGCAGCACTGCTATGTCATGGTGATGGTGCAGTAATACATCACAACACAGTACAGTACAGTACAGTACAGTACTGGGGGAGCTGCCTGCCACAGTCACACAACAAACGCTCCCATTGAGCCTCGCGCCGTCACATGGTCACATGGTCACATGGTGGTGATCACATGGATCCACAGTCAATCCCCTTCTGGCAAGTAGGAAGAAATCCCATGATTATCTTTTTCTTTTTTCAGAGGGGAAAGAGAGGAAAAGTGTGTGTGTTTTCATGTGTTTGTGTGTGTCTGGACTACAGACAGACAGACAGACAGACAGACAGACAGACAGACAGACAGACAGACAGACAGACAGACAGACACAAGGGCAGACAGAACCAGGTCACCAGGTTGGAAAACTTGTATGTCCAAAATGATTAGGCGACTTTTCAAGAAAGTTGCAACATTGGATCAATACGACTTATTTAGTCACAGGATCTTGTTAAAAAGAACTTCATCAGATACTGTACATGTTTCTAAAACCCATAGTTAAACTGCCATTGGTGAGAATTTAAACATTAAAATATATTGGGATACTAGGGGCCCGATTTTGGTTACATTAGCCCTTATGCGTAATTAACGCACATAGCATTGGGGAAGAGGCGTTCCCCCACTAAAGTCGCTAATTTCGTACCATGCCATCTCCCTTAAATACCTCCTTTACCCGTTAAATTATGCATAGGTGTGGTTTGGGCGTTTTTAGCTTTCATCCAATCCGTGTTGGTCTTGCCATTCCCTTTAATTCATCCCTTATCTATTTCCCTTATCCCTACTGCTATGTCTGACCCTCCGAAGCACGCAGCCTGGCTGCGGGCTTAGGACACACACATGCATGAGTAGCCTATTCTCAAAGATTATGCTCTCATTTTGAAACAATTATAGCTCAGTCAATTCTCAATCATTTCTTACCATTCAACATGTTATGTTGAAAAAACATGTTCCATGTTTTTTTTGCTGTATGTGGCGTGCATTTATCCCAAGTCTGCGAAATGTTATAAAGTAAATTGCAAAAAACTCTGGAATTCGCGGCAAAAAAACGTTTTTTTTTGATCATTGATTTCTCGATTTCTCGATGCGGGACCGAGCAAACTGCAACTGTCGGGGATTAGGCGGAAACGGTCCGCCTAATCCCCGACAGTTATAGTTTGCCCGATCCCGCATCGTAGAGAAGACCTACCCACATATTCTATACAGCATCTGAGAGAGAAGGTCTTTCCCGTCACGCTGCACTTTGAAATGTAAAAAATGGTCCAGAATTGACCGAGAAATCAATGATCAAAAAAACATTTTCTTTATCGCGAATTGCCGACTTTTTTGCAATTTACAGCATTGCGTCACAAGTTAATGAATGTATTTAATTATATTATATACTGTACATTACCTAAACACAAGGAAGTGACCGACAGCAGGCAATCTACAGCTGTTCATAGGACAATCCAGCATAAATAAGGAGATGAATTGAACTGGCGCCTTTCCACGTGGAGTTGTGGACATCTCCAAAGGCGCACAGACGCGCATCGTGCGCACGTGGCTCTGCCTTCGCGGATCGGTTAAGGGGTGGTCTGATGTGGCGTTATCTAGTTCCCTAATCTATTTGACGAAATTAGCAACTTAAGGGACTGCGCAACAAACACGCCCATGACCACACCTCCAGCCACGAATAACGGTGTCGGCATAAAGAATAGTGGCTAAGGGAAGAGAAAAGGTAACCAAAATAGCAATAAGGGAATTCGCTGCGGGTATCGGGTAACGTTAGGGACAACGGGGGGAATGAAAATCGGGCCCTAGGTTTCACAATATGTATGCACACACACACACACACACACACACACACACACACACACACACACACACACACACACACACACACACACACACACACCTGTGCATGCTCAAAAACACAAACACAGCTTACATTGCTGATTGTAGAATTACGTATAATACAGTAATAGCAAAAAACTCTAAACCTACTTTTTTCCCTCTCAAACTCAGCTGAATATGGCGGAAAAACACATCAGTTTGCAAAGACCTCATGAATCTAATCTTAATCCTAACACGACCCTGAATCGTTCTTTCTAAGCCCTATTCTCCAAAATCTTTTTTTAGCCGCCGTGAAACAAGCTTTCCTCTTGTGAGGACTACGACAAATGTTGCCACCATGCCTATTCTCTGATTCTACAACGTACTATACTGGGATGTGTGTGTACACAAACACACATGCACACACAGGGGCGGACGTAACATTTCCCAATTGGGGGGGCAGGAAAAAATGGTATGGGGGTGCCCGTGTCGCACCCCCCTTACCATTTTCTCCATAACATCGCCTGGGCGATGAAGCCGCACCCATACCATTTTCATTTACAGGACTTTTATTGGGCAAGTGAGCATCAATAATAACATCAGTTCCTGTTGAAGTTGCAACAGACACGCAGCATGCATAAAGCTAAAGGTCTGACTCAGAGAGTTTTCTGTTTTCAATGATGAAATGCTGTTGGTTTAGTGGTGAGACGATTGTAGTTAGTTAGTAGCAATGGTAGTGTTTCAAATACTTTTAAAAATAAGCACAGAAATATCTTGGGTTGTTTTGCATGCCATCATGTTTGGTGGTGCAGTCTGGGCATTTAGGGGGCACCCCCCCCATGCCTAGATCCGCCCCTGCACACACACACACACACACACACACACACACACACACACACACACACACACACACACACACACACACACACTCCGTCCTGCAGTGCCCAGGTCCCCCGGGTCCCATGCAGCGTACTGCTATAGTGTGGCCCTGCTCTCAGCAGTCTGCAGGTACTGCTGCTGCTGCTGCTATCGTTTACACACGCCGTCCCTTTACTGCTCTCTCGCCTGCCCACCACAGCGCTCCGCCCTGCGTAAATCATTCATGAGCGTGAGATCACTGCACCACAACACAACACAGGCTGCACCACACACACACACACACACACACACACACACACACACACACACACACACACACACACACACACACACACACACACACACACACACACACACACACGCACGCACAAGTATTATTATCACACGCCACATTCTATGACATACAGTATGACAGAAGAACCTCAATGGTCATTTGTCATGGCGATGGGTCTGCTGCTCCCCGTACTGACCACAGCATCCATCCACGTTGTCACACCTACAGCTGCAGCCCTCCCTTACAAACAACACACATGGGGTGACCAGATCCAAACTGTTCATTTTCTGGGACAGAAGTGTTGCATGTGTGGGACAAGTGGAGTGGGGAAACAGGACAAAATGTAGTGAGCAAATTATTAACATCTTGATGTCAATATTCCAAAAATATTTCAGGGTTCCATTTCACATATAGCAAAGACAGCTGATCTAAACTCAAAAATAGCTGATCTACAATCTCAAAACGTGCCGTAGTGCGACGCGTTTTAAGATTTGTAGATCAGCTATTTTTGAACAGTATGCGATGTGGCTTCTCTAGAGTGAGTGTGGAAATAATAGTGGTACCATGGGAGGGATTATTTAAAGAACATAGCAAGAAATGATATAACAGCAATCCAACTATTAGGGCACTACAAATTATTAGGGCATTTTGAACACTGATGCCTGTCAGTCACAATGTGGGGCAGAGTCTTAGTTTGTGGGACGCTTGAAAAGTCTTGGAAATGAGGGACTGTCCCACGCAAAGAGGGACGTCTGGTCACCCTAAACACACACGACACACATGCACACACAGAGCACGAGCGCGTGCACGGCACACACACACGCACCAGCAGCCCTGCAGGACAGGAGGAAGATTCTGATGCTCTGTGTCGTCTTGTTATGTAACGTGTGTCACATAATGTTTCATGCCTTCCATTTGATCTGTCTCTGTGACCTCCTCCTGGCCATGTTCATACTCTGACCCCCTTCCCTACCCCCACCCCAAACCAGGGGCGGATCTAGGAATGAGCATGAGGGGGCAATGCCCCCCCCAATTGCCCTGAATTGCCCCACCAACATGATGGCATGCAAAACAACCCAAGCTATTTCAAATTAAAAACTACAATTGAAACACTACTACTGCTACTAGCTAACTACAATTGTGGCACCACCAAACCAACAGCATTTCATCATTGAAAACAGAAAACTCTCTGAGTCAGACCTTTGGCTTTATGCTAAAGGTCAACAACAACTGATGTTATTATTGATGCTCACCTTATTAGTAATCTAAGCTCTGTAACTGAAAATGGTATGGGTGCGACTTCATCACCCGTGGCGCGAATCGACACGGGCGATGAAGTCGCACCCATACCATTCCATTTTCTCCTGCATCCCCCCCCCCCCCCATTGGAAATGTTACATCCGCTCCTGCCCCAAACCAAGGCCATATCCCTGCCAGCTAGGGTCAAAGACAGAGAGTCAGAGACCCCCCACCCCCTGCACCCCCCTGCCAGCTAGGGTCAAAGACAGAGAGTCAGAGACCCCCCACCCCCTGCACCCCCTGCCAGCTAGGGTCAAAAACAGAGAGTCAGAGACCCCCCACCCCCTGCACCCCCTGCCAGCTAGGGTCAAAGACAGAGAGTCAGAGACCCCCCACCAAGGCCAAATCCCTGCCAGCTAGGGTCAAAGACAGAGGGAGAGGTGAGTGGGATCCTTCCCATTTCCAAAAGCCATTAAAGCACTCTAGCCAGGCCATAATGACCTCCAGCCTGTTCACTGCTGCCAATTACGGTCAATCCTAGCAGGTCTCCACAGACCTCACAGTGCTCTAACCTCCATGCATCATCACACATTATTAAACACTTAAGCAACCCCCCCGTTAGAGACCTTTCAAAAATAGCATTGTCTGCAAGCTCACAAAAAAATTTGCCTTTAAAATTTAGGAAAGTTTAGTTTTTTTTCCAGAATCTTTTTAAATTGCATTGTGTTGCATTGGTTTTATTTATGTTTAATTTTTTTTCATGACTTTATTTTATATTTAGTGAAAATGTTTGCCGATCATTTATACAATAATGACATGTCCAAAATAGATACAAAATAGGGGGTGACATAAATGCATGATATGGACAGTAATGCGCATGCACAACCACAGTTTTGCATGTGTGCACGTGCGCGTGCGCGTGCGCACACACACACACACACACACACACACACACACACACACACACACACACACACACACACACACACACACACACACACACACACACACACACACACACACACACACACACACACCTTATACAGTAGTTCTTCTAGCACCTTATTTCCTGAGCACTAATTAACATGTCCACCTTGTTAACATGTCCACCCTCTAAATGTTTGTAAATCTACTATCTGGTGCGCAGCACCACTGTACAAAGAGGTATAAATCAGGCTTTACTCAGACAGAGGTAAAGAGTATTATCCAGTTAATTTGGTGTATTTAGAACCCAGCTGTCAGTTGTTGCTTAAAATGGCTAAAGTGCCTTTATTATGTTAGCCATGTGAACCCTAAAATGCCTGTGGTCTCTGAGGCTACATGAAATAAAGCTTCCTACATGTCAAACTTTCAGTAAAAAATAGCACTTAAAACATAGCAATCTACAAGCTAAATAGCTTGTAGGTTGCTATGTTTCAAGAGATTTGGTGTGGAGGAACAACCAATAAAGCACATAGAGTTTGTGTTTGATACAAATTAAAAGCCCTAACTATTTATGGCCCGCATTAACCTAATGACAATAAGCCTTTAGTGCATTTGTTAATTACTTTCGGCTCTGCCTGCATTCACAGATATACTGCACTGTACAATAAAAACAAATATAATAGTTTGCACCATAATGGCCACCAACGCACGCGTGCACACACGCACATGCAGAGAGAGAGAGAGAGAGGGCCTAAGTTGTTTTCCTGGATGAAGTATATTATCTTCAAAAACAATCCATTCCATGTCTTTTTTTACACAAATAATAGTGATGTCACACAGAACAGGCCTACAGTGGTCTAACCGACTACGATGGGAACGGAATAGAATGTTGTGGGATTTCAAACTTGGATAGAAGTACAAACAAAAGCACTCATTTAAAAGCAGTTGACAATGTGACAATCGTTCATAGCAATATTACTGTACAATGGAAGCTGACAGTAAGTTGCAATTATGAGGAGAGCAACGCCTCTGTTAATTTGGGGCCATGCAGAACAACAGTTTATTTAGGACGTAATTACCCTGAACGTTGTAAACAACTGACTTGGTCAACTCATTAAGCAGACAAAGGATTCCAACACTGTCTGTTCCTTATTAACAAATTAAATCAACTCCTTATGGAGAGTTGGAGACCAAATTAGAATACGACACAGCCCAATCATGAAGACAAAATGATCCAATTAAAAATGTTAAACAAGTTGTTATGAAGAATTAGAGCATCACACACACACACACACACACACTGCATGTTACTTACACGGCTGTCGCTTGTTGTTGTTAGTCGACCCGGCAGAAGACATGATCCATTCAGTGTGTGGAATGTGAGCTGTGCACGCGTGTGCGTGCGTGTGTGTGTGTGTGTGTGTGTGTGTGTGTGTGTGTGTGTGTGTCCTGTCAGGTCTCCAGGGCAGGATGCTGGTGTGTGCAGTAGACAGCCTGCATCTCTGAAGATCTTGGCACAAGGCACATCTATGTTAGTCAGATGTTGTTGTTCCTACTGTACATCCACTATGACTGGCTTCCTTGTTGCTCTCTCCAGGTTATGTCTTTCATTCGAGGATTACTGATCTCTCTCTCTCCCTCTCTCTGTGTGTGTGCAGCTTAGGGGCAGACAGAGAATGAGTGGGTTACAGCATTGTGTGGCCTGTACCAAATGGAAGTGTCAGCGAGGGGGGGGTGGGGGTTGAAGGGGGGGGGGCACTAACCGGATCCCACCAGATCAGACTCCTGGCTGCTTACATCATGTGCAGGGAGGATATAGGCTATCCCGGGACAAATCCCTCCCCTGCCCTGCCGCCATGAGAGCAGTGATTCCCCTACTGTTTTTGGAAATTCAAGGACCCCTATATTCATTACGAGGCCATGGACCCCCATTTGATACTTTCTTTTTCTCTCTCTCTATAACCCCTAGATATAGACTGTAAAATCCTCAGTGTTCATTTAACTCTGAATGTCCATTCATGCATCAGAGTTAAGAGTCCATTTTGTTTCCTAGCAAGTATGAATCATTTATCTGGGGACTCCCTGGAACCCCCTGGGTGAGAGCCTACAGCAGCCGTGGCTCAGTTAGTAGACTAGGGGTGGGCAAAAAATCCATATGCCAATATATTGCAATGCGTAATGCCATGATATCAATATCGAATCACCAGGTCCAAAATCATTTTTTATAGTTATGTAGGCCTATTCATTGATTTGTTTATGTCAGAAAGACTGGCGTCAGAAAGACTGATGACTGGCGTTATCAGGCTGCATTGATGTGTGTGATTGGACTTTTTGTCATCTATATTGTTTAAAATTGCTTTAAAATGTTCTAGTTGATTGAACTTGTGGTGAAACACAACTTGACGTTTGAGTCATTTGTGAGGAAAAGATGCGATGCCGCATAATTAAGAATCGCAATATAAATCGTTTCATAAGCCTAAAAAACAATATTGTATTGTATTGTGAGGTAAGTGAATCGTCCCACCCCTATAGTAGAGCCACTGCTTAAAGATTGAAAGGTTGATCCCCGGCTCAAGCAAGTGTCCTTGTTTGAGCAAGACCTGGAAGACTGAACCCCCTAAAGTGCTCCTGATGAGCAGACTGGTGCACACTACATTTCTCCAAACATAACTAACTCATCAAACTTTCTATGCACATTCATGATCATTGGAGGATGAACCCTGACCCTCGTAGTTACCCCATTTCCCTATAACCCCACCATGAGGCCACAATATATTGTTTATTTTGCACAGAGGCCAGGGAACATGTGCAATATAAACATAAACATGTGCAATATTGTGTACGTTCGTTTACAAACTCTAATGTATACAGTATATACCATCGCACTTTCCACTGTCTAGTTGTACCCTAATTATATATATTTATTGTTTATATACATATATATTTATTGTTTTTATTTTTCTTAATGAATTCAGATGCTCTAAAGAGATATATATTTTTTTTTAATTCATACTAGTTTTAATGCATTAATGTACTGCACCTTGGGACTGATGCTTTTTAATTTCGTTGTTCAATGACAATAAAGTTAAGTCTAAGTCTAAGACTTATAACACAATGGAGAGGGCACATACTGTAGCTTGATGAACCTTACAGATCCTGTAACAGAACCCTCCTGCCCAAGGGTTGGCTAAAGGGGCTTACAGATTGTTAGTAATAAATTGCGCATTCTCATTCATTTTCAATGGGACCGGCGTTTTGTGCTCAGAAAATGACCTGCAATCAAGAGAGCATGTAAACGCCAGTCGTTTATCGCACATTTTGTGTTGTGCGCATGTTCGTTTCGTGCACACGTGCGCAATGTTTCTGAAAGCTCAATCCAGTGAGCTTTTTAAAGTGCCTGGCGTTAAACGACAGGCGATTTTCTTTATGTCGGCACTGCAGAGAGAATGGAGAATCGGCGCGTATATACAGCCGTTTATCGTTGCCGTCTGGAAAGCCTTTTAGCGTTGTAGACAGAGTACAAGATTTTGCAGTGATCTTGCTCTGGTCCATAAGATTTGATACACTACCAAAATACCTGTCCAAATACTTCCTTTGTGTCAATGAAGTCCACTCCCACAGCACTAGAGTGAGCAGGGGCGGATTGGCCATCTGGAGTACAGGGAGTTTTCCCGGTGGCCTGCGCCACCTAGTGACCTGGACAAGATCCAAAATGCACTAGTGGCACTTCCAAAATGCACTAGAATGTGCTAGATGCTCGCCTGGAACATACAGATCAAAACAACCATTAATCTTCTACATTCTCTAGTTGTGTAGACTAAGTTGGCTAATTCACATGATGAATATTTTAACTCTTGAGGGTGTAAAAATGAAACCAAACGGACCCGCAAGGGTCCATTTGGTTTCATTTTTACGCTCTCAAAGAGTTACATCTGGTTAACCAGCTGCCCCCTCCAGGGTGGCCTGGCAAAGGCAAAATATTATGAAAATATTTTGTGCCAATCCACCCCTGAGAGTGAGTTCAACAAACCATGGGCAACCCAGATTTGGCACAAACAAGGGACTTGAAGGGGTATTCCACTTTCAAAAAAAACTTTTGGTCATTTTATGGTCTACTCAGTCTCATGTGAACACAGACAGTTCCTATACAAACCCATTATAATTTAAAACTCCATTTTAACCATGACAGATTATTCAAAAACAGCTCAACTTTTTCTCTTTTTTTGTCCTCCTAATACGTGAGTGGAATTTCATTTACAGTTTTCATTTATTTTTACAATATTGTTTTATTAATTTGAGTGGGAATTCCCAATTGTGGAGGCTGCTACATTTTCCAAAACAATATTTTACAAATAAATTATCTGGGCGTTCACATGAGACTGGGTAGACCATAAAATGACCAAAGGTTTTTTTTTTTTTTGAAAGTGGAATACCCCTTTAATTATTTTCACTCCTATGCCACCATAGGAGTGGAATCACTCCTAAGACATGCCAATCCCTTGACTCCTTCAAACCCATTCTGAAAGCTGCAATTCGAAACTGACCCACCAACTTCTCCCATATTTCTTTTCCCTTTTACCTCCACTATGATTTTCTGCTTCTGGCTTTACAGAAGTGAATATTTGTACGTCTCTAAATGTCTTGATGAAATGAACATGGTGGCCGCTATTGTAAACAAGTGTAATACTTAATAGTCCACTCACACTTGTCAGTCTTATATTGTGTTGTGCTTGTACTGTAAATTTACAAAACGGTTATATTAAAAACTCACAGTTCCACCACGGCTTATGAAAATAGTAATATATTATTTTTGGAAAAATGGTAAATGTAATATATATTACTGTAATTAAAATGTTAAAAATATTACGTTACTAGTTACTGAAAAAATATTGCTGTCTGTCAATGTAACAGCTCGTTGCACTGCCTACAAGTAAATTTGAATGTCTGCCTCATGCTTTCTCAGAGGAGTTTCTAAGTGAGCTGACATTCAGGATTTCATAATATAAAACAGACAAATGACAGGTGGTCAAAAATACCACATGGACTAGCATTGCTTGATACACTAGCTTCCCTCCATTCCAATGGACTCTACAATTCCTATAATTCAGCCGACAATTGCTGCTATTTCGCTACACTATGTAGTCACTTTATGGCCATCCTTCTGCTAGCTGGAGGTATATGTACAGTACTACCTGTATATAGCCTACAGCACTGTCTCCCAGACAGTGGGTAAGGCCCATATTGGTCATGGACCGTATTTTTATGGATTTTGAGTGTGACATGAGTTGAGACATGAGAAAACAAACTAGATCAGTGCCCTTCGTGGCACAGGTCTCCTCCAGGCCAGATCAGGTTGTGGTCTCCCGGTGGCTCTATAATAGGCCGTTGTGAAAAGGGTGCTATTTATCGTTGTGCCTAATTCATGGGATCTGAAGAAGGTACTTTGAACCAACGAAGGGTGCTAGCACGAGCGGGGCCTTAAGATGGAGAAGGGGGTGACGTAGCAGTTGACCTGGGGGGTATTTCACGAAAGGTGGATTAGAAAATCAGGGATTTAAGCCAAAACCACGCTTTTTATATCCTGGTCTTTAGAGCCTGGTTCATTCTGTTCCACCAAAGCCAAGCGAGGCTCAAAATGTGCGGATTTAACAAGCCACGATCATATAGCCTCGCTTGCAGGCTATATTTCAACCACAGGTGTTGAAATAACAGTGTAAAAAGTCATTGGATTGGCCTAATTGGATTGGCCTAATAAACAGCGAAGACATGAGGATTAGGTTAAACCTGACTGTTAGCCTGGTCCGGAGCAGGCTAAGTCCATAGCATTAGTTTCCATGGGAACTAATGTGGCATTGCTTTCATGAAACCAAATCAAGCCTCAACATATCCAGGTTAACTGGTCAAGTTAATCTGGCAAGATTAACCAGTTTTCATGAAACCGAATGAACGGTAATCCAGGATATAATAAACCGGGATATCAGTTAAATCCTGGCTTTTCCCCTAATCCACCTTTCGTGAAATAGGCCCCTGGACCCTGCACGGACGGACGGACGGACACACAGATGCACACACAGACAGGGGGTGAAGCTGTTCTTCGGTTTGTGATTTATCCCGACATCCCCGATTGTCGTTCACTGACTGGACACTGCATATGTCAGTTTTTACTTGCGTGACTGGAGCTGGAAGTTAAGCGACCGGTGCGTGGTCGGTGTTTGGTGGTTGGCGGTACGTGGTGCACGGTCGGCCATTTTATTGGACCGGTGCGTGCTCGGTGTTTGGTGGTTGGCGGTACGTGGTGCACGGTCGGCCATTTTATTGGACCGGTGCGTGCTCGGTGTTTGGTGGTTGGCGGTACGTGGTGCACGGTCGGCCATTTTATTGGACCGGTGCGTGGTCGGTGTTTGGTGGTTGGCGGTACGTGGTGCACGGTCGGCCATTTTATTGGGGTTTCTTGTGACCCTACCATTAAAATCCTATGACAGAAAAAATAACAAAAATGTCAAACTTTCCTTATGCATTAAGTAACCTGGTCTTTTTCATGAAACCATTCCTAGCATTAGTTTTGTATGTATCGTACAATAATAATAGAAGGTAATAATAATACTAATGATAACAATCTCAGTACAATCTGAGTACAATCTCAGACACACATGACTGTCCACACACACACACACACATACACACACACACACACACACACACACACACACACACCACACACACACACACACCGTCCCCCCCCCCCCCCCCCCCCCCCCACACACACACACACTCCCGCCCCCACGCACACATACACGGATTCTCCATCATGCTGTAAAGTGCATGTTTTGTGCACACACAAACAAGCTGCCTGTATATAGGCATTTGAGCTTCGGGAAGCCTTAACAGGGCCTGACTCCTGTCTCCATAATAAGGTGTTTCTAACAGGCAATTACACCACAGTTCAGCTGGAAGATCAAGAGACTATACACCACTAATGCACTGAGAAGAAAAGAAGAGCCTTGTACAGGCTGCCCCAGAGACCTGCTCATATGGCGCAATGAGATTTCAATGGTGTCAGGTGGAATGCTCACATATCCACTTATGTTTTATCCAAAACACATGCCCTATACCTCCTCGTACAACTGTGTCACACAAAAGTAGGGGTAGCAGCAGATCTACAAGCTCACAATGCCAAACGTTTTGGTCTTGCAAAACAGCTAGCTAGACTTTCATAACTTTTTATACACAGATGAAAAGTGAACAGCTTGGGACATACAAGGTTTCCACATGACAGCGGAGATATGATAGATAGTCTAGCTTGTCCAGATCACCTACTGTATCAAGCGATTAAGGTGATGTATGATGCACTGCATGGCCGCCCAGGCAGCAGTGCAGTTCCACATGGCACCCTGCTGTGGGCATGACTGTGTAGCCTAATTGTAGGATACCCGTTGAGAGAGGAGAAGACCTCCTTTAAAACACTCAAGAAATACACAAGGGTTTAAAAGCAAAGAGCAATTTCACACATAATTATAAAAGACAAATACCCAGCCTCCCAACCCCCCAACCCTCAAATTCCCCCTGCTGTTAAATTCATGGATGTGAATGGACTTTAATGTCCTGGCTATACACAAAGTAAACTGCAGAATTGTCAGTTTGAATGTAAGCTTTTAAGCTGTGCCACGCGTCCATTTGAGAGGCTGTGTCGCCA
This sequence comes from Benthosema pterotum, assembly GCA_039105355.1. Classification (NCBI taxonomy): domain Eukaryota; kingdom Metazoa; phylum Chordata; class Actinopteri; order Myctophiformes; family Myctophidae; genus Benthosema; species Benthosema pterotum. The sequence continues at coordinate 38,804,776 of CM076968.1, forward strand.
TCTAGTGGTGGAACTGGTGTATTACATTGTATGAGCTTGACGCAAAAGTAAGACATGATCCTGAGAGCGAAAATAAAGTGGGATTCTCAAAATTCAACGAAGAATGTTTCTCACAGAAAAAGAAGCCACTTGCAAAACTATAGCAGCAATTAACACCTGTCTTGATCTCTGCCTTGATTGCTATATTTAATTACTGTATATGGTGCAGGGTGCAAACATAAAAACATATATGTAAACGATGGAAATTCCAGGCTGTCTGACCCACATGTTGAATTCATTCATATTTAAAAGGGGATTTCCAAAGATCATAGTGTGTATGTGTGTGTGTGTGTGTGTGTGTGTGTGTGTGTGTGTGTGTGTGTGTGTGTGTGTGTGTGTGTGTGTGTGTGTGTGTGTGTGTGTGTGTGTGTGTGTGTGTGTGTGTTGCCTTGGTTGCTCTTGTATCAGGGCTGGCTTCCTCTTTGAAAGTGTGTTGTTTCATTCGCTGTGAGCGTATTCTGTGATGTGGCATGTGTGACTCATGCTGTGGTGAGAAAGCACACACACACACACACACACACACACACACACACACACACACACACACACACACACACACACACACACACACACACACACACACACACACACACACACCCCCACACACACACACACACACACACACACACACACACACACACACACACACACACACACACACACACACACACACACACACACACACACACACACACACACACACACACACACACACACACACACCAACAGTTAGTATTCATTTTGTCTTCCTTGTTCTCTTAGAACCAGCAGTGCAACACATATGCCTTCTGAAATAGTCACACACCCAATGCATGCTCACACACACACACACACACACACACACACACACACACACACACACACACACACACACACACACACACACACACACACACACGCAGTCAGCACATCTTTTGACCCCGCCAGACGGTGAAGTTGAAACTCTCTCCACCTCCTCCTCCAACTTTTCTAAACACATGCAACGCTCTCTCTTCTGGAAGGCGGTCGCCATAGCAACAGACACTGCCATCATTATGTAGACACAAGCGTGCGCGAGAGTGCGTGAGTGCACACGCACGCACACACACACACACGCGCGCACACACAAACACGCACATGCACACACACACACGCACACACACACACACACACACACACACACACACACACACACACACACACACACACACCTGCCTGTCTGCTGGTGTTCTGACTGTATCTATGTTCGTCTGGCATCAAGGACGGCGGTGGTGACAGCATGTCCTGTCCCCGCGGGAGGGAGGGGCTGCTCCGTCAAGGTGTTAATGAGTTGTTGTTTTGCTGGAAGGTTGTCGGCGTCACCACGTGTGACACTGGTGGATTCCTCGCATTCTCCGGCGGGGGAAGAAGAGAAGAGAAGACAGAGAATTGTTCTGTAAGCCAGACTTCAAACTCAAAGCCTTTTTCCACGGTGTTTCTTTTTTTTTCTCCAAACTTGAAGTCTTTAAGCAACCAAGGCATGCACTTGCTGCGCTTTATAGTTTAAAAGCACAGCAAGTGCAGGATTTGCTTACTTACTTTGGTTTAAAGTTAAACCTGTGCATTTTTTCTTTTCAGCATTTTCATGCGAAGGACCCCAAATGTTATTTGGATTTTGTGCATGGGACCCCTCATAAGAATAGATTTGTCACGATCTGTCATCATTTTGTAAAATAGCAGATGTACTGTACGCCTATACAAGCCTAGAATAAAATACGCCCACAAGCTCAAAAAATAAAATACACCCCGGGTCCCCGGATGATATAGCTTGACAATGTGTTAAAAATAAACTGACTCTATAGCTTTCATGGAGCACTCAACTCTGACTGAAAGCTACATACCGTATACAATACAATGTAATGTAATTATAGTGCTAAATCACAACAAGTAGTCTCAAGACAACAGAGGAAAGAGAGAGAGACAGAGAGAGAGAGAGAGAGAGAGAGAGAGAGAGAGAGAGAGAGAGAGAGAGAGAGAGAGAGAGAGAAACAGTAGCAGCAATGAAAATAATCACAGCGATAACAATAATGCAAGCAATAGCAACCACAGTAGTAAAAGCTATGAAAGCAATAATAATAACAGCTAGTAATACGGTAATACTAGTAATCATAGTGTAAGATACCATCATATACTGTATAGCGGTCGACATCAGTGGTTTTAAACCTTTTTCATACCAAGGCCCAATATTTATTCTGCATTTTAGCCACAGGCCACCATCGAGTTTAGTCTCTCGGGTCCAAAATAAGGAATTTCAAGTTTGTCTTCACAATTTAGTAGAGATAAGTGGCAAAACAATTCTTCCACATTTTCTAAATGTGTACATTCTTGAAAAATAAATAATTCAGATGTTTAAATATAATTTAACCCTTGAGAGCGTAGTTACAGATCTATAAGGGTCCAATGGTTACCAACGTTCCTTCATTTAGCAGGGGACCACCTCGGATCCTCTCAGGGACCACCGGTGGTACCCAGACGACCAGTGGTCTACATAATACTAATATTGTATAATACTGTTCATCATCACCCACATACAGTGCCCATGCTGAGAGTCGGTCCACAGCTGGAGGTCCAGATTCACACCTTCAGTCTGCAGCCAGCCGGTTGGTGATCATCACAGTCCATGGATTCCTGTGAAATGGAACACACACTGTACTGTAGAGTAAACACTCTGGGGGAGCAGGTCCCTGGATGTTGAGTTAGTGACAGGGCCTTTACTGGGATATTATTATTGCATACAGTGCTAATTGCAAGCACACAACCCACACAATCCATGGGGGGAGAGAAAATAGAGATCGAGTGGGGGACAGGAGAGGATGGCGGATGGAGCCTGGTGGAGTGGGCAGTGAAGAGGACAGGGACAGGGATAGGGACAGTGGGGGACGGAGAGCCATAGAGAAGTCCCACAACGATCTAACAGTACATTTTATCAAAATTCAAAAGGAATGTTTTTTTAGTCTGAAGTGTAGAGAGAGGGAGTCTGCCTCACTGACCAAATCTGTGAGAAAGAAGGTTAGTTTAGTTGTCCGATACTTATAGGAGAATTGAATTGAAGGGGTGAATGGGGTGATTGTGCTAATTAACCTATTTCCATTGTTCAAAAATCCATTTGTTTATATCCTCTTCTAGCCTGGATAAGAGACTGCGTTACGTTGAAGTTCAAATTCACCTCCAACGCAACTCCGTCTGGCAAGGGAGCCTATCTAATCTCCACGCGTGTGCGTGGCATATGGAGGTTCGAATATTGACGAGGCTGCTGATTTGTTTGGGGAAAAAAATGTTTACTTTCTTCGGAACAACATCGAATCAAAAACAACGGTGCAGCGGGTGAAGGAAATTTGAGTCAAGCAGCCCCTATCCAGACTCAGTTGCTGGTACCGTAACATTCATAAGTTGAATGTTGCAACGGGAAATTAGGCTGGTCCTGCCAGGCTAATCCTCTTCATAATGTAAATACCATCATAAGTGGCAAGCTTTACGACTTATTTCAATGGAAATAAGCAAATTAGCACTAAAACCCTCTTTGGTGGGGATGTAACAATTAAAAACAAGTAACGGTACTCTATTCAGAATTTCTCCTTTAAATGCTATGCCTCATGTTCTACTCCATATCTGTTCTACTCGATATTTTCTTGCAACCAAAAGTTAATTAACATTTTTTTAAATGGGCCATAATAATTACGGTTTGTAATAATAAGTATTTGTATTTTGTATTTAAGTTAAAATACAGGCCTTCTTTCACCACTGGTGGTGACACAGAATAGAAGTCTAAATGTGTCACTCGTGTCATGGTTGGAGGACACAGCGCGTTGGTAAGCTTTGGGCTATACTTCTGGGGTCACATGAGGGAGGTGATGTCAGCTCCGTGAATGATTGCATGTTGTTTTTCACCGTCTAAATGAGGCCTCGTGACTCATGTGGAGACTGCAGAGAGCTGCATGAGGCTGGCTGACTGACACAGTATCGCTTTGACTCCACACACACACACACACACTCAGCGTGCCTGCACTGAACATCATATTGTCTTATGGAAGGAGATATATATACAGTCACCATGCACTCGTCTCTCATAAGAATACATTACACGGCATACTGTAGGCTTTGTGGGGTGAACTGAGAGAAGGTTTTGTTTGTTTTCCTGTCTTGCTTGAGGCAGCGATGATATACAGAAGCTGCACATACAGTATATACAGTATATACCGTATATATATACGCACACACAGAACACTGTGTTCTGTCACAGTACACATATAAAAAAGTAATTGCACTAAGTGCCATATAATTAGTCAATGAGACCTGCACATATTGTATATTTAATGGGTGGGACCTTTATAATGAGCGCATATTGCCAGTACAGTAGAGTGGATATGAGGCTCAAAGTCATGCAGTAAAACGCTGCCATTGACGGTGAAGTCACAAGTCAAATGTAGAGCTACTCTAAGAAAAAACAAAAAAGATCAACAATAAAAATGGTGATAAACACCACGTCACACTGTTATTCATGTCTCCGTTTGTCTCCCTGAGGTTTGTGTGTGTAACGACGACACGTGGTTTGGAATGGGATGCTTTTACGGGTGAACAATGTGTGTGTGTTTGTGGGTGTGCGTGTGTGTGTGTGTGTGTGTGTGTGTGCGCGCATGAGTACGTGAGTCACACAGCGCTTGAGTTCTCCTGGTTCCATCTCATCTAGCTCTTCTAGTGAACACCGAACTCAGTGAACCTCCCAGTGTTTACATCCTCCGCCTCTCTCTCTCACAGTATCTCTCTCTCTCGCTTTATCTCTCTCTCGCTCTCTTTCTCACGCTCATACTCCTCTCCTCTGCCTCCAGCATCTTTCTCCATCTCCCTGTGGCTCCCTATGGTAGAGTACACCTCTCTCTCTCCCTCTCTCATTCTCACACACTCCATCATTCTCTCGTGTCTTCGAAATATCTTTCCTTTGCGCCCGCCACCCCCTCACACATACACATGCACGCGCACGAACACACACACGCACACGCACACGGACACACACACACACACGCATGCACGCCATGCACTCACCACCCTCCATCTCCATTTTTCTTCTGCGTGCTTCCTTTACTTCCTCAGTGGCACAGCTGCTGACAGTGACACAGTCTACTCTTGCGTTCTGTAGTGCATGTTGTAATACAGTATGTTGAGACTAGGATGGAAAGAGAGAAGCATTTAAAGATTTTGCTTTTTATGCCCTTTTTGATAAGGAACAGTATACCTAGATAGCAAAGGGAGGAGCGAGGTGGAGAGTGACACGCGGCAAAGGGCCGTCTGGCGCGGGAGTCGAACCGGCGGCAGCCAAGCCAGTATGACTGGATTGGCAGCCTGTAGGAGCCCAGACGGCTGAGATAACTGTACGGGCCAAAGAGAAGCATTTAGACACGAAATAAATAAATCTGTAATAAGTCAGTCAGACATAGAGACTGAAGCAGAGGTTGGAAAAGTAATGAATTTCTTACTTGATGAATTTATTTTACTTAAAAGGAGCATTCAGTGATTTGGGTGATTTGGAAAACCCTTCTGCCCCACCGGTAGCACGATGTGCATGCACATGTACACACTCTACAGTGGGGGGGTGTGCAACAGGCCAACAGCACATACACCAAGGCCCACCCCCACTCGATCCTGATTGGAGGAAGGCCCCTCTCATCCTGATTGGACGAAGGGTTTTTCTCCCAAAGCCCAAACTGAAACTAGGGCTTTTCTAAGTTACTCCTAAGATTTAAAAAAAAATCTAGTGGAATAAAAAGCACAGTATTTGCCTCTGAGATATAGAAGTAGAAGTAATGAAAATATGATTCAGGTAAAATAAAATGAAAAAATATATATATAAAATAAAATAAATACAAAAAATGTATGTACAGTGGCCTACTGCAAGAGAGAATACAGGTAACTACTGTATTACCCAAGGCATAGTCATAGTCATAGGAAGTTCCAAGTTTAAATTCTGATTTTGTTTGTCCTTAGGCTACACATAAAACTTGTACTACAAATACTTGTATACTTGTCTTTCTTTCACCTCAGAATGTAATAGAGTCAAAGAGCAATAACCCCGCATATCTCTCAGACTCCCTCCTCAGTCAGAATTGTGAGTATGAATGAAATTATAGGATTATGTGCAAGATGAAATTTTGAGGAGACTTAATCTGACTATAGAGCTGAGCAGTCCTGCCCCTTTCACAACAGAAATGATTTCCCAATTCATTTTACGCTTTTCAAAAATGATTTATACAAAGACGATTAGGCCGCGGACAAAGCCAAATCGGGTCGGCAATAATGACAACACACACAATGTTTTGGGAACAATCAAATACTTTCTAAAAAGAAAAACAAAATATATTATATAAATCATTTTCGAAAGGTCTATGAGGAAAATGAATGGAGAAATCATTTTTGGGCCACATCACTGCTCTGCTCAACATGCAGTTTGCCAACCCCTACACTACTAGATCACCAAAAACAACACGACAAATAAGGTACTCAAGTGCAAAAGTACAAACTAAACCGTAAGAAAGACTGACACAGCCCCAGGCATACAACTGTTAAAAACTGAAACACTAACTAAACACAGGGATGCCAGGGAGATAGAACAAGACGCAGAGATTTGTGAGCACATCTTTATGAATGAAAATACTATCCGGACCATATGTCAATTCCCACCTCGCTCCCCCTTTCCTCTCTGGGTATACTGTTCCCTATCAGAAAAAGACATAAAAAACAAAATCTTTATGCCTTTGGACGTGCCTGGGTGTGTGTGTGTTTGGGGATTGGATATCACATGTATGCATGTGTGTGTGCGCACGCACACTCACACATGCGCGCACATGTGTGTGTGTGTGTGTGTGTGTATGCGCGCGTGCCAGCAGACTGAGGCTAAGGTACAGTACATGCCACCTATATCACCCCTGCTCTTCCAGGAAGTGAGGGGGGCAACTCAGAGTGTCTAGTTTATGTAACTTTACCCAACAAGAGTAACGTCATCTGTGGTCCCCGGGCTCCAAACTGCTTGGCTTGCACTTCCCCAGCACGTTGAGGAACTGAAACAGGCTATTAATAAGCATGAGTGCCAGTGTGTGTGTGTGTGTGTGTGTGTGTGTGTGTGTGTGCGTGCGTGTGTGTGTGTGTGTGTGTGTGTGTGTGTGTGTGTGTGTGTGTGTGTGTGTGTGTGTGTGTGTGTGTAGGGCGCAGCTTGAAAGACCATTGAGCTGTGTAATGGCTGGGGTGGCATAACGTGCATCACATGGTGAGTGTTCCTCGTACAAACATATCCCGCTGCAGTAGGGGGCACAGTGGCTCCACGTGTGCATGTGTGTGTGTGTGCCGTGTGAGTGCGTGCGCACCCTGCGTGCCCGTGTATATTAAAGGAACTGCGTACAGCAGCAACGCAGCGTCCATGCCATATGCATTCACGACATCATGGCTGTGAGATCACTATAATTATAGATGCCTTTCCCAAGGGTTCGCTGGGTTCGGCTCATTGTACTCTGCACATCTCTCCACATCAGAATGAGTGTGTAAAATGCTCCTCTGATGAATCCTGCTACCGGCGCGGGGGCCGGGGGTCATTGAATGTGTTTTTTATTTCTCCATGTTGGCCTTTTTCATTTTTTCTTATCCTTTGGACAGAGGCCGGCGATGGTTGGCCCCAATCAGCTGCGGGCCATCGCCGAGCGCCGCTGGCCCCCCTGGTCACGGATAGCACAGATAAACTGCTAATCGTGTATCAAACCAGCGGAGGGGAAAAAAGCGCCTCCGTTCCGTGTCTCATTCATTATTCACAGGCGGCAAATGAAGTTGGTACAGTGGGAGCACTCAATTATAGATGGGAGAAGGCGAGGGGATGGAGGGGGAGAGAGAGAGAGAGAGAGAGTAAGAGAGGTGAAAGAAATAAGTCCACCTTGCATGCAGCAGGGCTTTAGCATGTCACTGAGCTTCATGTTGCCCTGTGCTTCAATGCACGGGGCCACATGAATGCACTTCAATGCAACCAGCATGCAAGTGCAGCTGGGGAGAATTCTAAATCTGCATATTCTTATTGCAGCAACTTTTTTTTTTTTTTTTTACTTTTGACCATGATTGCAGTATATTTGATTACCATAACACTTTCTTGACTCAGTAAAAGAGCATAGTAAAGTCGTGCAGTGTTTTCCTCCAAACATAGCTGATCTGTACATGCTCACAGTACACCGTGCTGATGCATGGAGTTTGTAATATACAGATCGGAAATTTTTGGTGCGTGCCACCTACAAATCAGGCAGGTATCACACTATTTCACACATTATGTGAGAAATGGTGTGATTCTGTGCCTCTCCCTGCTCTGCCAATCATTGTGAAACTACATTTGATCCTCTGACTAATATCGAGCAGCTTTTATCAGTCAAACCATCCCTGAATAGGTCACAGCGTGCTTCAAAACAAGCATGCAAAATTGGTCCAGATTCAGCATTTCAGATCTGACATACAATTTCGTTGGTGTCTTTTCTTCTTTTTTTCTCATTTCCTCCTCTTTCTCCTCTTTCCTCTTTCTTGTTTGTTTTGTTTGTTTTCACTATTTCACGATTTTATTATTTCTCTCTTAACTTTTCCTGCTCAAAATGATCTTTCTTTCTTTCCTTTTTGGCAAACAGCAAGTAGCCCCTTGAACGACTTGATTTTCAGAAAAAAATATATATATTCACAACGTATTTGCTGTGACAAACAAGGTAATATTATGAGCGGCACTGTGTCCATGGTCAATAACTGAAACTAAGGCATTATATACAGTTGGTACAAACTCCAGTAGCCACCATTTACTGTAGCTCCTCCAAGCACAGAAAGCTTGATACCAATGATCGCGGTAGCAGTTTCACAACTCCAATACGCCCACTGGCGATGCTTTCGGGGCTGCCCCTAGCCAGCATCACATACACCTTATGCCCTTATGAAATCTGCTTTCATAAGTTCATGCTACACACAAAAGCAATGCAAACCATCTCCCTGTATAAAGCACTTTACTATTGCAAGAATCACATTACAATGTTTAGTCACTGGCTGCTGTCGCTGTTTACAGTTTTCATTAGTGTAATATTGGCCCGACTGTAATCTGTGAAATATTTCCTCTCTCTGTCTCTCTGTCTCTCTCTCTCTCTCTGTCTCTCTCTCTCTCTCTCTCTCTCTCTCTGAAATGTCAGCTATTACTTCAGGAAGCACAAATTGCTTGTACCGTTTGTGTTTGTTATTGTTTGTGTGAAAGTTCATGTGTGTGAGTGTACAGTACATGTGCTTGTAAAAACGGTAGGCACATGCAGCACATACATGCATGCATGATGCATGCATTTCTGATTGCCTTTGTGTGTATCTGTGTGTGCATGTGAGTGTGTGTGTGTGTGTGTGTGTGTGTGTGTGTGTGTGTGTGTGTGTGTGTGTGTGTGTGTGTGTGTGCGCGTGCATGTGCGTGTGCGTGTGTATGTGTGTGGGAAGAGAGTCTGTTTGATGTGACTCAGATCCAAGCCCAGGCTGGTCTCCGTCTCTGCCTCACATGTGTGTGGGACGCATCCAGATGGCTCCGGCAGAATGGCGCAAAATGTCAGCGCGATAATGAGCCAACAGGGCCCTGCGCACTGCCGAAAACACAGGTAGACTGACGTACTGCACACACACACACACACACACACACACACACACACACACACACACACACACACACACACACACACACACACACACACACACACACACACACACACACACACGGGAGAGGAAGAGACAGACAGATACGCCACAGATGGAGACAATTCTGAATTGAATCGAACAACAATGAACAAGAAAATGCACAGCCACCGGCGGGAACGTGCGTTCAAAATGAACAACACACAAGGACATGAGCTGGATTTTAATTCACAGTAATGTGTGACCCTGCGGTCTCAATGGCTGCACGTTATGCAACGCCAAAAAAAACTCCTCTATTCATCGAGCGACAACCTCACTCTCGTCATTCTCCCGTTCCCCTGCTGGGGGTCACGGCGGGTCATGGCTACCCCCCAGCCGCCGCCGCCGCCGCCGCCGTGCAGGGTTGTCCCTGAGACTGCCGTTGCCATGGAAACAGGACAATGTGGATTTCTCGCCGGCGGTGCTCAGCGACACCTCTCGCTCCTCCTCTGTCTCCGGCGACATGCCTCGACCGAGCGAGAAACTGAGTCACGGAACGGAAGTCAGTCATACCTTTCCTCTCTCTCTCGTTCTCGATTTGTATCCAAAAATACGAGATCTATATGCTATTTTTGGTCTGCGCCACACCGTCATCTGATGGAAAGGAGTTCAGCCTGTTTTTTTTTTTTTACAAACTGTTAATTGCTACTCGCAATTCTCACATGCTTCCGTCATACAGTCTGGAGAATGGAAGGCCTGATCTTGAGTAAGCGATAAAATTCAATCGAAGTAAAGAAACTTGATGGAAGTTGCTGCCAAGCAGAAATATATATTAAAGGGCAAATAACCCAGATTCTTAAAATTGTTTTTAATAATTAATATCATATTGTATATGTGACTAAACTCCACCCACGTTGAGTCATCTCGGGGAAATGAAGTTGTCAGTACAGGGGTCTAAACTTGATTTTCTCTTATTTTTTATTATCTGTGAAAAATGACCTGAAGCAACTTTATTAGTTGTTTCATACTAAAGCATACATGAGGTGAATGTTAGACCTTAAAACGCCGTGTAAACATGTTATAATTGAATTAATGTGAACTGTAATGACAGTTCTGACCATTATTACCTCATTCCTCCGGGCCGCGATCGGGCCGTTAGCTTAATTAGCTTAAAATGCTAACGGTTGTAATCTGATAAGTGCCTCTAGTTCTGTAAATATGCGATGCCCGCCGTCATCAACAGAACGCGGACTTCGCGTGATTTTGAGCTCAAATAACAGCCAGGTGGCATTCCACATAACCTATTAGTAGCGACGTTCTGTTAGTAAATCCATGTATAAAATATCAAAACATTGGATTCTTCTTCGTGGCGTTTTTTTAGAGCCGGAACTACGTCACTATTCTCAGAGGGAATACAGACAAAGGGTTGCCATGTTGGCTTGTTGGCTTGTTTTCCGTCCATGTTAACCAACATTTTATTGGATATTATCCTCATCTGTTTCTGGTGACTACTATGTGTGATTGTATAATAATGGCAAAAAAATCACCCTAGATACATAGTATTTATAATGATAATGCATCACAATTATTGTTGTTGTTCCATTCATGCATACAAACAATGGACTGTGGGGATGGTTATCTAAAAAAAAAAAAAACGTGGAGTACCTGCAAATTGGCCAATGTACTCAATGTCCATAACAATTAAACTGTAGTAGGCTACTGTTGGCATTCCTGCACAGCATACTATTAATTATAGACATACAGTACATGTGCCTAGCAGGGTTATTATAGTTATGGCTTTTTCATTCTACTTTAGTTTTAATTGTTTTTTTTTTCCTACTAGTTTTTACTTTAAGAAAAAAGTTATCGTTTTTTCGTTAGTTTTAGTTAACTATAAAAAACCCGGATGCCTAGTAGTATTTTTCAACTATACAATATTATTGGACTTTTTGGTGTTATTGGCTTACTTCTCTCCAAATACTTGGCAACAACAGAGAACAGACGGAGAGAGAAGAGAGTCAAGTTGGAGTTGGAAATACGTTCTATACAACGAGGGTGGCGCAAATAAGACAAACAACTAAAGTCTCTGGATGTTTATCTTTTATTATTACTACAAAACAATCTAAAATAAAGAGATCTAGGTGGACCGTTGCTGAGTTCAATGCATTTCTGCATAGACCTACTTTCGGTCCAGGACTTGTCTTTATTTGTTGACCCATTCTCAATACAAGTTTATACAACATACCCGCGGTAAATAATAAAAATAAGAGTCGCGTTATTTGTAGACTTAATAAGAACCAAAGTGCAGTACATTATGAACATTAACCACGTTATGTTGTTTAATAGATTACGTTTTAAACATTTTGGAACAAGAGAAGCTGTTGTTGTTGTGAACATCTGGGATAGACTCTGGCCATTGTCACCTTCTTGAAAGTGGTACATTAACACATTGTGAACCACTAGATCAATACAACAAAAGCAAATACTTAATTTAATATGCATTAACCACTGTATGAATGGACACTAGTTAAAGGGGAATTCTACCCATTTTCTGTTACTGTCAATATACTTTTTTTTTCCTAGAAATGGAGGTCTGGGGGAAAAAAAACATTAGCATGGTGAAACACAACTTCACGACAATAGAGTTGTGTTTCACCATGTACACTTGTATAATGGTTACTATGTATAAGTATCCTTTTAAAGTAAAAATAGCCGTATAAAGGCGAAATGTATTACTATATTCATTTTAGCTACTATTATTAGGCTACTATTCAAACACCTTGACTCAACAATGCCCCCCCAGTATTGAGGAGGTGTTCTCATGCCCAAACTGTTCAACTGTTCAGCAAAGAAGAGGAAACAGCGCCCCCCTCAATGCCCAGACCAAGAACTACATCTTTAAAAGCCAAATTCTCAAATTCCTGTTTCTCTGCAAGACATTACTCTATAAACCATATCTCAAAAACTGGTGGGTCAAATTGCACAACCAATATGTCAAATTGTAACTATGACTCTCTGCTTTCACATGACATGATAAAACAAAAATGAGAATTTCCTCAAAGACTCAACCTGGGTGGTGCTGGGACACATATGTCCCTCAAGCTTATTTCCAATAGTTTGAGCCTCAAGCATCACTGGAGTAACTGGTCCTGGTAATTTCTTTCTGGACAGTTTAGCTGCAGTACCACAATGTCCTGAGGTGGTGGGGGTGCTGATATGGAGGATATTTTGTTGTAGAGTAATTATAATACTGATGGTAGATAAAACCAGGCTTGCTTAAATTCCATGTCAACCACATTATAAACAAAGTGGAAGTGGGAGCACCAAATACACAAATAAATAAATAAATACATAAATAAAAAGTTGAATTTCATGTAATGATAAAATGTAAAGATATTTTAAAATAAATTATTGTGAACCAAATGGGCAGCTTCTTTACTGGGATTTTGGTGAGGTGTACTTCCAGACTTTAATTCGGACAATGTGGAATAGTGGCTCTGGACAATATTGCTCTATACCAGTGGTTTTCAACCAGTGGTCCGTCCTTGAAAGGGTTCCAGGTGGTCCCCAGGCTAAATGAGGCTAAAAAAAAGCTCTCTCTGCTGACTAAATAGTGGGCCCTGGGATCAAAATGGTTGAAAACCACTGCTCTATTCTTTGGCCACGCTCTTGGCTGGTATTCTCGAACGCTATGGTGTAGGTAAGTCTTCTCATTGGCTGCATGGCAGCAAATCAGGTCTGGGGCCTTGTGTGTAGGCCAAAAGCCTGTACCACCAAATAATTACTCATAATAATTAAAACCAGCCATCAAGAGCTTCAACTCATG
>CM076968.1:38823297-38833297 GCA_039105355.1 Benthosema pterotum
TGCGTTTGACCAGACAATGTCTGTGCACAGAGATAGAGAGAGAGAGAGAGAGAGAGAGAGAGAGAGAGAGAGAGAGAGAGATCTGCAGTTGCGTTTATACAGTATGTGGTCAGGTCCCTCCAGTATCTTATGCAATATGATATTTTTCACTTTGAGAGTAACCCTGGATATTTCTGTCTGCTACACTGAAGCGGCCATTCTGCCACGACACCATTAAAGATGCACAACCCTCATAGTGTGTGTGTGTGTGTGTGTGTGTGTGTGTGTGTGTGTGTGTGTGTGTGTGTGTGTGTGTGTATGACAGTTATCCTGAGGATGCTACTAGTTCTGCTAACATGAACTAGAAATAGCAAACTGGAGAGGTGTGGAGTAAAAAAGGAAAGGACATTTTTGTGGGAGGGGTAACTGACACGGGGTGAGTCTCTCTCTCTCTCTCTCTCTCTCTCACACACACACACACACACAGGCATGCACGCACGTGCACACACACACACACACACGCACTGATATACACACAGCATGGTCATCCAAATGCACCATGTGCATATAGTATTATAGAAATATGCATATGTGGGCACAGTAACTTTCTCGTACAACATCAACATTTTTGTGTGCATGCATGCGAGTGTGTTTGTGTGTCAAACTGCCACATGATTGGTTCTCTTTCACGCCCAATGCCATTTGTCAAGAATATGTCCACACAAATATAAATCATTAAAGATCCTTCATGTCTGCATGAGTCATCATCTCTCTCACACTCACACGTACGTACACGCACGCACGCACGCACACACGCGCACACACACACACACGCACACACACACACACACACACACACACACACACACACACACACACACACGCACACACACACACACACACACACACACACACACACACAGATGGATGGAGTAGTCATTATCTTGTTTGACTTCCCTTTTCTTTCCTCAATACTGTATGATGTGAAACCTGATTTATAATCGGTTGGGCGCCTGCCCTGCATGTCACATGCCGAAAATAGCAGATCTACAAGCTTACAATGTGTCAGGCCTGTGACAGCACTGTGAGTGTGTGCTGGAGGTGCAGTAGATTATTTTCAGCAACCTGTCGCCTCTCTGAACGCTGTGTGAGCTCCGTATCTGCCACAGAGCAGGGTGCTGTTGTATGATCCCATGGACAGTATCCCACATCAGATACTGTCCACTAAAACACTGGGTTTCAACCTTTTTCATACCAGGGCCCACTATTTATTCAGTATTTTAGCCACGGACCACCATTTGATGTTGAGTTTAATCTCGGACGCAAAACTAAGGTTTTCAGGTTTTTAGATAAATTGGCATATGTTGGTCACAATAACAATTCTTCTAGATTTTCTAATTGAAAATGAAACCAAATGGACCCATGAGCGCCCATTTGGATTCATTTCAACACTCTCAGGAGTTACAGATCTATAAGGCTCCATTGGTCCCCATTTAGCTGGAGACCACCTGGAATCCTCTCAGGGACCACTGGTGGTCCCCGAACCACTGATTGAAAACCACTGCACTAAAACTATGGTGAAACATGTTTGTTGACTACCTTCTTTACTGGTGAAAACCAACTACTGATACAAACTAATTCTATCATGACATTTCTTCAAACAAATAAAAAAGGGAGGGACTAATGGAGAAGAGATCCAGTAGTACTAAAAGTCAAGTCATTTTAAAATTCACTTGTCTTAGTTAGTTTGTATCCTGTGTCCATTGCATTGCGCTATTCTTTGCTTTGAAGTTCTACAAGATCAAAAATTATTTTAAGCATACAACCAAGTGTAAAATCAAACATTACAGCCAAATGGACCAAACTGACCCGTTATGTTCCATTTGCACACTCTCAGAGTTATAGACTATGGGCTCTACTTTCGTTACCATCTAAACCCCTTATCTTTTTTTTTTTTTTACTATTTTGATAAACTTTTTTGGAATAGTTCTACGTGCCAATCTATTGACACATTGTGAGCTTGTTGACTGGCCATTTAAAGAGGGGGTGCCGTGGTTTTTGTATTTTTCCCAATTTTGTACATGTTTAAGAGGAGACAGTATGTAAATAGACCCCTTGGTGTGTTTTTTATGTGCAATGATGTCTTCCTTTTATATTTAGGGTTTCTTCCTGAGGGATAAACCTTTCCAGTCAAACGTGCCAATGAAAAAAACTTCAATATAGTGACATCACGTGTTCAGCCCCTCCCTTAACTCCTCCCCCTTTATCATGCAACTAAAGCTGTGGGTGTGGCTTCAGTTCAGGTGGATCTCCACCCATCACCACCCACCAGGCAAACCAGGCATACTTAATGAACTGGTAGGGTGGAATCATAAAAATGACAGTTTAACAAACACTGTACACTTTTTGGGAAAAATCTTACTTTTCATATTAACATTAATACCTGATGATCATGTTTTAGGGTAGAAAAAAATCATGGCACTCCATCTTTAAGCTATTGAAAAATGTTCTTTTTTAATAGTTTAAAAAGGCAAAGACGTTAAGGGATGAGGGGTTTAGCAGTGAGGGGCCCCATGTCTATTTGTTTCATTTAGGAACTCTCTCAAGGACCCCTGGGGGTCCCCAGACCACACTTTGGGAAGCACTGTCCTAGAGGGGGCCGTAAAGCTGTCAGAGCAGGGTGTCACAGGGTTTTCTCCTAGACAACTAATTATAGGTCACCAAGGTCAGACAACGCCCACAAAGTCTCTGACACCGGCAGCTCTCTGTCAAAGTTGTCATGGTGCATGTAGTGCGTGCGACGTGTGTGCATGTGTGCGTGTGTCTCTGCCCAAAACTGCCTCTCATCCATATGTCCTTCAATGATCGTATCACAGAGGGTTAAATATGTGTGCTCTTTGGAGTCAAATACAGTAGGTCCTAAAATATTTTAAAAATACGGTAAAACCCACTCCACTGTATTTCTTTCTTGTATAAAGACTCACAATTAAAATGTTTGTTTCCTTAGCGTACGCCCCTCGTCACTTTTTTGCCATTCCATACAAAATGTTTTCAGCCTTCGATTTGGCCTTTATCTGTGCCTTGCGACTGAAAACATTGTGAATGAATGAATGAATTAGTGTGCACGCGTGCGTGCACACACACACGTGCACACACACACACACACACACACACATTTTAACATCTTTATTTGTATTCACATTTAACAAGGAAATCTTGAACACAAACAATAGTAGATGTGCAAGCTTGGAAAACTCTCTCTGCAACAAGTGCTAGGATACAGATCAAGGGTACAGGAAGCAACGTCTTCTCCATATATGGCGACTGCCAATTATTGCAGATAGTGAACAGAATTTTGCCAGTGCCTTAGCTCTGGGTTTGGGAACACCTGCAATCTGCAGGCCCCTCACCACTGATTTGTGGACATTACCAAGGCTTCCGAAAATAAACACCAGCAGTTTGCATTTGTAGCCAAGCTGTATAATAGTATCCCTTAGATGCTGGTACTTAAGCACCTTAGTAAGGAAAGCCTCTTCCAGACTGTGGTCAAATGTACAGGCCACTTCCAAAATGGTCACTTCCCTACTGTCCTCATCAACAACAACAATATCCGGTGTGTTAGCAGTAACATCTGAAAATACGTCAATTCCGTTATTGTACATGAACATGGCAGTTGAAACACGTGAGTGCTTGTACATTTTGACAGATGACGGGATATATGAGCTCAAGTCCTTAGCGAACAGGTCAACAATTCTGTCATGCCTAGCAGTGTACATTCCCCTATATACAAAGCAGCCATTAAGAATATGTGACAATGTTTCTGTAACAGGGGTGTGGTCGTGGTGCAGACAATGAGGAGGAAACCTGTTAGGGTACCACAGAGAAAGGTTGAGTCTGGTTGGAAGGACCTGTAATCTGGCTTTAACTGTAAAACTGTAAAATCTCCTCATCAACTGTATAATTCTTGAATATTGCGTGAGATACTGTGTGGTCTGCATCAGGGAGGCAAGCAAGCTTTCCCTGTAGGTTTAATCCAGTCCAGTGTTGTTGTTGTTTTTGCTGCTGTAACGATAGAAGGTACCTGCGTGCAGTGTCTGGTGATATAAGATGTTCTGTATCTATGGCGGTAGCCCTTACTGTGATCAAACGGTTGGTAATAATGTCCTCGGTAACTGTTACAATTTCCGAGTCAGGTTTAATCCAGCTCAGGGATACCCCAGTTCTAACACACAGGTCATTGAGGTCAGGCCAGTCTGATGACACCCCAAACCCAGTAGCATGTGAGTCCATTTTCAGGTTTGCCTTTCTTCTGAACCCCAAGAAACTTGGCTGGCCTTCTGCTGCTAGTGGCACCTTACGCCGTTTCATGTCTAGAAACAGGGAAGATCTAGCAAGTTCTCTGACAGTCTTGTCATCACTGTTTAACATGTTCACCAAGTGAGACAGCCTTGTGGCATTATATATCCACTCCACATTCGGCACACCAAACCCACCAACTTGTTTGGACTGGAAAATAATGTCTCTGGTGGTGTGGGTATTAAGCCCGAACCACTTTCTCACAAAGTGAACTAACTTATCATTCAGATCACTAAGCGTTTTGCATGCTAGATGAACGTTAGAGAAGAGGTGGTGTACCCTGGCCAGGGCCACCTGTCTAATGGCCTCTAACTTCATTAGCAGTGGTAGTGGTGAGGCATCGATCAGGTTCAGCCTAGCTGTGAACTCAGATGTTATGTACTCGACCTGTTCTTTCCATTCTCCCGCTATATTAAATCTATGCCCTAGATAGTTGTATGTTTCATGTAAATCATACACACGTATGGGCTGTGAGTTGATGGTGAACTCAGGGCTTTTGTCAGCCTTAGACTTATACCAGCGGTTGCCACCACTACGCCTCTGGTATAGAACAGCACACTTGGTGTGTTTTGCCTCTAGACCAGACCAATCTAGAAAGCTATCTGTTCTAGTGAGCATGTTTTTAATAACGCTTTCTTCCCGAGAGGCAATCTGAACATCGTCCGCATACCCCTGGACGGGGTATGCGCACCCACTCCACTGTATTTCTTTCTTGTATAAAGACTCACAATTAAAATGTTTGTTTCCTTAGCGTACGCCCCTCGTCACTTTTTTGCCATTCCATACAAAATGTTTTCTGCCTTCGATTTGGCCTTTATCTGTGCCTTGCGACTGAAAACATTGTGAATGAATGAATGAATTAGTGTGCACGCGTGCGTGCACACACACACACACACACACACACACACACACACACACACACACACACACACACACACACACACACACACACACACACACACACACATAAAGAAGAATATTATTTGTTAGAGCCTAACATATAATTTAACATATAATAGTCTTTTAGAGTAGTTGCCTTGGCGAGATATGCTCAGATCACACCGGAGCACTCAGCGCACACAATTTAATTGGGTTCATCACCCTTGGATTAAAAAACTAAAGATGTTAGATATTCTCATGGCATCAGTGCTAGACTTCACAGTTTTTCGTGGTTTGTGATTGTGAGAGGTCGCGGTAGCAGGACAGATGACAGCAGTGCTTGTTTTTCAACCAAAGATCTTTTGTTCCCCGTGATTACTGGAATGACAGATCAGATATATAATATAACCTAACCTTAACACGAAAAATCAAAAGGCATGCCAAGCTGAACAGCTGTATATCCCTGTCCAGTGTTCATCCTGAATTATATGTGTGGAGATAGGGCTGATGGTGTGTCATCACACACCAGCTCTGAGTCTAATTAATTTGTCTCAGGCCAGGTTCTTTAAATCAGTTAGCACCCACATAACACGCACATGAAATATGACTAATAAAAATAACCGTAACTGGAACACAATGCCACACATCAACGCCTATGGTGTTATTTTTGGTTATTTTGTTTTACGCGTGACAGGCAAGTGGGAATTTTGAAAAAAAAAAAAAAAAAAAAAAACTAAAAATAATCTGACAGCAGCTGGAGTCATTATGCTGCACTTAATCATTCATGCACTTAATCATCATCCCTACTCATACTCAGGTCTGTACAGGAAAGGAAGGCGTTCAGAACGCCACAGTGTTTGTAGGATGATTGTCTGACAATGTAGAAGTGAAAGCGGGAGAGAACGCAGGAGAGAGGAAATGATACTGAATGTTCAGCCTGTGTAGTGGTGGATGATCAGCGCTGATCACAAGAGCAAAGCCACACATTCACACAACATGTGACACTTCCACCAATTCTAGTCATCCACAAATTGACCTCGGAGACCACGGACGT
Organism: Benthosema pterotum; assembly: GCA_039105355.1. Taxonomy (NCBI): domain Eukaryota; kingdom Metazoa; phylum Chordata; class Actinopteri; order Myctophiformes; family Myctophidae; genus Benthosema; species Benthosema pterotum. Next base: position 38,829,566 of record CM076968.1, read on the forward strand.
TTTGTTTAGATCACATCCTGCACCTGTAGGCCTATTCTCTCTCTCTGTGTCTGTCTCTCTATCTGCAGTGGTAAAAAAGGGCACGACTCTTTAACTGGGTGAACCAACTTCTAATAGTCGTATAATATTAGTAGTGAGGCGGCATAGGTCAGCCTCATTTGGAAAACATTGAAGCTGCTAGACAGGCTGTAGTTTAGGATGATGTGTGCCATCCAGATTTGTTCCCAATATATTTATGAACACCTTTTATTAACACCTTTTTATTATTATTTCTCTGGAATTGCTTGAGTTGTCTTTTTATTTAGCACAATTCCTTCTAGAGATGTAAAAAAATGTGGTTCTTCGTCTGTAGGTTATGTCTCAAACGACTCTCCAAATAACTTTGTTTTTTACGTGTACAATGATCAGTCACTCAGGTAGGTCACGCTCTGGTCATTGTTGTTTGACAGGAAAATGGTCAAAGTGATATTAATAATCCCTGCAGGAATGGGGGAAAACTGCACATTTATCTACCTATCTAACTATCCATCCATCCATCTACCCATCTATTCCATCCATCTATCGTTTGTTTATTGCCTAATTATTATATCCCAATAATTAGACAAATCCTTAGTATATTCTAGGATTTGACACAGACTTACTGGATCACTGTTGTTTTAGCTGAAATGTATGTTTGAAGAGAGTGTTTGTCAAAATATACCTGTCTGTGTTCCATGTTCATTTCTCATATATGACACTAACCCTACACTTGTTTCCTAGCGAGGCTGATGTAAAGACTATTAAAGTTTAATGCTTATGTAACATTGCAGATCATTTGAGGTCACAGCTCCTCTGGATGGTATAAATCAGTAATCAGTAATGTGTGAAATATTTAACGAGAAAAAAGGCACAAGGCATGACTATGCTGGACAAGTACAAACATGGCTAAATCTGACTGTTTCGAGTTAAGTTTATTCTCTGAAGGGAAAACTAACATAGGCTGGCCTGTTCGTGAATATTCATATATCCTGAGCCGCATAATTGCCTAGGTCATATCTTCAAACGGGTTTTCATAAACAAAGACATGAAAAATGTTTCTGTCTAAGAGGAAAAAAGGGCAGAAATTGATTTTGAAATATAAATAAGCATTCTGATAGCCTGAGGACATAATAGGCAAAGGTGCCTTTACTTTACTGGAGTGTTTTCAGTACTTGTAGGCTATGCAAATATTGTATGTGTAGTTGCGTAAACATTGTACACACTTTTCTCTAAAACTTTTTAGTACACTTTTGCTACTTTAAGTATATATTAATACCAATACTGTAATTTTACTAAAGTAATGTGTTCCAACGTTTTTGATACCAGGCTCAATTTTATTCTGCATTTTAGCCACGGACCACCATTTGAGGACATTTTAGCCCCTCTATTTTGCTTTTGTCCACAATACCAGGCTGGATTTTTTAAACAACACAGGCAAACATATACAGATAAAAAATGACCATTAATCTTCTACATTCTCTAGTTATGTAGATTTGGGCTAATTCAAATGATGATTTTTTAAACTCTTTTCCACGTTTACACTGTCAAGAGTTACATCTGGCTAACCAACTTTCCATCTGGTTAACCAACTTAGTTGGGGAAGATCTGGAACCCCCTCAAGGACCACTGGTGGTCCCTGGACCACCAGTATATTTGGAGTTGCAACATTTTACTTGTAACATGAATCAGAAAAAAAAAAAACAATTCAGACCTCCATTTCTAGGAAACACAGAATGGGAGAACCTTTTTTTTATCATGTTCACACAACATCTCTAAGATATATTAATTAATGACAGTAAAATGACGAAGATGGGTGGAATTTGTTAAACTCTAAACAGTGGAAAAACTATGGTTAAGTGGGAAAACGGGTAAAAACATCAGAGTTTATTTGCGAACTGATTCATCAATTACTAAAATGGTTGACAACTAACAGAATAATCACATTGATTACGATTAATCGATTACTCGTTGCAGCCCTACATCTACTATATGATAATTGTTATGTGTCACTATGTGTCTTATTTGGGAAGAAAAAAAATCCGGTCAGTGGGGGGGGGGTCCTTTGGGGTGGCGATGGCCCAGGGGCCCATCATTTCTAGATCAGCCTACAGTACAGTATGTCTGTAGTACAGTATGTGGGCAGGCAGCGGGGTTTATGTAAGGTTACAGTTAGTGATGGAACAGAGGCGGTGCAGCGCTACAGTAAAGATAGCATCATTATGAGTGTTATTCCGTGCCGCGCTGCGCCGGGCGCATCCCTCCATGCCTGCCAGTGCCTCCACAGCCATGTGTGAGGAGGAACCCTCTGAAAGGCCACCACATGATGCCCCACCGCCCCTGCATGGATGTTACAGTATGAACCTGTGATTGAGCCAAGCCGAGTGTAGGAATGAACTCAGTTCGAATTTCACTTTCACCTATAACAGGGGGTTTCAAACTTTTTGACACCAGGGACCACCATATTTATTCAGCATTGTTCACAATTCCAGGCTGCATTTTTGGCTAATTCAGATGATGAATATTTTAACTCTTGAGAGTGTGAAAATGATTTTACGTTCTCAAGATTTAGATCTGGTTAACCAACTTAGCTGGGGACCACCTGGAACCCTCTCAAGGACCACTGGTGGTCCCCGGACCACCGGTTGAAAACCACTGACCTATAAGAATTCCAACCATTTTCAACATTAAAGCTCCTATATGTAATTTTATGGTCAAAATAATAATTGCATTGTTTTTTATTTATGTTTTTCATGAAGCCTTCCTTAAATTAGATCATCTTCAAAAATATCTTGTCTTTTTGATGCCTCTATGGGCTGCAGGAGGCTTCCAAAGAAATCTCTATAACCTTTGTCATTGGCTAACAAATACTCCCGGCGGGACTTTTGTTAGCCAATCAGGAAGAGCCTCGCTGAGCTGCCTCTGATTAAGGAAAAAGGGAGGACTGGTGGAGTCAAATCAGGAGGTCAAATCAGGAGGTGGTGGAGGACTATGATTTTTAAAGGGCCACTGTGGCTCCTATGGTTGTCATAGATACTAGATATTTTCAGGAAGCGATCTAATAAGATAACATGCCATTAAAATTTTGAGATTTATTGCTTACATATACTGTACTTTAATACCATAGTTGAAAACACTACCTTAGAGATGTTGTGTTGGAATAATAAAAAGGTTCTTCCCCATTCAGTGAGGCTGCCCAACCTGGTTGCAGCCAAACAAATAAAACAATATTCTAAAAATAAATGAAAACTGTAAATGAAATTACACAGCCCCCTGATGTATTAGTAGGTCATGGTTAAAATGGAGTTTTAAGTTTGAAGTTTAAAGTGTTTTTTATAGGACGGTAGTAGCTAAAAGAACATCAAATATTACTGAAAATGATTTTTGAACGTGAAATATCCCTTTAATCCCCCCCCCCAGAATATAGATGATGTGATTAAATGGTAAAAAAAAAAAGAAAACAGCAGATCTACAAGCTCCTATATATTGCCCTATTCATTTTACAAAAAACATATAGCCCAAGATAGTCTGAGCACCCGCAAACGAATAACCCTCCCTCACTTCACTGTGTGGTATTATTATTATTAGGGTGTGACACTGAATGAAGTCTTTCTGATTTCCCAAACTCTCTCCTTCTCCTCCTGTGTAACTTTGGCCGTACTGTAAGTACAGTAGAGAAACACCTCCCCCCCCCCCCCCCTCCTCCACCGTTTCCCA
>CM076968.1:38840797-38845797 GCA_039105355.1 Benthosema pterotum
TACTGTATATGTGAATATATTCTATCTGCTGTAATATGTTTCAATATATTTTTGAGATACTGTATAATAATACAATGCAAATGTTAGACCTACAGTAAGTGCTGAACCACATGCAGGCAAATCAGGTTCAATGGTGATTTGTTATTATTAAACAGGATCTACTCGGGGAGACACACCACAGAATAACTATAAACTGTCCAGGGAACAGTGAACAGTTGATACACCATGGCTAACCACACACACACACACACACACACACACACACACACACACACACACACACACACACACACACACACACACACACACACACACACACACACACACAACCCCCCCCCCCCCCCCCCCCCCCCACACACACACACACACACACACACACACAGTGCAATCACTACAATCAACACACGATTGGCTGAGCCTGCTTGTGAGAGAAGACAGCTAGCAAACAGAGTTTAACAAAAAGTACTCTTCAACTTTATCATTATGAAATTCACTTAAACATACTGTTATTGTCCAAGGGAAAAAAACAAACAAACCAACTTTATGTACTGTATAGTTATGCACAAAGTCGATTAGTTCATTCAAAGTGAACCGGAACCCAGCCTTGGGGGGAAAAAAATCAATACACACAGAGCATTCCGCAGACTGCTCCAAGTTCAGGTTTAGGAACTTTGACCTTACATACTTACGCACAAATCTAAGATGCTCATGCTCATGAGTTTACTGGCTGGTCAAGTGTTTGTTTCCTGTCTATACTGATCAGTCCTTTTTTTTTCATTATCAGAGACAAGATGATTTAGAGCCTAAAATTATTGTCTCCACCGTAAGGTGGTGACTATAAATCGTACCCCGTCCTTCCGCGCGTGTCTGTCCGCCATCATGTCCGTGCGTACCCCGTCCTTCCGCGTGTGTCTGTCCGCCATCATGTCCGTGCATACGATGACGTCATGATGACGTAGTGACTAAGATACATTTATATATAATCATGAGTATCATGAGTATTGTCTCTGAGTCCGGACGGTGGAGACCTGTGCCCCGTAGGGGCACAACTCTAGTTTATTACCTAATAACAGGGGTTTTCAACCAGTGGTCCGGTGACCCCCAGTGGTCCTTGAGAGAGCTCCATGTGGTCCCCAGCTAAATGATGGACAGTAGGTGACCAATGGGACCCTTATAGATACTGTATGTAACTCCTGAGAGCGTGAAATGAAAATGAATGGACCCTTATGGGTACATTTAAAAAAATGTATATAAACATCTACATTACTTAATTTTCGAGAATCTACACAATTAAGTGTAGAAGAATTGCTATTTTGAAAAACAATTTGACAGTTACTGTATCTCTCCTATAAATTGTGGACAACAATTTGAAAATCCTTGGTTTTGGGTCTGAGAGACTAGACTCGACATCAAATGGTGGTCTGTGGCTCAAATTCTGAATAAATAGTGGGCCTTGGTATGAAAAAGGTTGAAAACCACGGGCCTATGAAACAACAAGTTTATGGGGAAAAAAAAGTACTGCTTTGTAAATTTAAACTAAGTTGCCAAAAGCTTTGAGGCAAATCCCTTTGTATTCTCATCTGTCAGCCACCTTATGTGACCATCATAGGACATCTGGTTTATGATGAGAGCTGTGGTGTGTAGTGTAGCTGCGGTGTGTAAAAACACCTGTCATCATGTCAGACTGGTGACAGATGACAGGAGAGGAGACACACCTGCCGCTTGGGTGACATTGTGTCCTGATCAGATTCTAGTTTCTGATGTAAGTGCGCCACTCCGCGATATGAGCTTGTAGATCTGGATTGAAGGGTTAAGAATCTGTTGGAAGGGAGTGGCGGTGGTGGTGGTGGCACTCGATGTGTGTTTACCCTCACACCACGTTCGCTGGTGTAGTGCGCAAACGTGTGTGTGTGTGTGTGTGTGTGTGTGTGTGTGTGTGTGTGTGTGTGTGTGTGTGTGTGTGTGTGTGTGTGTGTGCTGTACAAGCAGAGGCAAATCAAGATCCACAGCAGGGCCAGATCTAGGCATGCCATGGGCATGACCGGCCCTGACTGCCCCACCAAACATGATATCATGCAAACAACCCAAATTTCAAAGATATTTCAAATTAAAGTGCTTATAATTAAAATGATTTGAATGAAACCGTGTGCTACTAACTACAATTGTCAAACAAACAACATTTCATCATTCAAAACAGAAAACTCTCTGAGTCAGACCTTTAGCTTTATGCATGTATGTTTCAACTTCAACAACTGATGTTATTATTGATGCTTACTTGCCTAATATAAGCCCTGTAACCAAAAATGGTATGGGTGCGGTATGGGTGCGTATTCGCGCCACAAGTGATGAAGTCACACCCATACCATTTCCACCTGCCCCCCTCCCCCCAATTGGGAAATGTTACATCCGGGCCTGATCCAGAGCCAGCAAAAGGCTGATGAAAAATGTGCACACACACACACGCCCAAATGTTGCACAGCAGCACTGCACGAGTAAACGGTTGGTTCAACAAGTTCATTTCTTCCTTGTTTTGTTTTCCTCCTCTTCTCTCTGTGGGTCTTTATGTCTGTATGGATTTGTTGTCTTTGCCATCGACTCGGGTAACCCCCGTGTGGGATAGACAGAGCACTGTGTCCAACCTCCTCCTCCTCAGCTACAACTGACCCCTCAACTCTGCCTCCCACCGTTTACGCCCACAGACAGGTCCTCTCGCTGGGCCTGCCTGCCTGCCTGTCTCTCTGCCTGCATGTCTCCCACCCACCTTGCCTGGCTGGCTGCCTGTCTCCCTGCCTACTTGGCTACCTACCTGCCTTCCTACCTATTTACCTACATGCCCACTTGTATGCCTATCCACCTGCCTACCTGCCTTCTTACACCTACAGTACCTACCTACCAACCTACCAACCTACAGGGCTGGATCTAGGCATGGGCATGAGGGGGGGGCTTAAATGCCCTGACTGCCCCACCAAACATGATGGCATGCAAAACAACCCAAATTTCAAAGATATTTCAAATTAAAGTTCTCACAATAAAAAGATTTAAAACACTATTACTGCTACTGACAAACTACAATTGGAGCACCACTAAAGCAACACCATTTCATCATTCAAAAAAAAAGGGGCCACTTTATGCATGTGTGCCTGTTGCAACATCAACAACAACTGATGTTTATTATTGATGCTTAATTGCCTAATAAAAGTCCTGTAACAAAAAATGGTATGGGTGTGACTTCATTGCGATGGAGCCGCCACCATAACTTTTTCACATCCGGGCCTACCTACCTACCCGTCCACCCACCTGCCTGCCTGTAGGTATACAACAAAATGTGTAGCTACTGTACTGTACCAGTCATACAAAGTGCAATGCTTTTTAGGCTGCTGGCTGGCTCTGGGAGTGCAATTGGGACCCTATAACAACTCCAACACGCTTACTAATTCCTAGAATTTGGAGCTCTCGCTAATGGAAACACACAAGTCCCATTAAGTTCTGACTGTACCACGTGCTGCTAACATTTTGGAGTGTTCAGTCAATCCATCAAATGAACGAAACAAACCAAAAAGAATACATGAAGAACAATGGCTGTGCAACATGTAAATGTAAATGCAGTTACAGATCAGCAACAAATAATGTATGGAATCTGCACAGCTGCACAGTTGTAATTTGTACATCTGATGTTTGTTTGCTAATAGCTTGTTGACAGGTTTACATCTATAAGTAAGAAATTAAAGAAATCTCATTAGACAATTATCTCACTATTATCTCTCTCTCTATCTCTCTCTCTCTCCCCGCCCCCAGTATTCCGCTGATCACATAGCATGAAAGTAGTACAACAAAGTACAACAACTCACACACCAAAGAGCTCTAGCTGACTCTGAGTCATGTCTGATCAGCAGGCAGCGATACCAAAGCTTCGAGGAACTGCCGGCAGGGAGCGTTTGTTTCTACATGAGAGGTGTTAGCTCAGAAGAACTGATTTCACATTCACTTATGGTGCGGGGACACCCAAGGAAAAAACAAAAAAGCAACAGAGTAGTAATTCATTCAGTGTCGCTTCACTGTGTGGGTGTTGGCAGTCACACCTGGCCTGAGTCATACTAACTGGACTCTTATAGAGTACAACACCTGCATATGGAGCTGATCGATGCGCACAGGATAAACCAGCTATAGCCACTGAGACATAGACACACACACACAGACACACACACACACACACACACGCACGCACACGCACACGCACACGCACACACACACACCCATGAGTGCCATGTGGCTGTCTATGATACTGTTACAATTAAAGCATTGCAAGCGTTGTGTGAAGAGAACTGCTTTGATCTAGGAACTCGGCTGTCATCTGTCCTACCAGTGAGCTGGCACATTCGCCAACTTCAAATGTGAACAAATTAGATGTCGCCGTGTTCTCACCAGCGGGTGGCACATATCATGTTAATTCTCTACATTTTGTATATTTATTTGCATGCTGACGCGTGCGAATGCACACCATAAAAAAGGCCACCCACTCTTTCTTGTGGTTTAACGTACAATTCATGCAGATGCGGTGGTTATACTTTTGAGTGTAGGATGGATCTAGGAGCACGCTTTACACTTTAATGTCAATGAAAGGCGAAACAACGGCTAAATGTCACTAGCAAGTTTTGCAGAATTCTAATTGTTCCGTTGCCAGCCAGAGAGAGAGAGAGAGAGAGAGAGGTTGTGTGCTGCTGGTGTCTTCAGTAGTAGCTGGAGTGCTAGGGGGAGCATGCATGCAGGAGGAAGTCTTGTTTCTGCTGCGTGGCTGACCTGGATGTAATTAGTCAAGTCATATTTTTAACTGATACTGCGTAAAAGCCAGCTTAAGGAGCCATAGCTGCCCTATTTATACCCCAGGGGCTAACGGGCTGTACCACTGCACACCGGAGGGGGGGGGGGGGGGGTGGAGCGGTTTCCTTCCAGAACTGTACTAAGCCAGCCTTAGGCCGTACCAAATGAGGATTCACAGGGAT